>JAMXDD010000008.1:19514909-20026071 GCA_024733475.1 Syzygium grande | reverse complement strand
ATCTAAAAACTCCATTTAAGTCGATTCATGACTCCCCTATTATTCACCTGAAAGTAAATATTAAAATATTGGGATAAGTACATCAAAAATCCTAACATTTGTCGAAAAAATTCAATTGAGTCCTAAAACTAATTAAATTGATACAATCAAGTCCTTTCATTAACTTCGTCAAGGGGAGCACACGTTAGTAGTTTTCATCAAATAAATTAAACGCAATTAACGGTGGAATTTCATTGTATTAATTTAACAAGTTTTAGATCATAACTATATTTTTTTATAGTTTTAAGACTCAATTGTACTTTCGTAATAACTTTCAACACTACCGGTACACTTTTCCCTTAAAAGCTTTGTAATCTGTCTACAAACTCTTGATCACTATCAAACACGGCCCCGCGGGCTTTCTCCCATTTCTCCAACTTGTTTCAGTCGCGCTTCCTTTCACACTCCAATATAGTCCATTACATGTCTCCGTTCCATATTAAACACTTTTAGCCAATTAGCCTTCGCGTGAGGGGCGGGCATATCGTGATGGCATACAACACAAATACAATACACGCTCCCGCATAATTTCTGGGGGAATACGGTTTGCCCACACGGCGTATACGGAGCTGCATGATTCAAGGAGTCGAGGAAACGACACGTCAAAGTCTCAATCAAAACTTCGAATGGCATTCGGAGCCAGAGCCAATAGGCTTCACCGAGTGGGCCTTACCCACGTGGGACTCAGGAAAATCGAACAGAACAGCATTCATGTTCTCTTTCTTAGTACCCTGGGGCGGACATATGCTGACATGTGCATTGCAATCCATGTCCCCACCCACCGTCCACGCGGCCTCGAAGACTAAAACTCCATTGGCTATCCGATATTTTTCCCTTCCTTTTTTTTTTTACGATGTTTCATGGAAGAAGAAGAAGAAGACGGAAGACAACGAAAGCAGGAGGAGGAGGAGGAGGAGGAGAGCATTCAAGAAGCAAATTTCATTCACCACGTGATGGAAGCTGTGGGATGATGGTACCATCCTTAACTCCGCCTCCTTGGCGTCTTGCTCGCTCTCCGTGCGTATATATACAGCTTGCCCTCCATTTTCTAGCAACCACCTCATCGTCTCTCTCTCTCTCTCTCTCTCTCCGTGTGATACACAAACAAAACACTCTCTCTCCGTGTGATACACAAACAAAACACCATGGAAAACAATGTTGAGGAATTTCATAACTATTGGGAGACGAACATGTTCTACCAAACTGAAGAGCTTGACAGGTTTCATCTCTCTCTCTCTCTCTCTCCTTCTCTCTCTGTCTGCATACACAACACGAGAGCACACACGATCGATTAATTGGTGCCTGCCCTATACTTTTGCCTAGATCTTCACATCAGAAAAGTTTGGAAAATTGTGGCAGTTGGGTAGACGAGGCGATCTCCGGGTACTACGACTCGAGCTCCCCGGACGGGGCGGCGTCCACAGCTGCTTCCAAGAACATCGTGTCGGAGAGGAACCGGAGGAAGAAGCTCAACGAGAGGCTATTTGCATTGAGGGCGGTGGTGCCCAACATTAGCAAGGTGATGACCACGACCACGACCCCGACCCCAACCACAACCCAATCAATTACAATCACAAAACTGCACATGAAATTTGGGTCCAATCCCATCCCTTTCTCCCTCTCAATAATTGAGATTCGAGAGTCATGTTGTCACTGATGTTGTTCTGTTTTTGCTAAACTTGAGACTGTGGTCATGTCTAATTCTGGGTTAAATCTAACCGGTGTGGTGCTTTTAATTTTTGGGTTCAGATGGATAAGGCATCGATCATCAAGGATGCGATTGACTACATCCAAGACTTGCACGAACAAGAGAGAAGGATCCAAGCCGAGATCCTGGAGCTAGAATCCGGAAAGTTGCAGAAGGGCCCCGGCGGCTACGACTTCGATCAAGATCTTCCGGCCTACTTGAGATCCAAGAAGAAGAGGACCGACGCGTTCTACGACTCCGGGGGCTCCCGAATCTCCCCCATCGAAGTCCTCGAAGTAAATCTCTCCTCTCCCTCATCTCTCTCCATATCGCAATCTCTACGTTGCCGTCCAGACCGATTCCAATCCTGGGTTCTGTCTCAAACAAGAACGATTAGATTAATTTCTTGCCAAGCTCAGTCAGCTGTCTCGACAGAGATGCGAATCAGAGAGTTTCCCCCGATTGAAATCCTTGTGTGGATTATTATATGATTGGGTGGGACGACAGAGGAGCCGAACATTAATAAGAAATAAGATATGGTTGGATTATGTAAGACGATGTTCATCGAACTGATTGGGTCAATAACGAAATATAATATGGCAGCTGAGGATCACATACATGGGAGAGAAGACGCTGGTGGTGAGCTTGACATGCAGTAAAAGAACGGACACGATGGTGAAGCTGTGCGAAGTGTTCGAGTCTCTGAAGCTCAAGATCATCACTGCCAACATCACTGCTTTCTCTGGCCGGCTTTTGAAGACAGTCTTCATCGAGGTCACTCCTCTTCTCTCTCTCTCTCTTTAGAATTTCAGATTTAAAAAAGAGAAATGAATCGGCCCGAATCGACCCGCTTAAGTGTTTTGATTTCCAATGATAAAAAAGTGGGGTAAAAATTTAAAAAAAAATCAGGGCTGTGAATATTGAATTACGTTCTTTTTTCCCTATTTAATTGGTTAATTTCTCACGCTATATTAGCCTGTGGCAACTTTGTCTTTGATTTCGAATCTCGACCCGGGCACTCCTCTCCTCTGTTTTTCTAACCATGAATTAAAGTAGGTTGTTGATGGTTAAGTTAGAAAGTCTGATAGAGGAGGGATGACGTCATAGTTTAATAATGTCTTGGTGCTAAAAAAAAGTTTGGGTAAATTATTAAATTCTTAATTTTGCTCCCCGTATTTCAAAACCCACAATTACCGCCCTCACCTTTTGAATCGGATTTTAAATTGCATCTTCGATCCACTCACAATTTCCCAAGTTCCCATCTGCTTTCCCGAGTTATCCCCCTTCTCAACATTGGATTTCATTTTCGCGATTTGAAAATATAATATGTTGAGACCCAAAATGCAGGTTCTGAAATGTAAGGAGAATATTTAATATGAAGAGCAGAGTTGAGGATTCTTTTTATAACTATCACAAAAAAAAAAGTAATTAAAAAATAGAAAATATTGCACCACCCACCCCCCCCACCCAAAAAAAAGTAACGGGTAACTCGAAAACCGATTGAGTTCTTTTTTTTTTTTAAATGTCCTGAGTGAGTTTGATGATGAGTTATCATCACCAATTTACCGATGTATCAATTTGCCATTCTAAGAACAAAAGGGTTTGTGGCATAGTACGATACGTCACATCACAAAAAATCCCAACTCACTCGTGTCAAGAAAAAAAAGAAAATTTCCTCAATCGGGAGAAAGATTTAATATTTATTCGATATCAATTTTTTAAAAATAGAAAAAAGAGTAATGAACTTTGTTAGCCGAGCATACTCTTTTGTCCATTAACCTATGATGATGTCCAATTTAAAAAGCCGAAATATAAATAAACACACATCCTTGCCACAACTTCTTAGAAACATAGTGGGGACACTTATAATAGAAATGGCATTGTTGATGTAAAGACAATGCAGGTATTGCCCAGAAAGAAACAAAACCACTAATAACAGCACGTGGAATTAATTATCACCTTACCAACAACCTCTTCCTTATCTACACATTCATAACCAATAAAAATATATAGATAAGCCCAATTCTAAAAAGAACCAATTTTAACTTGAGTAATAATTATTATCCGAACTTTTTTTTTTTTTGGTAAAGAATTATCCGAACTTTTTTTATCTCATAAAAATCATTAACTTTCACTAAAATCTCAAATCTAGCCCAAACAATATTTTTGGAATTAGCCCTATATATAATTATCTTTTTTTGGTTGGGTATTTATATGTAATACCAAACTCAAGAAGAAAATAAAACAAAAAATTTCTAGACGGTTCTCGTTCATAGGAGGAGGTATTAATGGAGGATGGTGGGTCCATTGAGTTGGTAACAGGTAATGACTTTTACTTTATAGTAAAGTAGTGGGAGGTCCATGATAGGATGTCCAATTTAGGGCAAAAACTTCAATAATTTATTTCGTATGGTCCGATGCTAACTGGCCACAGAGGTAAAGAGCAAAAGTTAATTCCTTCTGGAAAAAGGGTTTCAATATGGCCCCATCTCATCATACATATTTCCACTTTCAAACGGTGAGGTTTTTCTCCTTTTCCTCTGCAAACTGCGTCGTTCGTTTAGGTTATGGTAATGCAAAAAAATTTGAAAAAAATTATAAATGATGCGTGTGATTTACTGTCTTTTGTAATCTGACGGCTATCAAGAGATCGAGATCTGTTCTCCAAGGATCATTAAAAAAAAAAAACATCCTTTGATGCGCTCTCTCGGCCGGAGAAACATCGTTATAAACGACATTTTTGTCCTTTTCTGACTTTTAAATAGAATATGAATTTGGTGTGGGCACCTTCCAAGGCATCGTGACACCACGGATTTAGTACCCAACATAAAATAATTTCCACGGTGTTTTTTATAATCTAGTGTTACTTTTCAAGCGTCTCAATTAACGATGATGGTATAGAAACATTTATTTTTTTGTGCAGATTTCCACCTCTTGAGTAAAGGTCCGTAGCTGTTTTCTTTCTTTTCTTTCTTTTCTTTTTGATAAAGAGATCTTGAACTTCCAAATCATTAATTTTTTGTCCCCTATATATACAACAATCACACATATATTTATACATTAATTTCCAAATCAATACTCCCATGTTTTTATCATCAAATAATACATGAACCGACCTCTGAATTTAAAGACAAAATTAGGATTGCCAATTTATATCATTTAAAAAATCATGCAATAGTTAAATTTCACCATCTTAGTTTGCATCATGATCACTAACATATTATTTTCTTCTTCTTTTTTCATGATATCCCATTATACTTGAAAGTTAATTGCTATTTGCAAATTTATCTCAAAATCAAGAGAGATTTTGTTGCATTCGGCAGAAAGAAATAAAAAAAACGAAAAAAAACTCTAGGGTGCTTGACAACGGTGATCATCGAAGATTTTGCCGAAAAAAATAAAGAGTTTTCGCGAGCCTCTCACATGGTAGCGATAGTGACTAGGTCACACCTGAGAGAGAAAGTAAACCTGCGACTTTCCCTTAAGGAAAATCCAATAATCTTTTTTTAATGAGCAAGAAGGAAGAATGATGTGTGTTTTGTTTGTTAGTAAGAAGGAAGGCGGATATATAATATTAATGTTAGATTTAAAGTTTCATGGGCATAAAATCATAATAATATGATGTGATTATATATTAATGCGCACGAGGGGCTCGTGCTAGTCCTCGAAACGCGTATCGAAACGTGTTTCTAAATTTTTTAACGTTTTGGTAATATTTTTTTTAATTAAAAAACTTTTTGGTCGTATTATGATCGTATGATTCCACTATTATTAGTTTTACTCTCGAGACCCACGCGGGTTATTACGTCTCTTTCGCATGCTTCTTTTTCCCGCACGTTCTCCTCATCATTCGGGTGCCCTCATCTTTGGACGACCTCGCCTGATGTGCATGCCAATCATCTTCCCTCTTTTTTGTCTTCATTATTGTTGTTGATTCACTGACTCTAGGATCGAATTTCAGAACAATTTATTTTGAAAAAAAGAGAGAATGATTTTCAAAATATTTTTTTAAAAATAATCGCTCGTATCGCTCGAAATAATTAATCGATGAAAACATTTTGATTATATGAAAATACTTCCGTTTATTTTATTTTTTTAATTAGGAGACTCAATTTCTAGATGGTGCGAGTATAGAAATGGAAGCCAAAAATAATCTAAAAAGTAGACTTTGATGCTTGACCACATAGTCATTAAATAAATAAGCCAACTTGTGACAATCTTTAGAGGCCCTAATGAAAGATACGTGTCTTCAATAATTGAAGGCTTTGAGGATTCAATGATTGACTCAATGACACGACATTAGGAGGAGGTGCTCTCCTCAGTCTGATATTACCAACATCATGTCTCGTTCGCTCTTTGTTTGCTGGGTGCTTTGGCAGGTCATCTGGATCCAATCTTTGACACGCTTTGATTTCAATGATTTAGATCGAGTTAGGTCGATACGAGTTAGGAAGTTAGGGTTATCTCACCTGTTTATGTGTTCATTCGTTCGATGCAGGCAGATGAGAACGAGAAAGAGAATCTGAAGACGCAGATCGAGACGGCCATTGCGGCGCTTAATGACCCACAGAGCCCTATGAGCATGTGATCGAATGGCACGAAAAGATTGCCCCAGAAAGGTTTCTAGGAATTGCGAGTTTTTCTGCCTGCGTCCCTCTCTCTCTCCCCGTGCGTCTGTTGTCATTGTTCCTCAGTATTCTTATCCGTGCCGCAATGAATGTATTGTAAGTTCGGTTAGTATAATTTACTCGTAGTCGAGACTACTCAGTCCGTTGCTCAGCTTGTCTTTGCAAACCACAAAGAAAGGATAAGGCGAAAAAGAACATTAACGATGAATACAACGGGCGCTGTAGCTTCTTCTTTCTTGATATCGCATCTCCACTCTTACTACTTCCCGTCGTGACTTCCATTTTGCAAAATCTACTGCTAGGAGGCCGGAATAACATTTTTCCAGGTTCGAGACTCGACAGAGAGCAAGAAATGAAACACACTGCCCCTTTAGAGCCGATCAAGAGACATGATCGACACAGTATCAAAATGGAGAAACTTGAATTCGCATAAAATTGCCTTGAGCCGCTCACGAATAAGTTCCGCAGTATACTACTCTGAAGCTCATCCCCTTCATATGCTTAAATAACAAACCCGACGTGCGTAACTACGCTTTGACACGATAGCAAAGTGGTCGCTAGTAGTTTTACAGCTACTGATCTTTTATAGAGAGAGAGGAACAGGCTCAAGTGAACTTTACACATACTTCCCCCAAAACTATAAATATCGAAGGGAAGACAAGATTCGATAAGGAAAGCAACAAGGCAGATTCGATCCAACACTTCAAAGCCTGAAGCTGCTGTAGCCTCCTAAACTAGAACCGTAACCTCCATACGGCTGTGATGAGAACGACGAAGACGTGTAAGATGTATCGCCCAACTGAGAATATGACCTCAATCCACTGTCTATCTTGCCATAACTGCTGGTGACCGGCTCCTTATGACCGTTAATGAATTCCTGCAGACAAATGAATCGATTTAGTCTTACAATTGACACCATCATATTATTTGACTCGAACAATTGAAAGGTCGTCAAATCAGGATTTATGTGATCTTTCAAATTCCAAAAGCTCCATATAAGAACACAAGACAAAAGAACAAAGAAAACAGCAATAGACAACATCGACATGGTTGGGCTATCACGATTTCTACAGGCCTAGCATTTTAAAGAGGAATTTCACAGGATCACAGCTGGTGCAAAAAGAAAGAGCGTCTATATTATATAAATAGGTACATACATGCCAAATTTACCATACAGTAGTTCTATACAAGATATATCGACCACAATTAGACAGCATTGTATTAACAACCTATATGCACGCCTTTTCAAAAAGAACAACTTCATTAATATGAGCAAATTAAAGACCAAATACAAGTTAATTAAAGAATAAAACAGCAGCTAAAATTCATCTGCCACTTACCTGAATCAGTTGTTGTGCTGTCTGAACTTCAGATGTAGTGCCTTTTATTTCCACGGTTATTTCATCGGGTAGTCCTCTGCTCTCCTGCACAGTTAATATGGCCCCGCTAGTTCGACGAATATATGCAATGTTAGCCCCACCAATGCCGATGATGTCCTCAGCATAAGTCAGTGGTATCTGCATTGTTTGCACAACCTAAAACAGGAGAAAACAATTAAACAATCCACCAATACACTTACTGACTTCAATATGAACTCAGTTTTTACTTTTTCAACCAGCCAAAGATTGAATTTTTTATGCAGTAGATGTAGCTCACTAGTCATTATAATCTTAGATTTTCCAGAAATCTAAACCTTAAGCCACATAGAAGAGCACAGAAAAAGCTCCATTTGGTCTTATCAGCTAGCATATTCCTTCCATAAAGAGTCTGGACGACTCCACGTCTAGACATTAACTTAAGCATCAAAGTTTATAAGAGAAAGAGCCAGAATTTTCAAGCAGTGATTCACTCTGAAGACCAACAAAAAAGTACATCAACTAAGAAACTGAGATTTTCCAAAGCATCTGGAGGTCATATGTCATAACAAAACAATCCTTAAGCACTTCAGAGATGCTTCTGATGAAGATTCAGGTGAAAATGCGGCAAAGCAATTTGGAAGGGACATTAAGGTGGGCATGCCTGATAAGCACATCTACGAGAGAGAGAGAGAGAGAGAGAGAGAGAGAGAGAGAGAGAGAGAGAGTAGTGTGTCCAATTGTGTGTGTGGTGGGCCTGCGTGTTTTAGCTCTTGTTACAGAGGAAAGAACTGGAGAATATTCCAATATCACCATAGAAATATACAAAAGAATCCTGACATCATATGTCGAACCAGAAATCCAAGAAACAAAAACATGTTTAGAGAGGGAGAGCTGGGAAAATGAGCTACTGCTTTTTAATTATTGTCAGGGCAATGGCAATGCCATCACAATTTTGCAGTATACAAGATAAGGAGAAGAGTGAAATTCGCAGAATTTAGCCTAATAGACTAGGCCAGTACTGAGAACTACACCCAACAGAGTGCAAGCATATATATCAGGTGAATCCAAAAAGGGGCAATGGAAGAAGCAACTTTTTCATTGTGCCTTCTTATATTTTCCCATTTGCATGATCATGAGTGTTTCGTCATCTCAGGTTAACCCTGACCAATGTACTGACAGATCCTTGAGAAAAGCAATTCCCAATTACCCAAACTAGCCAAGGCATTAAGAACCAAAGTGAAATGCTGCACAAAGTATGTGAGGATGCACAAATCAGGAAGTACAAAACATCTCATAATTTCTAAGGCGTTCTTGCAGTAAAATAAGCCTAAAAATGATGGCCACTATCAACATGTTGCATATCAGCGATCTCCATCAGTAATATACAATGAAGGGCTGGAGAATACGTCCATGAAGGTAAATTATAATCACTCCCCGACAAGCAGGATCACATTCTTCTACTTTCTACAACGGACCGGTCAATATTAGGCCGACTCATGGAGTTTAGTATGTAGAGTAGAGTCATTATCTAGACTCTATGCATCTACTTATTGAGTCGGGCTCGTAAAGAAACGGGCATATCTTCACCCAAATCTAGCAACTTGTCATCCGTCTTTTTCCGGTTATGAAGGTTTTGTATGAAGGAGAGGAAAAATCATGAAGATATTGCGCACTTCTAGTAGAAATTTGTTCATGAATAGATGCCACGCTTTTAATACAGCAGATAAGACGTTTTTAATAGCATAAGTCCTTTTCCATATGCTACTTCTAGGTTTATTTATATAAAAAGAAAGAGAAACAGCTAAATAAATGGGCCAATGCACCCCATTGGTGCCTAAAATACCAAATGAGCCCTAAAAAGTTAATGATATTCAAGAATTATCAAATAATGCTTCAAAATAGACTTCATACAACAGGCAGAAGCATTTCGCTTCTCCAAGATAAATCAAATTAGATACTACCCATGTCCCACATTTACATCTAGGTTTCATACATAACAGCATTACAAGAGAGCTTTGCAATAAATCAGGCAAATTTAACTAAAGACCAAATATATAGAGAAGAAGTTACCTGAGTGACAATAGGAGCACCTGCACGACCAAATCTTGCTGACCGGATCGCAGATATTGAGGGATCTTGTCCATAGAGTGAAACTCCAGAGCGTGCAATCTGCGGCTCCAACTGACTCTCACGATCAATGTAAAGTGATTCTCTCTTTGAGGAGAGTGGATACTCAGTTGTCATTCCAGTTGGAGCAGTATGCAGTACTGACTTGTCACTCCAAGTCTCAGATGCACGATCTTGTTGGGCTGCATTATTGCACTAATGGTTGGGAAAAAATTAGTACTTAAATGCAGAAAAATATAGGCAACTCAGCATATGAGGTGCACACAAAGTACAACTCAGCATATGAGGACTTACGCTCTTTTCAAAAAGAGGAAGAACACTATGATCAACCAAGAATTTCCTCAGGTGTCTAACTACTGCTTCTACAGCTTTAAGAACCTTTGACGCCTCTCCCTGCAACTCCACGATTCGCTCATCCGAAGAAGCATAAATTGGCAACTCACCTGCCATCCAAGATGTTTCAGAATAATTAACAGTGTAAAAATCATTGTTCAAAACTCAGCATGGAGATAATGATAAGAAAAAGAAACCAGGATAAAAGGAAAGACTTGGCTCATCACCATTGATTATATTTTATCACGGAACAAGGAAACAAATGAGGCAGTCAACAAAATGGGAGGATAAAGAGAGAGATGGAGAAAGGAAGGAAACTAGTTGAGTTGCTGCACTACCTAATTAGAATTAGACAAGAATGACTTATCTACAAACTTTTATGGATGAGTCAGAAGACAAATATAACACAACCAGATAATACTTACCTAAATCATCTGTTAACTACACTCTAGCGACGCAAGAATGTCCTCCGAAAGTTCTTGGCATCGTGTCTATAGTTGACTAACATCAGAACCTATGACATACAAAGATCAGTGATTCAACTACCAGGAACCCTCCAGAAAGATGATTAACAACAGAGGAAGGAAAGGGTGAATTAGTTCACGATCCTATACTAGAGATCATGCTTGGCAGAGAGGAAGTTTGACTAAAATGGCACTGACATCCCAGAGTGACCCCTTGTACATACAGTGAATGTGTGAAAAATCTCAACTTATATTTATGTATCTCTAAATTCCAGCCCAATAATCAAAATCCTGCTCTGCCTTCATATGCTTAGGGAACAAAACATCATATAACTCCTCAGCCCAACGTATATTCCTCAGCCATTTACTAAGTAAATACATGTAAACTACCCTTGGGATTATAATCTCTACAAGATCAAACTCAAGTTTTGAAAATGCAAATAAAAGACCAAGGAGGCAGATTGCTTCCTCATATGAAACATTTGACTAGACCACTTCACTCAGTCAACCAGAAGAGCTTCCTAAAACACAAGATTCCAATAATTCAGGTGTTGGGAGAGGTCCAAAAGAGAGGGAAGAGAGGGCCACTTGGGCAGGGCACATCGGTGAATGAGCGAACAAAAAATATTGAAATGAAGCCTATCAAACTAAGAAGCAACACATTTTGTGCAAAATGAATAAATTGTTCATTTTCTTAGAAAAACAGTAACCTCTGACCCAAGGAACAAACTCAAGATCAAAACCAGGCCAGTGTAGACACAAGAAAATGGTAAATGAAACCTATAGACAGATGAGATGGGATTGGTACCACTATAATCCTTCTATACAATGGCATTGAGACCTGAGTCGAACAAAATGAAAATCCAAAAACTTCTAATTGCTTGTCTCTACTCTGTATTATGATTACCACCATTCCTGCTGTAATTGCAACAGATGTCCCCTTGACAAGATCAGGAAGATCCGGATGCTAGATACATCAATTGTACATTTCAAATCAGCTAAGTGTTCTTCTATTTTCTTCACCCAAACCAAATTATCCTCTGTTTAACATCCCTAAATGACTTCATGCTTCTAAATTACGAATAATTTTAGCAGCTATGTTTCACATTCAACACATATTGAAGATATTTTATTCCAGATTTTTTAAAGAGAGCAACGAGTACATCCGGACCTAAGATTGAAATGCCAAATAAAACACATGGTCATAATTATCAAGTAATTTTTTTTGCTGGTTTCCATTTATCAACGTGAGTCACGACAAAGGTAGCACCGTCTAAAATTCAGAAGTGCGCACAAATATAAAAAGCTTACCTTCTGGTAATACTCTAACAGAAGCTCCAGTACCCTCTTGGATCGATTTAATTAGTGAACCTTGCTTTCCGATCAGATTTATTGCTTGAGTGGAGGCCACCAAGAACCGAATTGACAAAAATGCAACTCCAGCAGCTCCAGACAACTTAGCATCACCCTCATTCTCGGACAGTCCACAGACACGTTTAAAAACTCTTATTACAGCATCCATTGCTGGGGAAAGTGGCGCCTCCGGCTCTTCTTTTCCAGATATCAACACCTGCGAAACAATTTATAGCAAAGGCAAGATAGGGGAAAAGTAGGGAAAAGTACTTTCCTTAGCAAAATTTGCCATGGTCCGCATTACAGAAATCTCAAAGTTGAAGCAGAATACAGACAATAAAAATTGGTTCATAACAGGACGCAAGTAGCTCGAAAATGGAGTACTGCAGTCATACAACAAATTATAATAGAACAAATGAGGAAGACAAAGCAATGGAATCACGACAATCAAATTGTCAGGCAATAATCCGACGAAATCTGCCACTGTCTCTAGTTATTTCTGAAACAAAAACCAAATAAACAGGTACAAAGCCATGTTGTACTACAAGATGCAAAGTGATACTATGGGAGTTCTTTACAATGGACTCCAAAAATGAGGGGGATATATGAAAACCCAAATCATTTTCAGGAATGTGCATCAGTTTTAACATTGAAGATAAATAGTAATTAAAAATGTCAACAATCTAACTGCTAGTTCCTATCACGAATAAGTAGAGCCTATTTCCACATAAGCCTTCTTTTATCCACTAAGGTCATATTTGACTTATGCAAGGGGAATGCATCCAGAAGAGGATAACTGTTCCTCTGGGTTAGAATATAGAAGGATAGTAATAGAATAGGTATTCCACTATTAATAGCATTCTCTATTTACTTGGTTCACATGCATAGCGGAAGCAAGGATATGTGAGGGTAAATTAGTTTAGTATTCATCCAACTTTGCCCCCACTTTCATATACCTTACTGGTTCGTCTTCTTTTTATACCAAGTCACTCAACTTTGATTATCTCTGCACAAAGTCACTTCTTTAGGTTCTGCCCAATTTCTGTATGATATTTTCCAGTTACTTATCCATGAGTTGGATAACTATGAGGCTATTAGCTATGAACTGGAGATCGAATTATAAGAACCCTAGGCCTCAAATTCACCAATTCAATACATGACATGCTTCATAACCAGAATGGCAAGTAATCAACAGTGATTGAAGAACAGAAAGCTGGAGGCTTGATGATGATTGCAATTGTCAATGTAATGAACAGCAATAGAACTATAGGCTGATGGGACTCTAATCAAGTTCACATTGCAAATTTTTAAGGAAAAGTTGAGGCCCGTTTCAGAAGGACAGATGTTGAAAGATGAGAGATTAGCTATTCCGGCAAGGGGATATATTTAAAAAGCGGGTCCGTAATAAGCAGAGGAATGGACAGGAAAGCAACTAAGTGGTTAATCTTCTCAACCAAACCGGTGAAAAGCTATAGCATTTGGGGCAAATCTGTAATCCAAAACCTATTCATCAACCCAAATATGATGTTAGATGCAGATTTTATGAAGTTGAGAACTAAAATTGCCATCAAGATATTCTTTCGTCAATCACCACAGAAACTAGAAGACGTGAATGACACGTGAAGAACGAGTAACAGCACAGCAAGCAAATAAATCAAATCCATAGCCCTAAAAGTGTAGCCAAAGAACCCTAGTTCAGTTTTCCTTTCCCTCCTGACCCTAAGGATTCCGAAAGAACTAGATGTCTTCAATCCAAACTCGCTCAACACAAGTAAACCTAGTAAATGAAAGAGAATACCCACAACACTGAACAGGCCAACTGCAGAATAACAAACTCCAATCGGAAAGCAGAAAGAGCAAACCCTAGGAAACTTACAATCCGATCGGGAGTGCCGACAGGAGCGTCAAGCACGCGAATGCGAGCGCGAGTCTCCTCGCACATCTTCTTGATAAGCTCCCCCTTGCGACCAATGATGCTCCCGACCTTGAGAACAGGCACGACCAGGCGAAAAACGCAGTCGCCAGGCCATCCCGGCCACCTCTTATCAGCTTCCGCGGCGGCGGCGGCGGCGGCCTCAGGAGCCGAAGGAGCCAATTGGTCGGCCTCCGCCTGAGGCGGCTCAGTGTACTGCTCACTTCCTGCTCCGTCGGTCGATGCGTCCATGGGCTCGTTCGGCTCGTTCGGCTCGTTCGGCAAGGCGTTCAAATCGGTGACCCCGGAGGCGGAGAGCGGCGGCGATTGCGGCTCCGATTCGAGGTTGTCTGGGGATGCGCTCCCCGCGGCGGAGGCGGCGGCGGCGGCGGCCATTGGTGCGGCGAGGGTTGAGGAAGGAGGAGTCGAGGGGGAGAGACGGGAAGTTTCCTGGTAATGGCCTGTAGAGAAAAGGGACGGAGGAGTGCGAGCTGTGTGTCGATTTTGCGAGTGTTTTGGGGGTCCGTCGGACACTACTTCTTGTTATTCTTGGCTTTAGGGCTTGAAAGTGAAGAGATCTGTTTCGCTTAGTGGAAAAGAAATTTATTTGTCTTTTCCATTAGATCCGAGTTTTAAATGAATTTTCTTATTGAGATGTCTTAGCTGTAGGGGAAGAACATTATTGTTTTTGATTTGTAATTGTTCCGTCGGAATTTGTTTCGAACCGGAAGTTGATTTTTCGATTTTTGTAAGGGGAGATGGATCTATGGCGATTCCAGATTGGATACATCGCTGGAGCGCAAGGAAACCGGGATGGATGTATTCCGATGGAATTTGATCGACATCAAACTGCATTATACTTGGTCAGAATTTAATTGGCGACAGAGCGAAACGATAGAGAGATAAACACCGGAATTGAATTGACGACGAAGATCTGAGAGCTACAATTAAGACAAACGCCGGGATTTAATCGACGACGAAATATTTGGAAATTACAGCTACGATACAAAAATTTAAAGATAATGGAAAGATAAATTTTGTTTGTTTGTTTGTTTGTTTGGGGGTTCTTACCATGCACAAGTACTAGTATTTATAAGTGATAAATACATTTGAAGTCCTAAAAACTTGTCACAAAAATGCAAATTAAGTCTTAAAACTTTCAAAAGTACAATTAAATCTTAAAACTTGTCATGGAAGTGCAATTGAACCTAAAACTTCCAAAAATGTACAATCAAGTCCTAAAATTTGTTAAATTTGTCCAATCAAGTTATTTCGTTAATTGCACTTTTTTAAGTTTTAGTACTCAATTATACTTTCGTGATAAGTTTTAGGATTCGATTGTACTTTTTAAAAGTTTTAGGATTCGATTGCACTTTTGAAATAAGTTTTTGAAGTTAATTACACTTTTTGAAAGTTTTAGCACTCAATTATATTTTTGTGCTAAGTTTTCAAACTTCCGGTGCTCTTGTCCCTATTTGTAATATTTACAATGTAACTGTCCATGAGCAGTTATTTAGCAGTTTCAACCATGCCTTCACGTCTTGAAGGTGTTCAGCTCCATATCTTCACTTCACCATGACATCTTATCTCCAGGCAATTACTCCTTCAAAAGTCGCGTCTTGATCCTCCACGTTTATTTGTTGCCGCCTTGACTCTCATCCAGGTTGTTTCTCCTTCAAATTCATCGTCTAATCACGATCTATTGTGCTCCATTGCCTTACCCGCAAACAATTTCAAATTCAAATGCCACTATGCCTAAACTTCTCACCCCACTTTACCTACAAAAACAGTTAGTTTTCCATTAATTTCTTATCCAGTTGTCAATCGGTGTCTTTCAACTGGATATCTTTGCCTTCCTAGCACTTGGTCAACTTAATTATGACAATTGTCAACGAACCGCTTTCATATATTGATAGCTAATCGCGGTCATCAATAAGTATTACCATCAACAAGTTCTCATGTGACTAGTATGGCCATCGATAAGAACCATGCAGTCAGTATCTCACCGATAGCCACCTCACCTGGTCTTGGGTCATATACTTACTCAAATTGGTCTCATGCTGATTAAAGTGACTTGATTTTATTTTTGATGTAAACATATGCTCATTTTAAAAGAGATTTTCAATTCTTTTAAATATTTGAAAAAGTATGAAAAACTATTTTCCAGAATAGTACAATATGCATATTGTACCTCGATGGTTCGAACATTGTGCTCTTATGGCTACTCCTCTTCACCTCCTCATGCTTTGACAAGTTGCTTCAATCGATACGGTTCACATGCCATTTTCATTATAAGCCATTGATATGTAGGTCATCATTTTGAATAGTCGCCTCTTTTCCAAGGGTATAAAAGCTTAGTAAGATTTGATTTTCATTTGTATTGCACTTTCGTCCCTAAACTTGAATTAAAAACGTTCCCTTCTGATTTCTATCAGCTACAAAACTTTGTTCGCCCTCACATATGCTGCTTCAATGGCTTCTAAAACTCCCACATACTCATCTATAGATTATCCTGCTCACTTTGACAAATTGAAAGAAGATGAGCCTTGTGACAATTGCCTCTTCCGACTTGTGAACATTGAAGATGACTATCTCAACCAAGTAATCCTGGGTCCTTGTTTATGTCGGCAATTTCAAATTTCACTATCGCTTCAAGGTTCCCTCAATTTAGGGAAGAAAAGCTCCCCCTTCAAAAGTCATCTATCATAATGTATGTATGGTTGTCAAGAGAAATTTCCATTCAATACCAATATGATATAATTCATAGAAAATCTCAAAAGATAACAAAGCAAGCCCGTAAAGCTCTAAAACAAACCAAAAACCGTTGTGCGCTCATTTGGCCATTGCTTACATGTTTTTGTACACATCAACATCGTTAGTCACTTCATTTGCCTAATCAACTTAGTTGGATGAAAAAAATTTTGTGTCCCTAGTAGAAGTTCGGATTTTCTTCTTTTGAAAAATCAGAGGAAAAAATCCACCAAAAGCCCAAAAGTATTTATTATGAATTTTTTTTGCGACATCAAAAACCTCAAATTATATCCACTGTGACACATTTGCCCTAAACTTTTTCTTGTGACATAAAAAATCACAAACTTATACCTATGTAACACATTTACCCTTTTTCAAGGTACTATCAAATGATTTTTCAACAAAAGCAACGTCGTTTTTATTTCATTTAAGTCACGTGGTGCCGTATCAACACCATTTACTTTTCGGCATCCACATGGGTGGATTTTTAATGGTGCTCATTGACGAAGGGTAAATGTGTCATACAGGTATAAGTTTGAGATTTTTATTATCACAAAAAAAAAATTAGAATAAATGTATCACAGTGGACATCGTTTGAGGTTTTTTGTGGCTTTTGCCAAAAATCATAATATCTTTGTTTCTCAAGTGAAAGTTTACGGATTTTCTAGGGGATTTGACTCTTAAATCGTCTGATAAATGTTGGTTATATTCCCTAAAGCAACCATGTAATAGTTACATGTTAGGGATTTCAGTTTTATTATTTAATGACTAAGACAAATTCATTCATTGTCCAATTTATATGAATGAATTCATAAGATCAGTTGTAACTGACCTATTATTAAGGTGTTAAGGATATGTGTAACAAGTTCAAAGTTTAGACTGAATCTTTAAACAGTTCCCAGTCGGTGGATTATTAAAAGGATATTGGTGATCTTGTTGAGATGGGTGTGTTCTCAAGTTTCACCATTAAATATTTGATACCTAAGAGAATGATGAGTCACAAGTCATTGATTATTGTGATACTCGAACTAAAAAATAGATACTTGTATCAGATAAGTTCACTGAACCTGACATACTCAAAACGATTAGCAACATAGAAGTTTTTAGCGAGGTCAATGTCTAATCATTTAGGCTCTAGTCTTGTGTAAAATCCTTATACTTGAAGCACGGTGTTGACTTGTATTTTGGACAATTGTGGTTCACAAGTGCGCAGATTGACACTTCATCGAACCGTCTCTGTACTTGATAATCATAATTTGTACATGTATGAAGGCACATGCGTGCACATTATGGAATCTGTTTTGTTATATACAAGATACAATACTGATGTCGTATGTGATCTAATCATGACATTATATTGAAATCATCGGCTGGGATTGTAACCGAGAATGAATAGTTTATGTCTCATTGAAATATATGTCAAGTAGGTTTGTGCATATGATCAAATTGGTGGCTTGACAAACAATTCCATGGCATTTGTTCGATTGGGTCATAATAAGAGAGAAGGTTTGAATGGTAACAAAAGGTGACAACTCTTTATTGATTAGCCCTTCTTTCATTTCTTTAGACAATTTCATTGCTTAAGATAGGTCAAGAGGAGATTGGACATTTATGGTTTGGAGTTGAAGAACATCGTAACCAAATTGTTTTCAATATGGTACAAGAGTAATGCGATTAGCCCTCCTTTCATTTCTACATGCTTCTTATAAAAATGCATGCATTGTATTTTGGAGATATACATGTATAGGTTATTGCTGTCATTGCGATTTTTTTTTATTCACTTTTACCTATGCATGTTTTTCGCCCAAAATCCCAACAATAAGTTTGAAGATGCCTCGGTGCCAAACACATATAATGATAAGTTTTTGTGACATAAAAATCTAATGGATCATATTAGACACTCCAAAAAATTGGTTTGACTCATCAAGTTTATGGTACAAATATAGACCACTCGAGTTAATCTAGGGGTGGTTGGTCTCGGATAGTCTAGTTCCCACAAGAAACTGGGAACCGGGTCAGAGATAAGGGTGAGCATGGTTCTAGGTTCTACTCTAGAACTTGAGAACTTGACCAGTGGAAACCTATAAGTTCCAAGTTTCAAGGTGTGCAGGGCGGGTTCCGAGTTCCAAAAAATGATAAGCTTGTTTCAACGGGTAGGTTCCGGGTTTTAGGTAGGTGGAACTTAGAACCTAAAACCTAGAACTTAGAACTTAAAACTTGAAACCTAAACAAGTTTTTTGTGTTTTTTCTTGCTCTATATCTTCACGTGATTTTGTTATGTTTCATGACGTTAAATGATGAGTATATAATCTAGAATCACTAACATGATCTTTCATTTTATGACTTGTAAATGTTTAATATTCTTCATGTGTCTAAATATAAGTTATGATTAGTTGATCATAATAGTAAGTAGTGTTCATTAAAGGTGATGATTCATTATAATTGTTCAATTAATAATACAAATGGAACCTAAGTAGGCTCTGAAACCGACCCCCAAACCTTGATAGGGTAGGTTTCAAGTTTCAAAAAATGAGTAACCTATTATCACGGGTAGAGCATATACAAAATATAGAACTGCTCACCCTTAGTATCGATTCACATAATAACTTCTTATTTTAGTTGTATTTATTTGAATCGTAATGTCAAGAAAACTAGTCTTTTGTGTTCTTTTTTATGAATGATAAGTTTGTTCAGTATTGTGGCGTTCATTTTCGTTTTGATTTAATACAAAAAAAAAAAGAACATGTTAAACCCTGGAAACCTGTGATAGGGTAGGTTCCAGGTTTCAGCTTTCGACGGGTAGGTTCCAACTTTCCAAAAAATTAGGAACTTGCACCCGATAGTAGGTTTTATGTTCAATGTCAAACTTGTAAGGAACCTGGAATCGCTCACCTCTGATCAGAGGGCTCGGTTCCTAGTTTTCTGGAGCTGAGAGCTGGACCACCTGGTCCTTGAATCGGATTGGATCGCACCGACCAGTCCAATCCGGTTCCCAGGTGGTCTAATGGAACTAGTGGGATTGACCAAGAACCACGACCCCACTTAATCTTGATCTCTTGTTCGCTGACAATGGGACTCTCGGGCCTTGATCTCGGAGCTTCGAACTAGAATGCGGCCAAATTTGTTCCCCTTCTCTTGAACAATGATAATGTCAGGAAGTGAAAAAGAAATTAACAGAAGTGGGTAAAAGCCCATACACCTCTTGTTGCTGGAGTCGCAGCTCTTTCTTTCTCCGCAGGGTGACCAGAAGAGCAACTAGAAGAAGAACCAGGCAACAATTGAAAATTGAAAATGAAAATGTGGAAGGAAAAACCAGTAGATTGATGAGCACGAGAGGTCAGGGACACGAGATCTAGGGGAGTCAAAAACTGAACTGCAACTCGAACCGAATCGAATCGAAATTTCGTGTATTTTCAATTTGGTTCGGATTTCGGTTTAGATAATAAAAAAATATCCCTTTTTTTTTTTTCTATTTGGATTATTTCGGTTCTGGTACAGAACCGAACCAAAAAAGTTAAAAAACCTATCCCGCCACTTTCATCATTCGTGAGGCTCAACCAAAACCAAAACCAAAACCATCACCGAATACCAATTATAAGAAAATGGAGAAACCCCCGTGCTGCCATTGCCCTCCAAAGTTAAGCTCTCTTGATTTTTACTAATCCGTTCTCGAAGTATCCCGTAAGTCAAAATTGTCTGATTTCGCATACCCAAAATCCCTAGAGTCACATTCATCCTGAACCATACTTTTGTCCTGGCCATCCAAATTCCAGCCCAACGAAAGCCATCCACCTTGCCGCGTGACAGCTTCGACCAAATCCATCCTCTCCGCATCAATCAGCTGTTTCTTGGTGGGAAACAAGTCGAGATGCTCAGAATCCCTCATGAACTCAATAATCTCATCCTCCAAATCCCAATTCCCTTCCCTTTCTCCATTTCTCTTTCACCTCCTTACAAGCCCAGAAACCCCACAAACAGTACACTATTTCCCCCTATTGATATTAGATATCCCCAACAACGAATCGCTCTTCAAAAGCAATACGAGATTTGATGTCAAGACCTCTGCCCGAGCTCTCCTTCTGGTTCTCGGGTTGAAATCGAAGAGGAGAGGAGGCGGATAAACACGAGCACCAATGTCCGTGTTGAAGGAAGCATGGTCTAGGCATTTCGCCGAACACTTGGTGCGTGAGCTGAAGAAATGGAAAGCTAAAACAGTAGCCATAAGAAAAGCGCGCGAGAGGCAAAAGAGGAGATGGGAAGAAAAGAAACCTTTATCCTTGCATTGAGTTGCCTTGAGTTGAAGTTCTCAGCTATTTTCTGCTGCTTTAATATCTGCTTGTGATCTTAGTGGACTGAACAGGTGAGGATATGAGGCTTGCCTCCGGTGGAGCTCGATCGAGGCCCAGATATGATAATCTAGGGCTCGAATCTAGGTCGATCCGATGATAACGGGTAGTATCGGCCCCAATTGTTGACATCTAAATTTTGACTAACCATTTAGATTCTATTGCATAAAAATTTGAGACTAAATTTTAGCCACTAGCAAAAATAATAATTAAACCGCATATATATTTTAGGAGCATTTGCATAGATAAGCCCATCAAATTGCAATTTTATAGACCGGTATTGGATGGTTTTGAACTTAGTTGAACTAACCCATTAAGTGAAAGATTGAGGCAAGCTTATCATTTTCGTGATATGGCCAAGTTTGACACAAATATGGGAAAGATTGAGTACAATCTTCGCAAGGGATCTTAATAGGGCATGAAAAATCATCGAGGAATAAATATCTTAATTGGCAGAAGGTAATCTCGGTCAAGTAGGTGGAGAAAAGTGTGAAATTTATGCTTTATAAAGGTTCCATTATATCTGCAGAAGGGATTGCAAAAAAATGAAGGATAGTTGATCAAATAAAATAAGGAAAATGACACAAATAGTTTCTGAACTTTGGCTCAATATATAATGTGATCCCTTTTAATTTGTTCAATGTAGTTCCTAAACTTTAACCTAATGTGCAATATGGTTCTTGAACTTTTAATCTGTTCAATGTCATCCCTAAAATTTTAGTAATGTTTAATTTAATCCCTGAACTATATAGAAATGTTCGATATAGTCCTTTCATTAATTTAAGTTTAGGGGCAACATTGAACATGTATCAAAAGTCTAGGGATTACATTGAATAAATTAAAAGTTCATGGACCATATTAAACATTATGCTAAAGTTCAAGGATTATATTGAATAAATTAAAAGTTTGGGAACTAAATTGTATATTGAACCAAAGTTTATGGATTGTTTATGTCATTATGCACGATGAACAAGGAAAGATAGAATTTTGTGTTTTCCTTGGGGCCCATTATTTTCCTATATATAAAAGTTCACTCACGCTCATCAAAAAGGGAGGCCACACAATTCATACACGGCCATTCAAAGAAACACGAAAAAAAGTCATGGGAGGTGAGAACAAAAGAGAGAAAAGAGGGAAGAGGAGGGCCCGTAACCTAGCTCCTCCCAGCCGCACTGTGCTCGCTCACCTCTGCCACCCGACACCGACACTAGCCAGCCATGAGCCTCAACGATGATCCCTACTGCTGCTGCTGCCATAAAATGGTGACCTAACTCCACGCCTTCTTGTTGAGGATGAAGCTGCGAAGCTCTGCATGATCTGCTACCCTGAGACTGGGATCCTTTGATGCCATCGACGAAGTAGCTGAGTTGCTGCCCTTGACAGTCCCGTGCCCCTGTAGCTATTCTCTTATTTGTTGTCAAGTCTCCAATACAGCCTTGCACTAGTTAAGCCAACGAGTCTCCAGTCCAATCTCTACGTTCCTCTTGGTGTGCTTGTTTTGTTGCAACGTTCCTAAAATTCCACAACCGTCCTTGAAGTTCCTTTGGCGAGTAGTCCAGCAATTAGTCCATGTAAGATAAGAAGAGAGGGAGGGGCATAAAAGCGCCATAAAAGATAGAAGAAAAAGATTATTTTTTTCTTTCTTGCAGGTTGTCCACGTTCCACAACTCCCTTGCTTTCCTGACAAGTAAAGTTAGCGAGCCCAATTCCAAGACACTACCGTGATCCTTGTTGAGCCGTGACGAGTTCACTGCTTCCTCTTGCACCGAGAAATCCGTGCTGCGTGACTGGCCGAGGCGACCTCAACTTGCACCAATCCCGGCAACAAATCCCTGTAGCACGCTCCAACTGAATGGCCAAGTCCACAAGCCGTCCGTTGGCCGAAAGTCCCGATCGGTCATTGTACATGAGCACTACCACTGGCTGAGTTACACCGCGAACCACCATCGGTTGGGCAAGCCCGTCAGCCGAGCCTCCTCACCGCAAGCCATCATTTGTCGAGTCCTAAGATCCGCAATCCCGATCCATTGTCGTTTCGCATTTGGAAGGTTATTTGCAAATTAGGTAATGTTCTCATCCGATCTCGATTTGAATATTTCATCACTGAATTTGGATGATATCGTTATCTATTGAAGATTTTTGTTATCTCTGGGTGTATGTATGATATCCACAAAGTTTAAAAAAAATCACCCAAGTTAAGAAACTTTCCTAACTTAACAACGTGCTTGGACGGCAACCCGATCTCAAACCACGAGATGCAATTCTCGACAGCATGGAAAATCTTCCATCCTATCCATACTCACTTAGATATGATCATCGATTTATCCTGTTTCAAAATTCAAACAATATACCTTCCATCAATATTCACAACTACTTGGATATGATCGTTGGTTTATTGCGTTTGCAAATCTAAACAGATAAAGACAAATTTTGTGGATTGCGTGGATGTGATTTGATGATGGGTTTTATTTATGTTTAGTTGTTTTGCTAAAGAAAACTACAAGAAAAAAAATAGATTTTTGATAGATAACTCTGCAGGTTTAGAGTAGATTTTATTTGGTTTCCTCGAATAGATTAGGATAGTTTTGATAGGAGTCTCGTTTAAATTGATTTTAGAATATTAGAATTATATTCTAGTTTAAATTAGGATTTAACGTAAATAACTTCCTAATCTAAGTTAGATAGTATTCTAATCTTGATAGTTTATTCCAAATTTAATAAAAAAAATACCAAAAACATTGTTTTAAAATAGATTAGGTTTCTTTCCTTAGTCTGAATTGCATGTTTAATGGTACTTTTAATTACGAGTTTTAATTAAAAAAATACAAAAACATATCATGTGCCTATCATATAGGATTAGATCATAAACCGCATGTCATTTAGTAATTGCGTGTTTGGGGTCATTAAATTAAAATGCGTGACATGTTAGGATAGTTACATATTAAGTTTTGCCCGTCATTAGAGTTAGGTCATTTAATTAAAATCGCATGTCATATTGCTTGCATGTTAGGTTTATTAAAAGTTGCATGTCATGTTAGAATAAACATATTTTATGTCATTGCATTTTAAGTAATCGTATTACCTGTATTGCATATAGGCTAGTTTTCATTTAAATAGGAGAAAACTCTAAAAAATATTGAGTGGAATTGCATGTTAATTAGAAATCATATTTAGGATTTCAATATGATTTTCTAACTAACATTGTAGATGCTTAAGTTGCTTCGTGGTAAGTAAATCCTCCCTATCTTGCAATTTATTTAATGCTTTGATTATTGGGTGTTACTTTGGTGGTTTGCACACCCACATGGTCATCTCACATGTTATAAAGTAATAAAATCAATCCAAGCTGTCTGTCCAAAAATTTCATGAAAAGAAAAGGTATCGAAAAGGCATTAGAGTAATCTAGAATAATCAAGTTCTTGAACTCATAATCTCTGGTTCATAAGAATAAAGTATATCTTCCTATACTTTATTTAGGTTTCTAATCAACCCACCGTAAATTTATTAGTGGCGATTCTTAATTGAACATCATTTGCATGTTAAGAACTTGAACCATAAATCGCGAATTGGTATTGACTTTGGAGAACCCGATTAGGCCTAGACTTAATAATCCATTAGCCAAACTCCTAGGTGGTGCATCCCAAGGTTAGGTCGTGACACCGATTTAAGGTCGAAAGGGTAAGAAGAGAGAGAGGGTGCAACCAGTCTCTAGGAGACTCAATTCTTGCTGTCGAGCTCAAAGGTGGGCGAGGGGTCGCCGGCGACATTTGGTGCAAGGGACAATGGCTAGAGGATGGCAGATGATGGAAAATAAAGGAGGAGAGATAAAGGGGATGGTTTTCTAGAGAGTGGGTTAAGAAAGAGAGGAGAGAGAAAATGAAATGTCCAGCGAGGAGTTTCCTGAGAAATGAAAAAAAAAAGAAAAAAAAAAAATGGGAGAAAAGCGAAAAGCGAAAAGCGAATCGAGCTGAATCGAACCGAACTACATTTTCAAGTTAGATATTTTCAAGTCGTGTCTTAGTTTGGCTCATAATAAGCATACATCCTTTATGGTTTGAATATTACGGAAACCCAAAGTGAACCAAACTGCCCCGCCCTAATCCCCGCGTAGTCCCGCTTACGGTCGTTAAATATGCGACATCCTATAACTTGTCACTGACCCAATCGAATCTCCAATGATAACGCATGCAGAAGCAAATTGTAACTCTCTGTACATCATTTAAATAAACGGGATAGTAGAGAGACATTTGATACACATTAATAAAACACTTTTATAAACATAACAATAAATACAAATTTATAATTACAAGTCTTACTAAAGGCCACTATCGAGAACCACGCACAACAAAATGCATCGGTAGTTGGTTAGCCTAACTTCTCTATCAAAAGGGATACTTAAAAGACAGGGAACTAGACCTATCAACAATCATCGCGGTACCTTGACAGCGTCCCCGGATCTTCCATATCATCGTAAGGCTCGAGATTCGACTTCTTAGGATTGGCATCGGGATCGATAACTTGGCCATCGGAAGGATCAATATCCATGGGGTCCCACTCCATCCATAAAATCCACGAATCGTGTCACGCCCCGAACCCCATCGAGCACGCGACACACCTCTTTGGTCGAATATAGCGATGTCCTAGGATATCGGCGACCTAAATCCACTCATTAGAGATATAAAGTACCAGCGAAAGCTACAAATACCCGGACAATATTTGACCAAGGGTACAAGGGAGAATAAACATCTATTACTTATTCAAATTTATACAATATCCACCATATACAATCCACATAATATACATGCACACCAAACTTCTAAACTATACATCATCGATATAAAAAATGATCAGTAGCCTGGATACCCTAACTGTCAAAAATGGGACACTTCAAAAGGCCTTTGCTCAACCCCTAAACTAGCCCTCATGCCCCCTGGATGGCGTTCACTCCAAGTCCGACTCCACAGAATCCGAATCCGAATCCCCCTGAGCCACTTGCTCCTCTAAAGACTCCGAATCAGCTTCAATCTCAATCGGGTTATCCTCATCACCCGACTCTAGCGGAACCTCAATCCGCTCCTCCTCCTCAGACCTCTCTTCTGGCTTTTCCTCTGGCTCATTTTCTGGCTTATCCTCTGGTTTATCCTCTGGCTCCATTTTTGGATCTTCTTCGGGCTCGTCTTCAGGTTCTTCCTCCGGTGCCTCCTTAGGCTCTTCTTCAGGCTCTTTCTCTATGGGTTCCTCCTCTGGTATTACACCGAGATCCACTTCCATAGGATCATACTCTGCATGTGATTCCTTCGGCTTTGGATCAGGCTCAGCCATTGAAGGTTTAGGTGATATAGGCATAGGCTGATGTTCGAACTGGGCGAGACTAGTATCCAGACTAGTCATCTCACCGTCAAGAGGGGGTATAGCTGACGGATCCCAATCCCTTACTCCGTCAAAGGGAATATCAAAGCCACAGACGGGGGCCAAACTCATCCATTCTGTCCCGAAACATCCAGGTGGTATAGGTGTAGGCCTACCAAAGAGATTGCCCTATGTCTACCCAAACTACGGTAGTATGCTTGATCCAGGTCATATTATCGTCTATCGGGTACTCTACAATATTATGGTCGGTGTGTATCGAAATTACCAAAATGCTGTGGCGGCGGCGGGCGGTGGAAGATTCATGGCTTGGGCCGGGGTTTTCAAATTATTTGGTTGAAATAACCATGAGAACACGTCTCAACAAGCACACGCCCTAAACCCCACCTAGACGAATACGTACCTCCAGACAAGTCAAACACACTAACACTCAGCAACCACATAATAAGCACACAATTGCACTTACCTAGGCTTTTGATATGCGCCATCTGCAGGTTAGTCTCAAATATACAATTTCCAACCACATACGCAATCTAAATTAATTTCATGCTCGAAACACAAATCGAACATATGGCTTTTCCAACTCCACATTCCATACACTCGTTCATGCCTCATCACACTATTTTCACTCTACTCGCCAGTGACCCGCATTACAGTACACGCCTCAGGTCCATTGCGACCACCTCATATTCACAACACTTCTTAGCCCGCGTAACAATACCACCTCATGCTAGTCTCTTGCCCGCGTAATAGTACCGCCTCAAGCTCAACATCCATTACCTACAGCACAACCTGCATTGAAGTACATGCCTCATATTGGTAGTCTTTCGGTACTACCAGACATCGTCCCGCGTTAAAGAACCGCCTCAGGATGACTCAATTTCCCACGTTACAGTACCGCCTCAGGGACTTTCGTGACCATACGTGTCACATCCTCAATTTCAGTCCCTGAGAAATGTCTATGGTTTAAGTTTGATGGTTTTCCAATCGGAACAAAAATTTCTACTCTTGTTTTGGAAAACCGTATTTCGGATCCTTGGTACTTCTTTGTTTTGTTATTTTTGGGGAGACTTTTGTGATTCGAATTTCTAAACACTTTCTTCTTGAAAGTTGTTCCAAACATCATGAAGTTTTACATACTTTAATTTGAGAATTTTTGGAGTTGATATGAGTGGTACGATGGCCCGATTTTCGGACCGTGTAAAACTGTCCAGAATGGGTATTTCGGTGATGTTCACACCGTCTTTATTTTCTACAAACTTTTCTGGGCCGATTTTGGAAAGGTTTCCTTCATGAAAGTTGTTGAGAACTTCCTTTTCTATAACGTGTGTAAATTTAGGAATTTTCTGAGATAATTTGGATTCTAGACAGAGCTTATTTTGAGAAGTAAATATTCTGTTCCAGCAAACTGTTTTTAGTCTGTTTTTGAGTGACTAAAAATGATGTTTACAGAGAGAATTAGATTTTGTGTTCTCATGAAAAATGTTGATTAAGGACTTGTTTATGACATATCCGAATTTGAGAATTTTCGGAGTTCATTTACTATATTTTCAAGTCCGATTTCGTGAATAGTGCAAAACTGTCCGGTTTTGTCAGATTTCAAAGATTTAGCATTTTCTACATGAGAATGTGGGAATTATGACTCGATATCTTCTGGTGACTTAAAGTATACGTTCTGAGCTTTCAAATGAGATATTTTATGCTTTGATTGGAGGTCATCCCAGGGGAAAACGAAATTAACCAAGTCATGAGTTAAATCTTTTTGTGGAAGTCACATTTATTGGTCTAAGCTTATCACCTTCATCATGACTTTTGGCTTATGTTCTTAATGGCCATGTGAGGTAAGCAATGACCTCATGCCCCAAATGACCTAAGCCATGACTTAAGCCTCATCATGATGACATGCCTTAATGGCCTTGAGTGATGACCAAGTTAGGAGTATGATAGATAGGGAGCCGTGGGAATGGCCATTCGGCTAAAGAGAGAGAGAGAGAGAGAGAGAGAGAGAGAGAGAGAGAGAGAGAGAGACCAATGAGAATGAGATAAACATTGACCCTTCATCATTTTAGTTCATTAAAAACATTTAATGACATTAAATGCATGCTATAATGGCACTTGACTTTGAAGCCCTCTTATGATGACAAACATTAAATAACTTGGACTTTAGGGACCCCCTTGAAAATGACCCTTTGTCTTTCTTTTGCCTTGACTTGATATAAATTGAAGGAGTCCTAATGGTTGAAGAAGCCTCACGTGAAGTCCCTCTTCTCTAATCTCACGCCAACATCTTCTTCTTCTTCCTTTGTTCTTGTTTTTCTCACTTTGACCAAGAAGTTCACGCTCAAAACAATCCCGAGCCGGCCCGTGTTCCTACTCGTTCCCATCCAAGAGCTACAGTTTGGCTTTGGTAGGCCTCATCTTGGTCGGCCAAGCAAGAAGGATGCAAGGAGAAAGCCCGAAATTTCTCGAGCTCACCTATCTCGAACCCCATTCTCTGGTTTTGTTTGTCGTTGAGTAAGTGCATTCCCTAATATAGGGAAAGGAAGTTACGATACGTTGTAACATGGGTTGGTTGGGCCGTTTTTTGGTTTCATGGTTGTTCGTTCTTTTGCATCTAATGATGTTCACGTGTGATACTCACATTTGATATTTATTTTGTTGGTTTCGTAGCATGACTTTGCTATTTGAAATGCCATTGATGCCGGTACGGTAAGAATTGACTTGTGTGAATGACGATTGTCTCGTTCTCGCTTGATATTAGTGTTTTCACTTGCTAAGTCTCCTCGACTCATCCCCCGTTGTTTCCCCTTTTTCAGGTCCGTAGGATGGCATCTCTCCCGACCTGCGTTGGCAATCCCGTGGAGGAGAGAGTCGAAGTACTCACTGTGAAAGATGTCAGAGAAGACCGCGCCTATCGCCGAATCACGATGCTTATGAGATTTGATGAGGACCTAACGGACTTGGTGCCTCAGGGCGGGCCGGTTCCGGGATAAAGCCACGGGTGGGATGTGAGATGGCCAGGCGGACGGGACCGGGATGGAAATAAAAAAAGCGAGGAGCGAGAAGTCATAGTGGGAATAGGAAAGCCCAAGCCACGTCAGCCTGTAATTAGAAAAGCCTTCGGAATAGGCTTGTAGAATATGTGTGATGTTTGCTATGACTCAAGAGAAGAGCTTGTTTAAATATGTTTGCATGTTTCGTAAACATAAAGTTGCTCATGATGCTTGTCTTATGTCCGTTGGTTGTTCTTTTTGTTGTGATCGTCCCGAGTATGCTTCCGCTTGTGTATAAATAAAGATATTAATGAACGGGACGTCACGTTAATAACCCCGGGGTAGGGGGCGTTACAATACGCACGACATTTCACACAATTTCTCATTCGTTCCCTCGCTCGATTTACACACCAACATGCCAAATTACCGGCCGATTATATTCTGCCCATGCATGTATCGAACCTCACGTATTTCACATGTTTAATTAACAGCCAATCATGACCAACTACCAGACAAATCAATTCAGCTCATGTGTGCATACAACGGTCCACATTTCAATCAATCAATCAATTCACAATCCAACGAGCATACAAGGCCGCCATTGGACCCATAATCACAGCCACTAACATGGGCATAAATTCAACATTTTCATGTGTATCTTAAGCCATAATAAGCACCACTAACTAGTCAATTCAACTTAGTTCGCACGTGCACAATCAACACGAATTTTTGCATTTTAAGCTAAAATTCACCATTCACAGGCGTCGTACTCCTATCGACAACCCCCAAACCGACGTGTACTAATTCTTACTCATCAATATGCACCAATTCAGCCACATGACGAATAGTAACTCGGCCACCACAGAAAATCACCATAACGGCGCATTTAGGCCCGTTTTTTGCGTAATAAGCCACAATAATCACCCGAAATCATTCCGATTACCTAATCAATCAATTCTAACCACAATTCCACCTCAAAAATCATCACAATTTCACTCAAAGCACTCATCCAAATTAGTCCAATCATTGTCTCACGATTAACCCCTAAAACTCGCTAAAACAGCCCTGAACTAACCCAAAAATACCCATTATCCTAGGCGAGGGTTAAGATATCACTTACTTGTGATTCCTATGCGAAATTGAGGCCTCTACAGCAGTCGAACAGAGAACAAACAGCAGTGGCAACGATGTCTCATGGAAAGGGATATCGGCGACTCACTGGCATCCACGAGTGGCGGCGGTCGGGGCGATGGGTTGCTGGTTTTCTTGGCTGAGCTGGGGCTGAGATGGGCTGGTAAGGGTGATTCGATGAGAACAAAAAGAGGGGAGAGAGAGGCGTGAGGCGGTGGTGGTGGCGATGGTGAGCGGCCACGGCGGCGACGATGGCTCCGGCTCGGTGGTGGAAGCGGCGATAATGGGAGTGGCCAGCTGGCCACTTCACGGTGGGGAGGAGGATGATCGGCCAGGAGGGAGAGAGGGAGAGATAGGTGCCGAGAGAATGAGAGAGAGTGAGAGGAGAGAGAATGATAGAGAAAAATGAGATTAAATAATCTAAAGGCAATAATTGGTGTCTCACACCTTGCCAAATGGACCATCCTACCCCTCTCTCTAATTTCCAATCAACGGCCAATATTTGATCTTATCCTAAGATCAACGGTCCAGATTAATCCTTACCAAAAATATCCAGGGGCAAAATTGAAATTTCACAAAATTTTCAAGGGCAAAATTGTCCAAAAATTTCTATTTCTAAAGTGGGTGTGAAATTACCAAAATGCCCCTCTCACATAATACTTGGCCGTTACAAAGTCTCAGGGGTAAAATGGTTATTTTTCATTTCTCGCCAGAATTCGAATTTTCTGAAAAATCCGGATGAATTTGAGGCTGAATAAGCCAATAACAACATCGTCCAATTATCCTGTCATGACCTTCGTAATTTCCAAGGCCCAAACTTGGTCTGTAATTAATGATTAAATTTAATTTACATAACTTGAGCGTATCTTGAACTAACGGGTGGCTTTCGAGCAAATTCACACATTCGACCCGTGGCCGATACCGAATCAATCCATGTTTAAGTTCACTCGGGTCATGACGACCTCAGTTGTCACTTAATCGCGAGGATTGATCGCTAGTTTCGACAGGCGCAATCGTTTGGTATAGGTTTAGGATCATTCGTCCATTCATTTCGTGGTCAAGCGAAATCACGCGATCCACACGTATGATAGCGGTGAATTGATTCCTGACTATCCTTGGATCGGCCTACATTGGCTTAAAATGTCACCTCGACAATTTTTATGATCGAAGGTCGGTTCACGATCGAGTTTCTTTGGTCGCGCAAATTTAAATCCCTAATTAGCCATTCCCTAATGGTTCGTATCCCAAGAGTGATCAGTTCCGGGCGAGATCTAACTACAAGCACGTTCATAAAATCATCCATTTCATAAATCCCAGTGAGTCAAATTTCAGAATGTCACAAATCGGGCCAGTAATCTCATCCCTATCGTAGTAAAACCAGGGCCAAAAAGGTATGGGGCCTCCAGTGATCTAAGCCCTTGTCTACTCATATCATCGTGTAATGCCTAATATGCATTTTATCCTCACCCACCGGGTACTACGTTTCCATGTGGTCCATATTCATGGGTTCCCCAAAACATCTAGGAGGATTGATCATGGTTGGGGGTCTGAAATGTTTATAATTCAACAATGAGAATAAATCTCAATAAGTAATTACCTAAGCCTTGCTTAGGCTAACGCATATCTCCAAACAATTCTAAACATGAAATTCTATCAATCAACGTGCCACATTAATCACAGATGCCCTTACCTCACTTGAGCACATACACAAGCCCTTGCACGTTAGAGAACTACCACAACATGGCAAACGCTCATCGAGCATAACAACCCAAATTGAGACATGAACATGCATAACACACTTAATAATCTATACATGCTCAACATTAGTCTCAAACATGGCATTCCATAATGCATATCGCACTCACTAAGTCTAAATTATTAACGGCCCCTCGAGCTCCTCCGAACCCGCGTAAAATGCATCAGGCTATTCGTCTTCTGAAGTAACTAGGCATCATCCCACTACGTCGGTGATGGTAACGTCCCACATTAAACGCATCAAGATGGCATTCCATGAGGAGTATCAATCTGGCCTGCACCGCGATTGGCATCCAGGCTCCCGTGAAGAGCATCCGATAAATTGGGCATCGTCTCACGTAAAACACATCAAGACGGTTTAAATCCACGCGTAAGACACATCAAGGCATTATATGATCACACGAGCATTCAAGCACTCAAACTAGTTTTCATCTTTTCGATTAGTCAAATGCCACTAAATCCTTATTCATCTAACAAAAAGCTGCGCCTCTCATATGCAATAATAACACCGAATAGTCCCCAAGAGAGAGAGAACTGAACTTGCACAGAACCGGGGCTATTCTGAGCGGCTGCACAGTAACCGAAGTCCTTTCGAAATAAATAATAATTCAACTCTAAAAATTTTGAATTTTAGATATGTCATAGAAAATATCTTGATAAATATTTTTTATGAAGAGTACGAAACCTAGTTTCGACTGTAAACACCTCTTTTTATTACTCGAAGTCAGATGGAAATCAGTTCGTTTGGATAGGCCGTCTGGCCTTCAAAATGCGTCTCAATCAGTACCAAAATCTCTTTAAAAAGTTTTGAAATTTTTATATGCCATAGACGCAAGTGTTCTTAACAATTTTTGTGAGGAATTTTGTTAAAAATAGACTTGGAAAAATTTACAAAAATTCCGAAAGATAAGAAGGTCAGGTGAACAATAATTCCGACAGTTTTGAGATGGTCCGAAAATGGACTTTTAAATGACCCCAAATGATCTCCAAAAATTATAGATTTAATTTATGTTATGCTTCAAGATGTTTAAAACAATTTTTATGAAGGACAACTCTCAGATTCAGCCCACACAAGTCTTAGAAAAAATAACAAAACACAAAAGCATAGCAGCAATCAAACCGACAATCAACCAAGCAAGAACCAATAAGCAACCAAACTCATCCAGCCACTAAACCACCTCTAAACAGCCATTAATCAGCCCTTACACATGTCATTAGTAACCCATTATCCTAACCAAGGTTTAGGGAGCACTTACGAAGGAGCCTAAGCAAGATTATCAAGCAAGGGGGGCAGCAAGTGCCTTAGCACGGCAGCAGCTACCACGGCGAACAAGCAGCAAGGGCGAACGGCAGCTCAAGTGGTCGGGGGTGGTGCTAGTGATCTCGGTTGGTGGTGGTTATGGCCGAGTGAGCAAGAAAAAGAGGGAAGGAGATAGTGTCACGATAGGGGGTGCAAGAGGCAAGCGGCAGTGGCGATGAGTGGCTGCCAGTGGCTAGACGGCGTAGCGGCGGCGGCGACTAGCTGAGCTAAGCTGATCACGGCAAGGTGGAAGGGAAGAGTCTGCCGAATGAGAGCAAGGGAGGGGAGAGTGAGGGAGTGAGAGACTTGATCACAATGAGAGGTGAGAGACAAGAGTGATAAGAGTGTCTACTAACTCCACTCACAAAATCCCAATACCAATCCTACTATCTCAAATCTAAAGGTTCACATTCCTTCTCCTTTCCCAAGCCAAGATCCTAGGGCTCTCAAATTTCCTCTCAACTAAATACACAAAATAACAAATAGCAAGTAAAATAAATAAGCAAGGAGATGAGGGACACAATGGTCCATCCAATTCGGCCACGAAGGGAAAACACTAAAGTCCGAGTTGCCCTTCAATGTCTCAAATGAATTCAAATATCCTCGGGGTAAAATGGTCTTTTCCAATACCAAATCCAAATTACACTTTTCTGATAATTTTGAGCAATCTAATAGTTGGCCACGCTTGATGACACGGTGTCCAATAAATTTTCGTGGAATCTTGAAAGTTCGACATCCCATTTCGGATTCTAATTCATGGCTAAAACCAATCAATCGCGACTTTAGTGCATTTCAAATTAACGGGCGGCTTTTAGGAGTTACTCGTATCGACCCATGGTCGATTCGATATCGAGCCACATTTAAGCTTACTTAAGCCATGACGACCTCGGTTATCATGTAATTGCGAGGGTCAATCACTAGTTCTGATAGACATGATTGTTCGAAATAAGTTTAGGGTCGTTCGAAATTCATATAATGATCAAGTGGAATTACCTACGATCCAATTGTATAACATTTGCAAATTATTCCATAACCATCCTTGAATCGACTTATAATGACCCAAAATATTCCCTCATCAATTCTTATGGTCAAAATGCCAATCCATGGTCAAGTTCTTAGGTCTACGTACTTGATTCATAGCTAGTCATTTCCTAATGGCTAGTATTCTCAAAAGTGATCAATTTCGAGTGAGATCTAACTAAAAGTGCATTGAAGATTTATTCATTCCATAAATCTCGAAAATGGATCGAAATTCAGAATATCACAAGAACCGAACTATTGACACCCCTAACAACGTTCATTTTTTTTAACCCACAAGTCAAGCGAGAGTAAGGTGAGCGAATTGAGCAAAAATCGATCCTCGAGCGAAAATTAGGGTTTTTGTGAAAGAGGGAGAGAGTGATGTGTAGTGCATGCAAGCGATGGAGAGAATGACTGAGTTGTGTTGTGAAGGATTAGGGTTTTTAAGTTTTTACAAATTTGTAAGAAATTTTAAAAAAAATCATTCTGGTTTGGGTGGTCTGGATGGGTGGTTCAACCTATGGAATCAAGAACCGGACTGAAAATCATCGGTTCTATTTTTTTGGGAACCAAGAATCGGACCGCGCCCCGGGGAACTGTTTAGGACTGGCTAGTTTGTTCTGGTCTAGGTGGTTCCTTTTGCTCACCCATAAGTCTCTGTAAAATTAGATTAATTGTGGATGATTTATCCCACATTTAGAGAAGGTTAGATGAAAATTGTATTTATATATCTAGTGCGACAGTTAGAGTTGTCAAAATAGGTCATAAACCCATTTCTTAACCTATATATAGGCCTTCTTTGGTTTAGCATTTGAAATGAGCATTGGGGTTCTAAAGTCTCTCTGCTAAATGTAAATGGCATTTGGCAACTTTTTTTTTTTTTTTTTTTGGGAGATGCAATTGCATTTCTAACACTCTCTAAAAGACTTTAGGCCAATGCAGGGTTGGAGATGCCATGAGAAGTTGCATTTTCGAAATGCTGAGCCTTGGTTTAATGAACATTTTAAAACTTCTCATTTTACCCTCATTTATCAAGTATACTTTCATTTTTTACCCCTTATTAAAACAAACCCTAAAATTGCCGCTCCTCTCTTTCACGTCTCCTCTCTCTCTATTTCGCTCTCCACAATCTTCGCTCTCAACACCGCTTGCCTCTCTTTCTTCACCCCCACTTTGGACGCCACTCGCCACTTCACCACTCATCTCTCTTCCCCGCTCATGATGCCACTTGCCTCTCTTTTTGCTCTCGACGCCGCTCGCCACTTCGCCGCTCGCCTCTCTTCCCCACTCATGACACCATTTGCCTCTCTTTTCCGCTCTCGACGCCGCTCGCCACTTTGCCACTCGCCTCTCTTCCCCGCTCACAATGCCACTTGCCTCTCTTTTTCGCTCTCTATGCCGCTCGCCACTTCGCCGCTCGCCTCTCTTGCCTAAAGGTATGCTGGTTTTTTACTATTTTTGGATAACTTTGTGTTGAGCATAGCTTGAAAGAGCTTATTCCTCTGCCTATTGTTTGTTGTTCTTGATGAAGTTCTTGAGCAATGAATTGAGAGTGTGTTGCTATCAGATGTATTATTGCAATTTCGCTTTACTCAAAGTCTATCTGTTTGATTGCTTCTTTGTTTTGGTTGGTATTCTCTATATTGGTATTAGTATTGTGGAGCAAGCTGAAGGAGAGAACTTTTTGCTAAACTTTTGCATACTTAAATATGTTCTTTAGTGCCACATTTTGTCCCTCATTTTGTATGTGAATTCTTGTACATAGAACTGAATGCTTCATGTTCGGCATGAGGTACCCTGTTGCATATAGAACTGATTCTCCTCGCATCCTTTCATTCTATAGTAGAATTGGAAGTGGAAGAAAAAATAGACAAAATTAGGTGTCTTATATGGAGCCTCGTATTGGACCAATATCTTGATGCAAAATATATGTTGATTGGAAAAAAAACAAAAGTCCAAGTTTTGCGAGTTTGGAACCTGCGGTAATGACATTTGCAAAACAAAGGTTTGATTGGGCTTGTAGTTAATTGCCTTGTTGATGTTTTCAAGTGCCCTTGTGAAAGTAGCTCTAAGTGCACGTTTCTTTCATAAGAAAGATCATTTGAATGTACTCTACAAGTATTGGTAGATCGATCTAGCTTGAGTCTGCGATATGGAGCCAATTTCTTAGTAAAGTTTGGATGAGTTTGCTGTTTGTCTTTAAATAGTATTTGTTAAAACAAACTATATGTGCTCAGAGTCAGAGTAGTATGATCATCATCTGTCTAGGCGTGAATTAGATAGTATATATGTTTTCTCGGCCTGCCATTGTTAGTTTTTATTTGTAGCATCATTTTGCCTCTTAAATTTGTTCATGTTACTTAACTAGTAGATGGCAAGTTCATAAAAAAAAAAAAAAGGCATTTTGGAGCTTAGAAGACGTAGAAATCTTTTGTAAGTTGTGCATTGAATAAATTGAAAAAGGCAATCGTCTTGCAAACAACAAAAGGGATGGATGGATAGTCATAATCAACAAATTTGAGGAGTTAATAGGCCAAAAGTACGATAAAATTCAAATGAAGAGCAAGAGGGATAATTTCAAGGAAGAATGAAAATAATGAAGGTCATTGCTTTACAATAAAACAGGATTAGGAAGGGATTCAAGGAAGAAAACCATTGATGCGAGCGACGAATGGTGGGAGAGTAAAATTCAAGTTTTCTCACTTCTTTTACTTTTGTGTTAGGATCACTTTCAATGATACATCTTACGCAAATGCTTTATTATAACATGCCAATCCAAAGGGCCAAATGGCATATATCCCGATCTTGGAGAGAAGTTAGATATGATGTTCAAAGATACAGATGCTATTGGAGGGATCACATAGAATCCTGCATAGGGTTTATGTATTAATGATTATGTTGAGGCCACACAACCTAGTATCGATGTTGGTGCAGGATCTATTATGAAACCATTGGTGAACCAATTAGAACTCAGAGCCGAGCAAGAGCCGCACAAACTTGAACGAGGCAAGCTCGAGGAAAGAAAGATAAGAAATTGAGCACGAGAGAAGAGCTTGGAACACAAATTAACAGATTGGTTGCAGTTGTTGAAAGGAGCGCTGCCACTTCTGCATCTTAATCAACCAATGTTGTTGGTCCTTACAAGAACCTAATAGATATATTGGATACCATACTTGAGATTGTGGAAGATGAAACGTTATACTATTTTGCAATCTATCATTTAAAGGAAAAGATCGATAACAGGCAAGTTTTCCTAAGCTTAAAGGATGATATAAAGAAAGTCAACTATCTCAAGTATGAGTTGGGAATAGACCTAGGTTTTCATGGATAGGATGTTAGAATCTTATTGTTTTCATGTTTGAAGAGAGTCATGCTACTTTTTTTTTTCCAGTTCGAAGAGAGTGATGCTACTTTGTTTCTGTTAATGGATCTTTATTTGCATTCCTTGTGAACTCAATTACTACTAATGTTTTAATGTGAGAATTATTTTCAATTTGTGTTCTTTTTATGTGGTTGAGTTTGCATATATGATGGCTAATACATTGTTTCTCTTAATGGATGATCAAGATTATTCATTGTTTCTCTTACGCCTCTATATTTTTGGTACTTGACGCATTATGGATAATTCACACGCAAGGGAAATTTGTGAACAAGAGGAAAAGGAATACTAGGATCTTGTCTCAATCACAAAAGCTGCACTTTGTTATCAAGCAACGTACCTTGCAAACAACCATGCATAACCTCAACATATACAGGTTATACATGGTTAAAAGAGTTGATAGTCGAAGATGCTAATCTAATATGGTGCTAAAATATGTTTAAAATGTATAAGGTTATATTTAATAATTTAACGCATGACTTAGTAACACGCTATGGTCTTCAAGGATCTAGGAATACTGGCGTTGCAAAAATGGTTGATATGTTTCTTCATATTTTGAGACATGGTATGGGTAACAAGTTAGCACAAGAGCGCTTTCGGGCTCTAGGGATACCATAACTAGACACTTTAGCTTAGTTTTAGATAAAGTACATGATATGGGAAAAGATTTGATCCAACCAACTGACTAACAATATAGGAAAGTTCTAGAGAAGATGAAGAAAGGCCGACGATTTCTCCATATTTTAAGGATGCAATGGAGCTATTGATGGTACACATATCTTAGCGGTGGTACTTATGTACAATCAAATTTGATTTATTAGTCAAAAAGGAACAACGACTCAAAATGTGTTAGCCATATGTAATTTTAATATTGAATTTGTCTATGTTTGGGCTGATTAGGAGGGATAAGCTCATGACACTCGTATCTTTCATGAAGCCATTGGAAGACATGATGTACATTTTCCCCATTCTCCTCGAGGTTCATTATTTAAGGTTAAATGTAAATCCATGTATCTATGTAAACATATGTTGATTAAATTTATAATATATTTGTGAAGGTAATTATTACTTAGTAGATGCTGGATATTCAAATTCCATGAGTTTTGGGACCATATAAAGATGTTATATATCATTTGCCAGAGTTTCGAGAAGGTCCTTCACCTATGAGATATCGAAAAGTGTTTAATCGTGCCCATTCATCACTACACTCAGAAATTGAGTGAGCTTTTGGCTTATTAAAGCAAAAGTGGGGGATTCTAAGTCATTCAAAGTTATCCGTATGAAAAGCAAGTGCAAATTATCGTAATGACAATGGCTTTGCACAATTATGTACAAAGAAATGCCGTGACTAATATGGATTTTGAACAAGCAAAATTGGATCCCCAATTATAGATATTCAATTGACCATCATGATGCGAATGAGGGGGGTGAGTGCTTCAAATAATAATGTATCTCTTAACATTGCACGTTTATGTGATGAAATAGTCATGAGTTTATAAAATTGTTAAGGAGGTTTGTAATATTAAGCGGACAAAAAGCTACTAGAGAGTCCAACATGTTCAGCTTCAAGGTTGTTATTCTTATAATGAAATGACTCTCTTCTAGTCAAATTTGTATGAGATGAGATATCAGAATACTTGTGTGCAAACTACGATTAAATTTGTAGGATGTGATTTTTTTTTATAAATTTGTTAATATGTATTTTTTACTTTCCTCTTAACGAGAAAATATAAAAGTTACGGTCATTGTTTATTTTTTTCAATTTTTAAAATATAAAAATTAAAAAAAATTAATTTGGTCACACCAAAGAGCTTTCTAAGTATATGTTTACCAAACAGTCTTGCGTTTCCTCAAATCCCTTTTCAATTATAATTTACCATACAATCTTTGCATTTTCCCAAAGCCCTTTAGTCAAAGGCCTTTGCATTTGGCCAAAAGCTTTCTCCAAATATCGAACCAAAAGGGGTCATAATGAGCTGAATTATTATATGCGTTAGTTATATTCAATGAATTAGTCATAAATGGGTTTAAACATAATATGAGTATTAAATTGATCATAAATAGGTTTACAATTTATTTAAGCTCAAACCACCTTTATAACTCCCTATTTATTCTTATCACCCTCATTTGATTTCGCGCTCATTCACTTCGCACTCTCACCTTAATTAGAGTGTGGATTTTTCTAGATTAGATTAAATGTGAAAGTGTTTCTACAATACAGGGTCAGATATGTATTACTAGATTTGCGTTACATGAGAATATATTTGTTTGAATTAAATCATTTTTGATTTGATTTATTCATTTGACGGGGCTAGTGAAAACACGGGTTCCAAAATAGCAATATTATATACTTCAGTATCTCAACCGACGATCGAATCAAACACCCGATTCCAAGTCGCTATCTCGCTTTTTCAAATTTATGTTATCTTATCCCCGCTCAGCCAAGTCGCTGTCCACCTTCCTGTGCTTCTCTCAACGAACACAGAACGAGGACACTGCTCCCCCTTCGAAATTGAGAAAGCAGAGCTGTACGCTTGACAACCTCATTGAGCCGCGTTCCCCCCCCGTCCCCGTCCCCTTCCGATTTCCAATACCCGCCAACACTACGCTTTCCATGACAAAGAGACCCGACGAAGCTGGCTGTCCTTCAATTGCCGGTGTGCCCCTATGCATCGTTTTTCTTACAGGTCAGAATATACCAATTTTATCTCCCATTCTAGTTTCTTGAGAACCTTTTGTTTTTGCCCGGGCAAGAAAAGCAAATGGGGGGCACAAAAGTAGAACTAGAAGAAAACTATCATGCATTGCCTTTCCTAATAAGGTCCAGAGGGGAATTGAGGCTAAATCAATTAAAATCGTTGCTGTAGCCGCAAAAAGACTGTAACGCAAAGCAAGCATGAATTAGAAGCGTAACTGGTTTAGACACTCGCGAGCAACTCAACCTCATTTAGTAATAGTTGAAATTGGTTACGTTCTTTTCTAGTAGCTCAAATATCTAATCAAGTTGAGTACGAGTTAAAAAAATTACTTAGTCTGGAGTAATTCCTAGCCCAATAGCTTGTGATTTTCACATTTATAATTATAAATAGATAAATATCATATTATGTATCACTTTGGTCATACTATTAGAACTCTAGGTCGAGCTCAAGTCAAAGTTGAAGTTGAGTTTAAACAAAAAGTAATCGGTTAATTGAATCAAGTCGGGTTGAACTCAAGCATAGTAAAAATTAAATAAGTCGTGTTTGAGTTCGAGAAGTGCAGATCAATTATGGTTGAATCAAGATATCAAGCCCAATATGTTTGAGTCGAGTTGAGTTTGAGCATTAAATATTAACGACTCAGCTTTCGATTTGATTACAACTTGATTACTCTAAAAAGACAACTCAACTCGATTCGATTACAATTTTCTCACGAGAATAGTGTAATTAATGCAAATCTGTCAATTTCAAGGAACATTAAATCTAAAGGCTAAATCAAATAAATAGACATGGATTTGTCAACAATTAGTCAAGCACTTGGCCAAGTGGTAATTCAAGACTTCTTTTATGTAAATGTTATATTTTAATTTGTCAATTCCTTTTGGTTCTATGGTGTGAACTTTTTGTCCGTTTATTCAGTGTGCGCGAGCATGTGCACTAAGTTAGGCCTAAACCAGAGACCCATCTAACACGAGTCCGCCGAATAATCACCTCTAATTGCAATGTATGCGCCCAACAATTTGATTAGGAGTTATATGGTGAGGGATATTGGCAAAAAACACATAATTGCTGCTGCAGTCATATCCGGTATTATAGGTGATGTAATTCATGTAATATATTCTTGGGTTATTACTACGAAAAACCCCAAATTTATACATCCGTGACAAACTTACCATCCGTTAGTTTTCGTTAAATTTTATTATCAAATTGTTTAGTTAAATGACACATGACAGTTGATGAATGTATCAGTTTGAGGTTTTACCCCTGTTTGTCCCAGGTGTAATAGTTTGTGATTTTTTTGTATTAATTTAATTTAATAGAGGGTAAATTTATCCTAAGTGTACCAGTTTGAAGTTTTTAATGGTATTAACTCTATATTCTTTTTATCATAATCTGAATATCTTATCCAATGCAACGTATTTATTGATGTTATGTAGTATTCTGAGTGAATAAGTAGCAATAGGAATGACAACTACTCATACAAGTTCACAGAAACCTGCTAAGTATTTGTCTACAATAATTATTTTTACTTGGTCGATCCTCCTACAATGAGACAAAGCGACGGATAGAGAAGGGACCCCAAAGCAACTACTAAAGGGTAGAAATGTAATTAGGAATATGCCAGCTAAGACATAATGGAATTTCGGCCGAATTTGTCGGATAAAAATTACTATCCTCTTCCATTATTCGAATGGTTTGGTGACCAAAGATTCAAAATTGAAGTCTTAATAACGAGCGCCATCCGGACACTTATTAATCATACCTATTGAAGAATTTTTTCTTTAATTTTCAATGCACAGATTACACGTAAGGGAAAGACCGGCGTATCAAATTGACAAATTAGGCATCGTCAACAAAAGTTCATCATAAAACAAAAGACGAGGTCCTCTCCATCCAAGCGCCTCGAGTTCAGGCACTTTTCCTATGCCCAGGCCAATCCGTATGCTGCAGCATTGTAATCTCCGAGCCAATGACAGTATCTTCCGAGGCCCAGCGATGGAGGATAGCATCTCCCTCGTGAATCGATTGACGTTGTCTTCTCGCACCCGTCTCATGTTCTCTTGCAATAATTTCTTTGGATCGGACCCATCCAATGAGCAATTTTCGTTTTCCTCTTCATGGTCACTTTAAGTGTGTAGGGGCAATTTTCCCATGCCCCGATCCGAGTTCTTCGTCCTCCGACTCTTCAATTCAATTTGGTCGGTGCCAGAAAACCCAAAGGAAGCAGAATTCGTTTTAGGGTCCCTCCGACCGCACAGCTGGAGATTGAGAAATCCAAGCCAACCACCTCGACACGAGCCCCGTGGCCGTGTCCGTCTCCATCTGTCGCCGCCTCGGTCGTTCGTAGCTACGGTGAATCCCATTATTGCCGAACCTGCTCACGCCCGTGATTTCCGACACGCTTCTCCCATTAATTACGCTCCTGCCACCCTCCCCGCTCGGGAATCCACGGCCGTCGCTGATTATCATCTCCGACTGCAGGTACAGCAGATCCGACGCCTGCACGTCGCTCCACCTCTGATTGCCCTGCTTGCCCGAGACGATGATCCGGTGCTCTAGTCGCCTCCGCTCCTCCTCCGCCGCCGCGCTCGCCCCCCGGTCGATGGCCGCGGCGGTCCCGTCCTCGTCTTCGGGCAGCAGCAGCGCGTCTTTCCTCGGCCCTCGGTCGAAGCATCCGACGGACACGGCTTCGGTCTTCTCCCTCGCGCCGCGAGCGCTGTCCACGGACCTCCTCAGCGCCGCCGCGTCGCCTCCGTGCCACTTCTGCCTGCCGGCCCGCTCACCGTCGGAGTGCCTGCCGGAGACTCGCCGGGTCTCCAGCGGGTCGTCGTCGCCCACGTCCATGACGACGCTGGGCTTTTCCTCGTCGTCCTCCGCGGCGTCACGCCGCGCCGCTGGGGAATCGAGGGAGGCGTTGGGGTTCCCCACCAGGAGGACGTCCTCCGGGTCGACCCGGTAGCGGCAGAGGGGGCAGGTGGAGTGGGCGTCGAGCCACGTGTCGACGCACTCGACGTGGAAGGCGTGCTTGCACTTGGGGAGCAGCCTCAGCACCTCCGCCGGGTCGAACCGGGTCAGGCAGACGGCGCACTCGAGCCCGTCCTTCTGCCCCCGCAAGGACCCGAATCTGAAGACGGGCAGGGACTCGATCACCGACCTGTCGATGCCGGAGTTCTTCCTCGCCGCCGCGACCGACGACGAAGCCACGGCCGCGTCGTCGGCCCCGGGGTACCCTCCGCCGCCGCGCTTGCAGTGCTTGGCGTAGAGGAGGAGGAGGAAGGTGATGGAGAACATGGTTGTCAGCACGCCCACTATTACGGCGACGCTCGGCTTGAACGGAGAGAAATTCCGCGGCGGAGGGGGCGGCAGGGGCGGGGGCGGGGGCGGAGGGCTCGGAACCGCCGCTGCATTATGGGAAAGAGAGATGACGACGTAATCGCCGTCGCGGTCGTCAACATCCAATGACGAGGCCAGGGAGGTCAGGAAGAAGAAGGAGAAAATCAAGAGGCAAAAAGGGAAGGGCTTAGAAACTACGAGCGAGCCCATGAACGCTCGCGCGCTTCCTCGGTGCCTTGCGTGCGGCGGGAGCGATATCTCGTCCCTCATGAATCAGGACCCAGAAAGGTGCGACGACGGCGAGCGCGAGAGGTTCGTTTGATGAGAAACGACGACCCCTTTGCTTTTCTTCTTCTCCTGCGGGAGGTGGTGGTGGTGGGTGAAGAGCAAAGATCCAAGCCGGACAAGATAGGACAAGAAAAGGCACATCTCGATCTCGAATTCGATCATTTCGAACGGGATCGATCTGCAAGAGAATGACGGGAGAACATGGAACAGAACAGCATCCCTCGACACAAATCAATCAATCGCTCGAAGACACAGAGAGAGAGAGGGCGGGTTGGTGGTGGTGGTGGTGGTGGTGGTGAACGTTTGCGGCCAATCGCCATGGGAGAGAGAGACAACCGAACCGAAGCTCCTGAAGGGGAAGGTTCAGAAGCGCCTGCCTTATCGTGTCACTGTGACATATGCGGGGCGTTTCTGGACAACGGCTGATACGACAGCGGACGAGGGGACCACTTTGGAAAGCGACGGCGGGTCTCCTCTCCTCGGCTCCGAGACCTTATTTCTCAAATTCTTATTTTAAATAAAAATAAAAATTAATATTACGAAAAACTATAAATTTGTACGCATATCTCAAAAATCTCAAATTAATACATATATACTAAATTTATCATCGTTTAATTTTACCGTCAAATTGTTAATGTAAGTGACAATCAATTTAGGATTTTACCCTCTATTTGTCGTATTTGTATCAGTTTATGATTTTTCGTTGTATTAATCTAGTTTATTAAAAACTAATGAAGAGTAAATTAATTGAAAATGTACAAATTTAGGGTTTGTTGTGGTAGATTGATGTAAATTTATCACGGATATATCTTCTTGGGACTTTTGGTAGTCAAAAAATTAATTTGCAGTAAATTTATCACTCACGTATAAATTTGAGATTTTTTGTTGTATTAAAATAATAATATTAATGAGTTTTGAGATTCTGGAATTTGTGGGAGCTGAACACGTGACGCATTGACATTGTTGCACGAGATAAGGGTTCCCTTTTTCTCTCCCTGTTCTCAGAATTCCTGTCTGTTTGCATGAAGATTTTCATCATCTGCCTCTTTCTCTTTCTCTTCCTCTTCCTCTTCTTCAGTTCTTTACTTCTTCTGGTTTATTTATTTTTTAATTTCCTTCCCATAAATATTTTTGTACCTTTTAACTCTTCCGGTTCCTCCTTTTTCAATTTTTGGGCAATGAAATCCGCTAATAACGTCTTGACCTATTGGATAGCAATTAATGAAACCTTGTCTTTTGTCTGTAATCCAATCCACCATAGTAAAATATATATCTATGTTTTATATATAATCAAATTTCAAATTCTGGCATCAGCCTTCTAAATTACTATCTTGCCCTCCTCCCATCTAATATTAAGTCTAACTTATCGAAAATCAAGCCTCTATAAAAAATATATATTTATATTCAATAAAGGGGTCATAAATGGGTTTAGACTCAACTTTATGGTCATAAATTAGTTTAATATGTGTGTTAAATAGATTCACAATTAGGGGTGTGCAACCGGACCGGGTTTACCCGAAAACCGGACCAACCCACCCGAAAAATAGGTTCGGGAACCGATTTTACCAAGAACCGGTCTGGGTACCGGTTCCATTTTTTGGGAACTGGTTAGAACCGGTCTGGTTTCCGATTCCAAGTAAAAATCAATCCAAACTTACTTTAGAACCGGTTTTGAGATAATGTACAAAAAAGTAAAAAGCCTATATCACGTTACTTTACTTAACTAGTTTTAGAACCGATTTCCGGTTTAATATTGGAATATGTTTCACAATTATAAGTGAAACAACACGGCCCTTAAAATCATCTAAATATTGTGTGATTCAAATGAGATATATAGACATTTTTCTAGTGAGAGGATATGCCTTACCGCTAAGTCTCTTGATTTTTCTTTCAAGATATTTTATTCGGAAACAGAAGTGAGGAGCTATCTCATCATGGCGCAAAATAAAGAGTTAAACATGTTGAATAAATTCCCTGGAAATGTGACTTTTAAAGATTTATGTGATTGGACTATGTCGCCACATAGTGCTTTTGGTTGTTGATTTTGATGGATTGTAATTTCAATTGCTCATTTTGGGGATTGTTATTTTTGGCGGATAGTGGTTTTTGTTATTCATCTTTTATTTTAAATTGTTTCATTGCTACCTATATTATTTTGCTAGAAAAAAATGAAACCGAAAAAAGGAACAAAAAAAATTGGTTCTCGGGTAGACCCTGAAACCGGACCGGAAAACAAGGGTTGGTTCCAAAACAGGGTCTAGGGAAAACAAGGTTGGTTTCAGGTTCCAAAAATTGAGAACCAGTTATAACAGGGTTGGTTTCAGGTTCTAGGTCCCGACCCAACCCACCTTGAAACCGATCACCCCTATTCACAACTCATTTAGACTCACCCCACTTCTATGACTCTCTCTACACTCTCCCTAGCCCACACACGATCTCGGGCTCGCTCATTCTATGCTTTCACCTTAGTTTAGTATGAGTTTTCCTAAATTAGGTTAGATATAAAAGTGTTTTGGTAATATAAGTCGGGTTGGGTCGAGTACAGGGTTACTATATTTGTATTGCTTGGAAATTGATCAATTTGGATCAGATCATTTTTTACTTGACCCACATGTTTGATAGGTCTAATTGTTAAGTTTAACTTAACCAACTTGTTGAGGAGTAACACTTACTTTCGCAACGTTATTTTTACAGTTTCATAATTTTAGGATAGCTGAGGTTGAAAAATGTCATGAGATAGAGAAAACTGATTGCTTCCATGCCTAAATCTTAAGCTGGAAAAAAAATACCAATGAAGCAAATAATTGATTACAATGTACCTATTGAATTCCATCGACCCTCAACATTAATTTGATTCTCAATTTCTTTCTTGACACATCGCTTTTGTCAACTTATTGGATTTATTAATTACAACTAAAAAATGCATTGAAAAAGGTTATAAATAACCATGCTACTTTATACTTTATAAGTTCAAATGAATTAGTTTTCTACATTCATTTTCATATATGAGGTTCTTGATAACTTTTGAGTTTCGACATAGTTTATTTTGATAAGTAATTGTTTAGGAACATTTTTCTCTTTACATTAACGACTCTGAACAACGCTTAACTAAGGTGTGGCGAAATTTATTTCGGCCATGGCGATAACATGATCCATTAAAAAAAGACCATTAAGGTTCATATTAAGTCAGTTATCGTTTCTATTGGTTGACATAGCTGAAGTAGGATGGCGACATCGCAAATCCCTTGCTCGTATCAATGAATGGTTTGGACAGATGCGACACCGACGTGATAGAAGATCTCATTCCCCCATTTTAACCAAGCATGTTATTGTTGCATGTTGCCATCTAACTCCTGAAGGTGGTTTAATTGGGTGATTTCTTATGTTGTCAAAATATTTTCGACCGTTGAGGGGTTTGACTTGAGTTGGGCCGCCCAATATGGGTTTGATCCAACCCTGCCCATAATAGAAATGTAAACACATAATTTTAGGAAAATTGTCCAAAAAGTCATAAATTTATTGTATTTTTTTCAATTTAGTTCTAAATTAATTATGCGAATTTAGTCATAAACCTCTTAACATTTCGTCAATTGAGTCTATCCGGCCAATTTTGGAAAGAAATCATTGATGTGGATGTTGACCATCATACATGGCATGGCCAGATAACATAAATAATTTTTTTTAATTTTTAATATCTTTTTGAATTATATTTTTTCTTTTTTCTTTTCTTTTATCTTCTCTTTTCCTTCTTTTTTATATTTTTCTTTATTGTGGTCGGCGTGGGTTGTCGGGCCCTCATCGGCCATTGGGTGAGGGCAGCGAAGCCCTGGCTCGCCATAGTAAAAAAGTTAAAGAAGATAAAAAGAAAGAAAAGAAACAAAGGAAAAAGAAAAGAAAAAAGAAATAAATACTTCAAAAAAATTGAAAAAAAAAAATTGTCTATGTCAACGCTGGCCAATTTTTTTTTTTTTTGTCATGGATAATGAGGCTGGCTTCAAATCAAAAGTACCTGTTTACTGGATACCTCCGATTGGAAGCTCCATGAAGTTAAACGTGGATTGCTCGTGGGTGGATAGCGACAAACCAAGTTCAATTGCAGGAATCTTGCGCAACTCAAAGGGGATGGTCGTAGATGGCTTTTCAAAGGATGTCCGAGCTTCAAATCCTCTGCAAGCCGAAGCCCAAGCTTTAGTGCAAGGACTTTTGTTTCTAAAACAGCGAACAGAAACGCATGTGGGTGAAGGACAAGTACAGAAAGTGCAATGGGAGTGTGAGAGCGACAGTTCATCCTTAGTGGAGATGGTGTTGGGCCGAGAAGAGCCCCCTTGGGCCTTGCGGAATATCTTAATTGAATGCAATGATCTTTTAGCTCAACAAGCTTCAGCGAAATTAAGCCATTGTCCTAGGGAGGCCAACCAAGCAGTAGACTGGTAGCTAAAGCTCATCGTACAAGAACTCTTCCTCCAAATTGGGTGTCTTCACCCCCTTAGCTCTTTCGGGATGTTTTGTTTTCGGAGACTTGTTCATTTTCATCATATAGAGCTCTTTTTTTTTTTATGAATGAATGAAAGTACCTCTTATGACCAAAAAAAAAAAAAATGCTGGCTTCATCACATAGGATGGTTAGCATCCAGGTCAACGATTTCCAGCCAAAATTGACTAGAAGAACTCAATTAGTAAAACATGAAATGTTTAGAACTCAATTGTCACAATTAAAAAGGTTTTATATTAAATTGGCAAAAGTGCAATCGGATTAAGACTTTTTGGATAAATTTTCCCACAAATTTTGATTGGGAATTAGACCAAATTTTGATGGAATGTCAACCTCGTTAAAATCTTGATCGAGGGGGACAACGAGATCCTGTCTTGCATGAATTTTCTTACGACATCTAATTTGCGCAAATCGGATAGCCAGATTGCTAGATTGCCACTTCATCATGGAAAGATTAACTCGCGACAATCAATAAAAATGTGCAGCATGATTTACAAAAAGCCATTTAATTGATTCGAAAAGTTCGTGCATCTTGCTTTGAAAATGAAATTGCGTTCTATATATGTTAATACAAACGAAAATTCTTATGTAGTTACTTGTTTTGTCGGGCCAAATTCAAAGAATCAGCTTGTGCTTCAACCCTTTCCCGCTTGAGTTTGATCGATTTGCTTCTGGTGGTCGTCATGAGCAGATCAAAGCGCAATTTGTAGGAGAGAGGTAAGCATTCGTGGTCTACCTCTCGGCTGACATACTCCAATGAGGCACGTTGTTCCTTTATCTCTCCTTCCAAATCTTCAGCTCACGTGATCTCCTGCAGGCGACATTCGTACTTGGCGCACTCAACCTCATCTACTTTCTTTCGGTAAAATTTGGATCGATACTTATTAAGGCTTGTCTGGGTGAGATCCAGTTGGAGTAAGTGCGGCCTTAGGGGAGGGAGGTAACACCTTTCTGAAGGGGTAATAGCGTACACCTTGGGAGTTTGATAAGAGGAACTAGATTATCCGACTTGAAAGCAAGGCGTGCAAAGCGGAATCGAGTCCGCCTAACGTGCCACAGGAGTTCCCCCAGGTAAGCTTCTTTGAATGATCCAACCATTTGGGAGATGAAGTTTTTGGAAAAAATTTGTTTTTGCGAGTTTTCTTGAAGCTTTTCTGGCGGACCACCACAGACGCGGTCCCTGCATTGTCATGGCATCCCTCGCTGAACAACAGCTTCCCTTTGCCACGACGACCAGCTGCCCTCTCAATCCCCACCGCGGCTGTCCCTATTGCCGACTGCCATGAATCACAGCCGTCGGCCACCATTAATTGGTCCTCGATCTGGAAATCTTTCAAACTAGGTAACTTTCCCTATGCGAATTTAAATTATCGATTTTATTGCCTATTTTGATATGGTTGTATTCTAACTTAGATTCTTTAAGATTTTAGGCATATTAGATTAGGAAAGTTTCATAATCCAAAATGTGCACGAGATCAATAATTAAATCTCTAGGCATTGGATAGGGTTATGGATTGCATGGAAAATCGGTTACTTGATCTTGAGGCACTACGATTGGGGTGTCAGCTTACTTATTTCCAAGTTTAAATTGAATGGATATATTCTATGATTTAGAGTTCATCTTGTTGCTTGTATTTGCTTATTTGAAAAATACAAAAAGATAGCCTTGCATGATAGGTTATGATAGTTTTTAGATAAGATTGCATATTTAGATAATATCTAGCGAATTAAGATAGGTTTCCCAGTTAGAATAGGATTTAGCCTTGATAATTTCATAATTCAAGTTGGATAACTTTTCACTTTAGGGAATTTATTTTTATTATTCATCAATTTCAAATTTTAATAAAAAATAAAAAAATAATATGTGCATATCTGTAGATTTAATTGGATCATTCATGTATCGCAATTTGCCATGTCATCTTGCCACATCATGTCATATTATATGCCACATCATCATGCTTGCCACGTCACTATGCTGCATCATCATGCTTGTCATGTCATCTGTGCCACGCCATCAATTCCATGTCATTTAGTGATTGCATATTAGGTTTATTTAGTCTTAAATTGCATGCCATGTTAAAATAAGTTATGATCATTTGCATGTCATTAGAATTAGGTCATAGTTTACATTACATGGTTGCATATAGCTTAGTTTCCATTCCAAGAAAAATGGGAAAGGGAATATAATTAATTGGCATGGTGTGCTTGAGTTCTTGCAATTTATTTATTTAGCACTTTGACTATTGAGTGTTACTTTATTGGTTGTGCATCGCATAATTACCCCTTACCTATTAATGGTTAGGTTTTAAATTAATCCAATACTACAAAATAAGTGAAGAGGTATCGAAGGGCGTTAGAATAATCTAGCATAATCAAGTCCTCGAATCCATTGAATCTCTGGTTTATAGAGGTAAAGTATTCTCCTACACCTTACTTGAGTGTCTAATTAATCCATCAAAAATCGATTAGTGACAACTTTTGAATAAATTGGCTTTGCATGTTAATTAAAACTCGGAAATTGTGGTTTGTTTGGGCATGGGAGAGCCCGACCTAAGAGTAAACTAAGTAATCCATTATTCATTCTACTAGGGTGGTTCACCCAAGAAAAGGTCACGACAGCTTGGCGACTTCACTAGGGACATTAAATAAAAATTCATAGTGAACTTAGGCCGAACCTTCTCTTTTTCAAAAATATTTTTGTTTGGCAATGTGGAGACAAGGTATGTCCCTAACATTGTATTAAATGTTCTTGTAGATTGGGAGTTCTAAGGGTGGTAGTGTTTGTTAACCTTTATCTTACAGAGAGGTGTTGAGAGTGAATGGTTTACATTTCAATATTGGAGCGATGTTTGCATATCCGAATTGGTTAACCCACCCATCAAAATAGAGCCTATATCAATCATGCTTGATTTATCAAGAATAAGGAGGATAAAATGAGAAGAGTTTTGAAAGATAATTGTAATGCATGCTCACTCTCTTTCCTAACTAAATGTTTCTCAAATTCCTCAACATTAATGAGTAGGATCTTTCTCTTAGCTTTCTTTGTGTTCATAGTTTTCCCTTACTATAAGAATGCTATTATTTTTTTGATTGCATGGGTAGTCAAGTAACTATATGTCGGGATGAATTTTGTTAACTTAGTCTTTGCCGAAACATTTTAATCCTTCACTCGATTAATAGAAAATGGAGAAAAGATTTTTCATATTCCACCTGAAATCTTGCAAATCTGGTACTTTTCTCACATAAATTGTCACTCCTTGAACCCTACGAGCTTGTAACATCTTGCCTATGGTCATTGGAATGCGACATCCCAGGACTTGTCGTTGACCCGATATAAACTAACTTGCAAGTAATACATGCGGAAGCAACTCGAACACTCTATTCAAAATGATAATAAAGCCACTTTTATAACCACAACGTTACTTACAGAATATACAATACACTAATTTTGTTAGGAACCACTATCTATGGACCACGCACAAGTAAAAAGGATTGGATCATCAGTTAGCTTAGCTTCTCTACACAAAGGGGGGCGCTTAAAAGATGAGGTAACTAAACTTATCATCAATCCCCGTGATACCCCAGAGGCATCCCCGGATTAGACAAAAGGTAGTCTGCCTTGGAATATGAACTCTCGGGACCCGTGTCAGGATCAGTAATGGCTTCGTTAGGAGGATCTATCTCCATGGGATCCCACTCCTCAACTCCTCCATTGTTACCATGGGGGCCATCAAATCCTCGAAGAGGACTGAACAAAACGTTCTCTTCTTGATAGAACCAAGCCAAAAAGGTATGTGGCTTCCACCAAGCAAAACTTTCATCCACCCAAATAGTCGTTGCATGCCTTATGTAAATCCTATCCTCTCTTACTGGATACTCAGTTAACATATGGTCCAAATCCATAGGTACCCAAAACGCTGAGGAGGGCCAGTCATGGTTGAGGGTATGGAATATTTAAATACAACAATAATGAGATAAAACTCAATAAGTAAACTCCCTAAGTCTCGCTTAGGCTAATACGTACCTCCGGACAATCCTAAACATGCAATTCTAGCATTCAACATACCATGAACAACCACAAGTGCTCTTATCTCACCTTGGCATATACACAAGCCCTACACGCTAGAAACCGCCATGATATGGCAATCACTCCTTGAGCACATACTATCCAATCCATGGCATAAATATGGGTAACAAAATTAATAATCCATACATAAACAACATCGATCTCAGGCACTTAGTATTCCCCAATGCATAACACGCGTAGTTATCCGGATTATTAATGATCCCTCGGGCCACACCGAACCCTCGCCGGTCTTCCGGTCTAGCCGGGTATTGTCCTGCTACTTCGGGCATGGCAATGTCTAGAATCGAACACCCCTCGGCAAGCCGGGTACTAGACGACATTCCATTTAGGAGCATTGGTCAGGCCTCTACCGTAACACAGCATCGTCTAGAATCCTTGCTTAGATGGCATTCGAACTCCCGTCAGGTATTGTCTAAAACCTCTCGCCTAGATGGAACTATCATGACCATGCACGCACATTGTTCACTCAATGCCAATTCTTTTCTTTATAATTTAGCCGATGTCGAGTGTCAATGACGTACAAATTTCTACAAACTACCATGTCATGAAACACATTCAAATTCAAACCCGGATATCATGTCCACTCACAATCGAATTCAATTAGCCAATACCAATTCAGCCACTACACAAGTCACAATCAAATTAGCCACAATTCAACTAAATCAAGCCATTAAACAATCAATCACAACCGCCATTGAGTAAACTAACATGATCAGCCATTAAGGGTGCGAATGGTAACCATTCTATTCCGTAAATCAAATTCTTGCTTGCCGAAATTGATTTACGGAATTCTTGCCAGTTGATTTATGGAAGAGAAATCTGCTTGGTAAAACATGACTAATTCTGCTTCAGAAATTGATTTCTGGAATGGAAATCTGTTTTGATTTTTTTATTTTTTTTGCACCTAAAAAAATTTAAATTTTACTCAAAGTGGGTGGTCACAGGCATTATAAGTCATTCTGTCAAGTTTTGAAATTTTTTATTTTTAAAATTTTTTTGGACACCTAAAAAAATTAAATTTCACTTAAAATGGATGGCCACATGTATTCTAAGCCATTTTGTGAATTTTTTTTTTTTTTTTTTTTTTAATTTTTTTTGGCACCTCAAAAAATTTAAATTTTACTCAAAGTGGGTGGCTACAAGTATTCTAAACCATTCTGTGAAGTTTTGAAATTTTTTATTATTTTTTATTTTTTTTGGGCACCTCAAAAAATTTTAATTTCACTCAAAGTGGGTGGCCACATGTATTTTAAGCCATTTTGTGAAGTTTTGAAAATTTTTCTTTTTTTTTTTTTTTTTGCATCTCAAAAATTTAAATTTCACACAAAAGTAGGTGGCCATGGGTATTTTAAGTCATTTTGTGAAGTTTTCAAAATTTTTATTTTTTTATTATTTTTCTTTTTTTTGGCACCTCAAAAATTTAAATTCACTTAAAGTAGGTGGCCACGGGTATTTAAAGTCATTTTGTGAAATTTTAAAATTTTTTATTTTTTTTGGGCACCTCAAAAAATTTAAATTTCACTCAAAGTGGATGGCCACATGTATTTTAAACTATTCTGTGAAGTTTTGAAATTTTTGATTTTTTTATTATTTTTTATAAAAAATCACCAAATTTCATATTTTCCCGAAATCTGACTTTTTTTTTATTTTCTGGAAATTTTTATGAATTTTTCTAGAATTTTTCAATTTTTATGCATTTTCTGAAAAAAAAAATTGTGAGAAAATAGGGAGAATGCATTCCGAATCAAGAAGCTACAAAAAAGTAGCTTCTTTTCTTGCCAAAAACTCATTCGAATCAAAAACGATTCTGAATCAAGAATGCATTCTGAATCAAATATTTTTAACAAACGATTTTTATTCCGAATGCAAAAATTGTTCCGTAATGCATTCCGGAAATTTTTAACAAACGCTTATTTCATTTTAAATGCATTCCTAATAGAATTTTTATTCCGGAATGCATTCCATGCGCACCCTAAGTAGCCAAAATCAACCCCTAATTCAATCCGAACCAGCCACAATTCGGTCTCCAAGTTAGCCAATGCACAGCCCACAATCAGCCATTAAATGGTCTCGAATCAAACTCTAAGCAAGCAACCATAACAGCTACTAATCAACCAAAGATTAAACTACCATTCAGCCATTAAATCAACCAATGATTAGCCACTAAACACTCCACAAAAGCAGCCCCTAATCAGTCCACAAATCAGCCCCCAAAACCATTACTAAACAGTCACTAAACAACCCCTAAACATATCCATTGGTCACCTATTACCCTAACCAAGGATCAAGAAGTCACTTACTAGGAAAATCTAAGCAAAACACCACACAAAAGGGGGGGGAACTAGTCTCGGCGGAGTAGCAGCAGCATCTCCGGCGGGTTCAACGGCAAATGGCGAACGGCAGATGGCTTGGATGGTGGCGGTGCTGGTCGTGGGTGATGATGATGGTGGCGACAATGTGGGGGTGATGATCGCTGGCCATGGACAAGCAAGGGAGAGGGAGAAAGAGAATGGCATTGGTAGTGGTGTAGTGGTCACGGCCACGAGTGGCGGCGCTCACGGCGGTCGAATGGCGTTGGCTGGAAGGTAGCAGCTTCAAGGGGTTTAGTGGTGGCGTGATGATGGTGGTGACGGTGATGGAAGGGAGTATGGGAAAAGGAGGTGGTGGTGGGTGAGCAGTGACTGCGGCTGAGGATGGCAGCGAATGGTGCTCAACAGTGGTGACCATGGCTGTCGAAGTGGCGATCGGCAAGGGCTGGTGTTGGTGAGCTCGGCCGAAGTGTGGGGGAGAGAGGGGGAGTGAGAGGAAGACTTGATTAAATGAAGAGAGAGAGAGAGAGAGAGAGAGAGAGAGAGAGAGAGAGAGAGAGAGAGAGAACCCCACTCAAAACCCTACTAACAACCCCACTAGGAACCAAGGGTCAAAATTCAATCTTGAAAAACAAGCCAAGATTTAAGGGTCCAAAATCACTCTACCTAGTGGCAAACTAGAGTAAATAGGCAAAGAGGAGAGGGGCAAGGTGGTCCATCAATTTCACCCAAGCGAGGGAGTCCAACATACCTAATTTGCCCTTCAATACATCAAAGGAACCCAAAATATCTCAAGGGTAAAATGGTCTTTTCTAAGTTCCGGTCCGAATTTCACTCTTCCGATAATTTCCAAGCGATTTGACAATTAGCCAAGCCAAATGAGGCAATGTCCAACAACTCAATCGTGGAACCCTTGAAAATTCAATACCCAAGTTCGGATTCTAATTCATGGCCAAAATCGATTAATTGCAACTTTAGTGTATCTTAAACTAACGGGCAGCTTTTTAGGAGTTACGCGTGCTTAACCCGTGGCCGACTTGATATCAAGCCACATTTAAACTTACTTAAGTTATGGCAACCTTGGTTGTCATGTAATTGCGAGAGTCAATCACTAGTTCAGAAGAACACGATCGTTCCGAATAGGTTTAGGATGGTTCGCAATCCATATAATGGACAAGTGGAATCACTCGTGATCCAATTGTATACCATTGGCGAATCATTCCATAACCATCATTGGATCTGTCTATAATGGCCCAAAATTGTCCCTTGTCAATTCTTATAGTCGAATAGTCAATCCCTGGTCGAGTTCTTAGGTCGTGTATACTTAATTGCTAGTTAGCCTTTTCCTAACGGTTAGTCATCTCATAAGTGATCAATTCAAAGTGAGATTTAACTAAAAGTGCATCGACGAGATATTCACTTCATAAATCCCAAAAAGGGTTGAAATTCAGAATGTCACATAAATTGGGTTTGGTATTCACATGGGTATAAATGAAATGAATCATTCTAATCACCTAATCAAAAAGTTTGAAACTCTAAAAGACAGGACACTGGATTAGTCTTATTCCGAATGGATGGCTTTTCTAAGAAACCCAAGTCTCAAAGGTTTCTTGTGGCATGCTAAATGGTTTTGAGTTTGTCCCTCTCACTGGGAAGGATGGTCCGATTCCACTATTGGGAATCACCAGTGTGACGACTTACTTTTCTTATTGAGCGGTCCATCAATACCAAGTTCTACAAGAAGTTCCACCTCCACTCCAAACGGCTTATTCCAATTCATATTTATTTGCAAGGATCATGACTAAAAGGATGAGATCCATCTCATCGACCTAGCTTGGAATGAATGCCGCCCATAAAAGCTAGTCTGGTGAGAGGATGAATTGGAGAGGAAAGAGAAGATTTACTATTCCTCGACTGACTATGTTCGCCGACATCGCATTTCGGCTGATTTGTGTCCCGTGATAACTGAGGTGATCGTGAAGCCCACTAATCAAGCCGAGATCCAACGCCTCAAGAGGAAAGTAGAATAAGCCCAAGAGCGTACTACATGGTTAGCTCGAGAAAACAAGTGGTTGTGTCGGAAAGTTGTCTCCCAATTGTATATAGATCAAGCTATTTGAAAATGGCTCGAATCAATAATCAGTTTCTTTACTTTCTTAGTTCATGCTTAAAAAGTTTGAATTCTTTACTTACCTAGTTCTTTTTTAGGAGTTTCATTCATGTTAAAACATTATCACAAATAAATAAAATAAGCGATTCGACCATTGTCATTGACCAATTTTAATGAAACCTTGTGCTTACCTTGTCTTTTTCTTTGAACTTGGTGATTACGGATTGTCGACGTTCACCCATTTGCACGCTTTCTAAGGCAAAAATGTCTGAATTGAATGAAGTGCAAATCGTGTTGCTAATACGGAAAATAACGTCAAGTAGATCTTTACTGCCCTCCAACAGCTATCGAAGTTGATGGATTCTCTTCAAACCAATCAAGCAGTACAAATTCAACATTGACATAACTCTATCCTGTGAGGACCCAATACGTGCCAAAAAGAAAAGGAGTGAGTCTTTCAAACCGTATGCCACAAGGTGGAGGACCTTGGCCACTCAAATTAGCCCTTAACCAACGAAAAGGGCGCTGATGGATCTATTCACGAAAAAGATTGCTGAGTCAATCAATCAATTTATCCCTTTCATAGAAAGAATCGAGGTAGCACTGAGAGCCAGATGGGCCGTTGAGCAAGCCTTGAATAACAAAAGCTTCACTGTCAAGAAAGAAAAGGAACCTAATGCTGAGGTTAATGTGACTTATACCCAACCGAATCATAATTGTACTCTCATCTACATTGCTGGGGGGCAACAAGCTGGAGGCACGCACCAATCTTTTGGTTGCCAAGGTTATAGAAGACAGTTTACTCCTCTCCGTAGTCCTCTATCCCAGATTTTGACAATCCTCCAAAAGAAGGGCTTACTTTCCAACGGGTCGAAATAGTCCAATCCTGAGCGATTCTCCAACTACGATCCATCTAAGAAATGTGATTACCGCATGGGAGAAGTGGAGCACTCAACTAATGATTGCCTTACCTTGAAGCATAGAAAAATTAAAAAGTTTAAGATCGAATTGCTATTTGTACAATAAGTTTAGGACTAATTAGGTAATTATCCCTAAAAAAATTAGCCACTACCTGGTTATACCAACATGGACTTCGACAAGCAATGGGATACGAGTTTTCCGATTTTGCTTGTGACGTAATCGCGGTTAGCCTGATCTACTTTGCCCCACCATTTTGGAAGTGTGCTGTAGGGAGTGGGGATGATTTTGCAAAATTCGATTGATTAAACCCGTATCATTTGCAAAATTTTAAGACATCGGCTAAATAAAAATTAAATGGCAGAACAAAAGTCAAGTGATAAAACCACGGGCATGCGTATGACCTTTGTGAGGTTCAACACCCACCTAGTGGATCTTGTCTGGGCTTAACGCTCCCAATTTACGGGCTAATTGCTTCCCATAATACGAGCGGAGTTGGGTCGTCGGTAAGACCATTTAGCAAGTACCTCGAGTTCCGTGTGATGATCGAAACATCACACAAAAATGTTTCATTAAAAGAGAATATCACGACTAAGTCCTCTATAGGTTTTAAACTGGTCCCCAGTGAAGTTTCCAAACTGTTGGGACTCTCCCTAGATGAAGCCCGAGGGAGTTTAATGGATTCGAGGTTGGCATGTATAATCTTCTTGTAAGTTGACGCTTATGTTTTGTGTGGCCTCTTCAAAGCCCTACCGACTGCAACTTTGTTTCTCGGTGTTATTTATTGAAATTAAACAAGAGTCCTCACTAATCTATTCTAAACCAATTAGGAGTCAAGTAAGATGCAATTAAACAAGAGTCCTCACTAATCTATTCTAAACCAATTAGGAGTCAAGTAAGATGCGGGAGCCCGCCTTACCACTTGGAACTAGAGATTTCGTGTTTGGTTGCACTAGTTTTATTAATGCTCATTACTAGTACCTTTTTTCTTTTAATAAAATATTATTTTCATGAAATCTTTTGCTATGTTTCTTTCTTAAAAAAGTAAATCTATATTATCATGCATAAGTGCTCAAATAATAAAATTAAACGATCAACTATAGAGTAAATACAGACAAGGGAAAAACAAGAAAAAGAAAAATAGTATTAGACAAAACTACTACAATGCCTTGTTACGAAGCTTATGGGACAAAATTCTTGGGGATATGTTCATTAGAAATCCTATAACTTGTTTTAAAAGTATAATTGAGTCTTATAACTTTCAAAAAGTGCAATCGAGTCATTAAATTTGTCAGATTGGTGCAATCAAGTCCTTCTGTTAACACTTTGTCAATTTATCTAACTAGCTACCTCTATTACATATTTGCATTGAAACGACTCACGGATAAAGCAATCACGATCAATTTCATGAAAAATGACAAGTTGTAATAACATATAATTATCACCAAGAAACGATGAATCGAAATCAATAACGGAGGATTCTAACTCGGATTAGGACGCCCTTAAACGATGAATCATGCCATGTGCCCTACTCGTGCAACCTTAGAAATTACAATCCCAAATCAGCCTTTACTCCCATCGACACAAGAATCTAGAGAGAAATTCTAAAGTATTTTATCTCGTGTTACAAATGAGTGAGGTGAACTCCTTCATATAGCACTAACGCCTTCTTCCAACCAACCGAAATTACCTGCAACCTCCCTCCTACCAAGAGTTATTGCATCTACCAACTACGGACATTAATGCAAATATATCGACAACACCCCGAAAGCTTCTAGAAGGCTTGAGAGTGTATTTCAAGGCTTCGGAGAGTAAGTCGGTCCACGTAGGATGCCAACTCATTGAGGAGGCGGTGCACCTGTTTGTCTAAAGTGGCGATGATGCGTTAGGGATGGAACCTCCGTCTTCGCAAGCGCCCGGACTGACCGCGATTCAATCAAATGGCTCTTCCGTGACACTAAGCCTTCTACAAACACCCTTCCTTTACACTCCGACTATCTTACCCTAGTCATGTGCTTAACTGAGGCAGTAACCACCGTGGCTAGTCAAAGACTTCCTGGCACGATGCCAGGAGCAACTGATGTCCCATTTTACGCTTTTGACCCATGTCTTGTCTCCAAGGGAAACAAACCGGGCCGCAGACTGGATCTCTAAAGCACAACGTAAAGGCTTTGTATCTACCAGGGGTGATTTGGACAATTTTATGTTCTAATACGGGCTGTTTGTGATCAATTGACATTACTTGAACGATGAAAATGAAGGCCGGTTTTTTTACCAAATGTATATATGAACATCTGCAATATCCTCCAACGAACTTGTGCATCGACTAACAAAGCAGCAAAGAATTTGTAATTTTTGCGGGCCTCCAGGGAGAAAAAAAGGGCTTTTACAAGCCGTATATAGCTAAAATCTAACGCATCAGCTATACCTTTTCCTCAAATCGTTTTAGTTTTTACTTGGTCAATCTCCAATTGTTGCTAGTGCGAAGCTCCCACCGTCTCCCTTCTACAATGAAGGACAATGCTTTACTTAGTTGGCCGAGTCAAAGAAGGTGAATCGCTTCGGAGCGTAGACGGGAAAGCCTCGGAGATGGTATCCCAGGAAAGGTTGTCCTTCTTCGGCCTACGATCCAAGAAAGCAGGTCTCATGGGTCTTTCGACCATCTCGACCTTGCATGTTAACATGGCCACTATCTCCGACATTGGAGGCCTTAAATTAGCATGAGGTTGAAGACACAAGAAGGCGATGTGAATCGCTTGCAAGACATCCTTCTCTATGAATCCGTCTTCTCGCATTCTTGGGTCTACCAGGTCGATTATCCTTGATCTCTCATATAGCTTCCACGCCTGTCATTACAATTGATCCGTGTACTCAATCAGGAAATAATAAAGTCAGCTATCTAATCGAAAAGAAAATCAGATTAACCCGAGAGTAACAATATAAAAAGGGCCTACATATTCAGGAAGGTACTGCATTTCTGATGGTAAAGTTAGATCGGTATTTTTCCTGCAACTGATGATCTCGAGCACGAGAACCCCGAAACTGTAAATGTCGGCCTTTTCAGATAACTCCCCTCTAATAGCATATTCGGGTGCAGTATATCCTCTTGAAGACAACGAGAAAATAACCATCAGTTAGGATCAACATCATCATGATAAACTCCCTTAATTGGTTACTTCAACCAATCAGAAGTTAAGTTGTCCTCTTTCCATCGAATCGTGTTGTCATAAGCTTAATTATCTAAGATGAGAATTAGATAAACAGAGGCATGAATGAAAGAATGTGGCTATTACAACGACGAAGTTGCTCCTTCTGTCCCTTCAATGTGATTTCTAGCATTTACGAACAATTGAACAATCAACTCATTCCTAAGTTTTCCCTTTTCCAATTAAAATGTAATATGAGCGTTAAGTTGTCACAGTGATTATTATATAGTAGTACTCACAATGTTCCAGCAAACGTAGTGCTAAGGTATGCTTGATCTTCAGGAAAGAACCTTGCCAGCCCAAAATCGCCAATCCGAGGTTGGAATTTCTCATCAAGAAGAATATTGCTTGCTTTGATATCTCTATGAACAATTCTCAGGTGTGAATCTTCATGCAAGTACTGCAATCCTCGTGCAATTCCAACAATAATCTGAAACCTTATATTCCAGTTGAGGTATTGGTCACTTTTCCCTGTTGAACAGATGAGCTATTTTAGAATTTATAGCTATTAGTCACCTGATAAATTTTCCTCACAAGCACACTAATTTCTTGAAATTAGATCAAGTTATTGACCTTCTACCACCACAGTTAATTATAAGGCTTATATTTCGAGTTGTGGCGAAAAACGGAAGTGTTTCTTCCAATCTGAACATGTATTTGTTTAACTGTGTCCTAACTCCAATGGTCGCAAGCTGGATTTTTTGGGCTTCTTTTCTATTTATTCCATGTAAGGCTTATGGGAGATCGCAAGTGAAAAATGGTAGTCATACCAAAATCAGCATCTCCATTCTGATGATAACTTTATTCTAACAATGCGACTTTTTCCATGTAGATGCAAGAAACATTGTCTGTAAAGAATGCGAGTTATTCCTCTGCGTACTCACTTTTTCTGGTTTAGTTGTTTAGCAAACTGAATCTAACCAAAATTGAGACACAAGCGCTCTCTTATAATGTTGGATCTTGAGTGGAGAACATGAAAAGGGTCATCAGAGAGGCCAACAGAGAGAGAGAGAGAGAGAGAGAGAGAGAGAGAGAGAGAGAGAGGAGAGGTACCATAAACAATGAGGTCCAAGCTCTTATTCTTCATGTACTCATATACCAGGAGTCGTTGTGGGCCATCTGAGCAACAACCAAGAAGGCGGACTAGATTCTTGTGTTGGATACTCGTTATCATCCTAACCTCGGCAAGAAATTCTGATTCTCCTTGCTGGGATTTCTCAAGTGAAAGTTTCTTCACGGCAACAAATGTCCCATCTTGTAACTTTCCCTGTTGACATATTGCATGAAATATATGATTGTAGTGACAAAAAGGTCACGGAACTTATAGAGCTCTCTCTCTGGCAGAGTTCTAGATTTGATAGAGATTTGTTCTTTTGTCGAGGATGATTGCAGGAATAAGGCATGGGCCTAGTGACAGTTCAACGTTACCTAAGCGAAAGAAGTCTTGATTTCAATATCTGCCTTTCCCCTTTCTTATTTGGCTATTGTACAAATTAAGAAAAATTGTTCGAAGAACAAAAAGATAAACATCCCATTGGACATATATCATTGTTCTAGAAAAATTTGCGACTTTAGTGGAACTCTCACAGATGAATTTGATACCAAAGGGAGATCACGTGCTTAGGTTAACAAAACAAAAACAAAACGAGAAGAAAATGTGAGCATTAATACCCTGTAGACTGGACCGAATCCGCCAGCTCCGAGTAGGTTTGCAGGATGGAAGTTCTTAGTTGCCTTCTTCAGGGTGTGGAAGTCAAAATAGCTGATGGTTCGAAGATTTCCACTGAATAAGTCTTTCGAGGCTAGATGAAAAGACACACTAACAAATGTAAGGTCCTCTCAAAGAATACATGCCGCACAACTGCAAAATGTTTTCTTGTTGGAAGTACCTTTTCGTCTTCTACTTCGCACGACCAAGTTCCCCAGCTCCTTGGGTATCTTTGTTTTCCATAAAATCAGCAGGACAATCACCAAGAAAAGAAACACGGCCACTCCCCCGAGGAAAAACAGGAGACCCGAAGAGGAGCTCTTCATTTGTAGAACATGAGGTGTCGGAGAGATCACTACGAGCAAGACAGAAACATACTAAAATGAGGGACCAAGTAAAAGGAATTATTAGCTTTAAAATGACCATAAATAGACTTAACAATGGAATGCTACGATCTAACACTACAAGTGGCCTTCTCCGTATGAAGTGCAGTTGAAGATTGTAAGGACTTATTTCATCGAGACATTGGTATAATCACAGTCCAGATAATATTTTAAACTGTTTTCTTTGTTGAGGACCCTGTGCATCTCACTGGTGTGTGGTCAGTTTGATCTAACAGAATGGATTTTGGACCATAATTACTAGAATTTCCGGACAATTCGGAAAAGGTCGCGTGTTCTACAGTGTCTCTGCCGTGATTGGGGCGCGACTGATGGGCAGTCGTCCGCTTACTTTTGAGGTCATTACCAGTTCTAGTTTAGCCGGAGTATATAGCAAAGCTGACTAGGAAAGCATGGAGAGAATGTGGTTTTATAATAATATTGATCCTTGTTTCTGCAATAGAGAAACTTAGAATGAACAACAAACTAGCATATGCCCAGCTCAACATAACTGAAGCATCACAATAGGAATGGCCGGTATAATCTAGAACCACTCTAATTTACAAGACAGTAGACATCTGTATGATCCGCAGGAACAAAAGAAGCAGGGAAAAGAAATTTTTGACATGAAATAGACTCAAACTCGATTCAAATACGGTCCAGTGTAACCGGAAAAGTACCTTGTAATGCGCGAAGACGCATTCGGGGACGATATAAGCCACTTCCAGCAGATTTCTTTTAGCTCGGGCAAAGAAGGGGTAGCAGCTTCATAGACTGCACCAACGTTTTTGAGTCCATGTTTTTCATCGTCTGCTCTTTGGCACATCGTATATGGAGAAAGAGAGAGGGAGAGACAAAGAGGAAGGGAGTCTTTGGGATAATCGATCATCGGACGTATCAAAATTATGTCATAGACCCGATCAATCAAATCTAACAATGGAATAAGGAGAAGCAGACAAATGTCGTCATCAGCAAAGCGGCAATATTTTTGTTCAACGCATATTTTATTAATGCCTTGCTGTGTAACAACGTACATTTTTTTTTTTATATTTTCCTTCTGAGTTAAACATTGTAAGACAGTGAATTCGATGTGACTACCAACGACCCAATCCCACGGCGCGGGCGAATCCCAAGTATGGAACGCGAACTTGAGACAAAACACCAGAGACCCCATAAAAGAGCACAAGTAGCCAAGAAAGCGCCTAATACTCTCAAAAAACCTCCAACTTTAACTCTTATCATAATATTATCTTTTGTTTCATAAAAAATCTCTAATGTTAGGTTATATTCTAATTCTTCTCAAAAAAAATTTGTCTCATAAAAAACCCCCAACTTTAGATCTAGTCGAAATTCTACTTTAAACTTTTTTTTCTCATAAAAAACCCTCAACTTTAGGCCTAGTACAATTCTATCCTAAACTTTTTTTTTGTCTCATAGAAATATTTTAGCGTTAGGTCTAGCTTCAATGTCGCTCTAATTATTTTTTTTCTATTAAAATATTGACATCTTTTACTTTAGTCCCAATTCTACGTTCACTCAACCCTCCGTCAAATTGGTGATTTTGCGCTTTGTCTTCAATTTTTCGTGCTTGGGAATGTTCCATCTCTTGTGGTTGGAGAGCTCGTTCTCGGAACGCTCGAACAAATCATGCTTTGGAGTTTTTCATCTCTCAATTCTCAACAAGAAATTTTGGATGGAGGGTTAATGGGGGCAGATTTGTGACCCAATTAAAAGTTCGTATTTTTTTTATCAGATTGTAAAAATTTTAGGACAAAATTGGAACGGGACAATAAAATTGCAACAAAACTAAAAGTTTGGGATTTTTCATAAGATAAAAAAAAATTAGGTAGAATTGGGATATAACCTAAAGTTGAGGGTTTTTTATGAGACAAAAAAAAGTTTATGGTTGAATAGGGACATGACTTGAAGTTGGAGGTTTTTCATAAAACAAAAGGTAAAATTGAGACAAAAGCTAAAGTAGAGGTTTTTTAGGGTATTAGGTCGCCAAAGAAGATAAAAGCTAAGAAAATTACAAAATCGTGTCTTGCGTGGTTGTTTTGGGTTTTGGTTTATGCTAGGGATGTCTAGTAGCATTTGCTTGTCGTCTAACTTTGCTGCAGAAGCATCCGACTTAACTCCATCGACAAATTTTGCACCATCGATGTTCATTCAAGTTAAAGTAGATTTCAATCTTAACTTGCTTCGGTGGATCATTGACGAGGAGACTACCAACTGAGTTATCGATAAGTTATCGGTACACCAAAATACTTGCGATTTCAAAGTTATTGAACAACTTATCAATGGGAGGATGTTCTGAGCAATTTCCTATGATAGTTGATGATTTTCTAAGGTGATTATTTCTTAGTTAAGGCTGAAGCATGAATTTTGGAAGATAACCCGCAAGGCTAAAAAGTCAAGATTTCAAATCTCCATGTCTTTATTGCACTTCATAGTTCCTATGTGTTATTAATGCATTTATGAGTTTCTAGGTCTTTATGAGTCTTAATCCTTGTGTAAGTCTCAAGAGTCAAAGTCCTTAGTTTCTAAGTGTTTAAATGCTTCTAGTTTCTAGGTCTTTACTATTTGGTTATGTCCTATGTCTTAGTCCCCCTACAAATAGAGGAGAGTCCTCCATTGTAAAATGAGACTTTGATGAATGAAAATACATGAGATTTTTCTTTGTTTTCCTTAAGGCCTTGGTGGCGATCTTTTTCCTATGCCGAAGTCCTTTAACTTTGATGGGTGGCTCGTCCTTTAAGCCTTGATGGTGAACTTTGTCGATCCCAAGCCTCATCCTCGGTTGGTGGCGCATCCTTTATACCTTAGTGACAATTGTAATCTATCATTTGGTTACCTTTTTTACTGCTCAACATACAACCTTGAGCTTCTCCTATCTCGAAATCCTTTAACCTTGGTGATGGCTTGTCCTTTAAGCCTTGGTGGCAAATTTCATTGATCCCAATCTTCATCTTCAGTTGGTGGTGAGTCCTTTATACCTTGGTAATAATCGTAATAATCGTAATCTATCCATCGGTTACCTTTCTACCATTTGGTAACTATTCCAAACACAAACCTATCCATACACATAACCTATAAAACCCTATTTCCGGAGTCACTCACCCATGCACTCATCAAATTGATATCAGAGTTTAAGGTTGAACTCATTTAAGTGATTCCTTCTATCCAACTCATACTCAACATGGATGTACCAGTTCTAAGAGGTTTAACTTTGGAACAAGCACATGACAAAAGACAAGACCGTGCGATACAGAATCTCCAGCAACAAATGGAGAGATCTTTAATCTTCTTGAAGATCCTAAGAGGCAAAGACAACTAGTGAGACGTCCTAATGAACGACATCAACGTGACGATTTAGATTCTCGTTGAAGTTCTAGTGACGAATTCAATTCCACTAGAGGAAATTCTAGTGATTCACAATATCAAGTCCGGAGAAAAAAGAGGGAGGCATAAGGAGAATGATCGTGAAATAAAAGCAGAGGCACTTGAATTTGAGGGTAGTCTCAATCCCGATGATTTGTTGATTGGCTACGTGCAATAGAACAAGTTTTTGACTTCAAGTCATACTTGGATGAGAAGAGATGCAAAGTTGCTGTCCTAAAATTGACTAATTTTGCTTCTCTATGGTGGGAGAATTTAAAGCACTAACAGACCAGAGAAGGAAAAAGTCGAATAAGGTCTTGGGATAAACTCAAGAAATTAATGAAAAAAAGGTTCTTACTCAACAACTATAAACAATACTTGTTCCTTAAGTTGAATTCCCTAAAACAATAAGGGATCAGTATTGAAGAATACATTAGAGAGTTTGAAAAACTCAAGATGAGGTGCAAAGTTCTAGAAGTTTTGGAGCAAACCATTGCTCAATTCCTGGGTGTAATGAATCGAGAAATTGCTGATTTTGTTAAACTTCAACCTTATTGGTCCTTCAAAGATGTATGAAAGTTGTCAATAAAGGTCAAAAAGCAAATAAAAGGCAGCAAGAGGATTTCTTCCAGAACCTTTACAAAAGGAACATCCTACTTTTAGGGTACTTCCTCAAGCAAGGCCCAGAGTATGTCAATAAAAGACAATGGTAAAGGAAAGTTTATGGAAACTGCTAAAGAACTCCACAAGAAAATTGATGGTGATGCAAGAAAATGCTTTAAGCACCATGGTTATGGGCATTTGCAAGCTAATTGTCCAAGTCGAAGAGTTATGACTTTTCAAGAAATCGAGAAGATTGATTTGAAACTTCGAGAGGCTGAGAAAGATTCAAATAAAAATGGTTCTGAATATGAAGAATAAGAGGAGTTTGAAGAAAAGGCTAATGATGGCAAGTTATTGGTGATCTGGAGAGCATTACACATTGAAATTTCTCTAAAGGAGAATAAACAAAGGGAGAACATATTCCACACTCGTTGAACTATTAACGGGAAGGTGTGTACAATGATTATTGATGGCGGGAGCTACACCAATGTCGCATCAACAATTGATTGACAAGCTAAACCTACCAATGTCTAAGCATCATGAACTATACATTGGCTTTGTAAGGGAAGCAATCTTAGGGCAACTAAGTAAGCCTTGATTTCATTTTCAATCGGAAAGAATGATCAAGATCAGATTCTATGTGATGTTATTCCTATCGGTGCATGCCACTTGTTATTGGGTAGACCATTGCAATATGATAGGAAGGTTGTTCATGATGGGCGTAAAAACATATACTCATTTAACAAGGAACAAAAATGCATTACTCTTGTACCGTTGAATCTTGTCATGAACCACAAATATCAAATTGGGAGGGAAATACAAGTAGGGGAAACCTTCTCTTGAGTGAAATACGGGTTGAGAGAGCCTTTAGTAAATTGAAGAATGTATTTGCTTTGCTTATGATTTAGAAAAAGAGTGAGATAAAGAGAACCCTGCATCCGAAAATGCATTCCTTATTCAAAGAATTTGCAGATGTGTTCCCGAAGAAATTGCCACTTGGATTACCTCCCATAAGAGGTATTGAACATCACATCGATTTGCTTTTTGGTGCTCCTCTATCGAACAAAGCAGCTTATCGATACAACTCGGAAGAGACAAAGGAGTTGCAATGACAAGTTGACGAACTTATCGACAAAGGATATGTCCGAGAAAGCACAAGCCCATGTTCCATTTCAGCTTTACTTGTGCCCAAGAAAGATGGCTCGTTCAGAATGTGTGTTGATAGTCGAGCCATTAACAACATCACCATAAAGTATAGGTACCCCATACCTAGACTTGATAATATGCTTGATGAGTTATATGGCTCTGCTATGTTTTCCAATATAGATTTGAGGAGTGGCTATTACCAGATCTAGATATGAGAAGGAGATGAGTGGAACACGAACCTTAAAACCAAGGAGTTCTCTATAGGTGGCTGGTTATGCCATTCGAACTATCTAATGCTTCGAGTACCTTCATGAGACTCATGAACAAGGTTGTTCATTCCTATATTGGTCAATTTGTTGTTGTATATTTCGACGATATTTTTATTTATAGTAGGAACGAGGAAAAGTATATATCTCATTTGAAGCAGGTCTTTAACGTCTCGAGAGAACAAAAACTCTATGCCAAAATGGAGAAACGCCAATTATTCTCTTCAAGCATCGTATTCCTTGGGAATGTTGTTTCAAAAGATAGGATATTCGTTGATCACTCCAAGGTGGAAGCAATGAAGACATAGCCGGTTCCAAAGTCCATTTCTAATGTAAGAAGTTTTCACGAATTTGTTTCTTTCTATCGGTGATTCGTGAAAGATTTCAACACCATCATGGCTCCTATCATCGAATGCATGAAGAAGGGATCTTTTGAATGGACAAAGGCCACTCACAACACTTTTGAAATCACCAAATAGAAACTTTTGAACTTTGATGGTAAAGAAAGAGTTGAATCGATGAAGAAGCAATGCGAGTAGATTTGATCCAAGATCGAGAAGGCTAATGAGTCTTACAAGAAGAAATCTAAATGGCATTGGAATAAGGCTCATTTTCAACCAGGTGATCTTATGTGGTTACATTTGAGGAAAGAAAGATTTCATCTCGTCGAAAGAACAAACTCATGCCTAGAGCCGATGATCCACTTAAAGTTCTAGAAAGAATTAGTGACAATGCACACAAGATTGATTTTCCTGGAGAGTTTGGCATTTCAGCAACTTTTAATGTGGAAGACCTTTCTCCTTATTTGGGAGATGAAGACTTATTTGATTTAAGGACAAATCTTAGACAAATCGGGGAGAATGATGCGGAAGCATCCAACTTAACTCCATCGACAAATTCAGCACCATCAATGTTCACTCAAGCTAAGGTAGATTTCGGGCTTAACTTGCTTCAGTGGATCATTAACGAGGAGACTATCAACTGAGTTATTGATTAAAATTTTTGAACCAAGTACCAACTAAAGTTATCGCCACACCAAAATACTTGTAGATTTCAAAGTTAGTGAACAACTTATCAATGTGAGGATGTTTCAAGCAATTTCCTATGATAGTTAATGATTTTCTAAGGTGATTATTTCCTTTTTAAGGCTGAACCACGAATTTTGGAAGATAACCCACAAGGCTAAAGAGTCAAGATTTCAAGTCTCCATGTCTTTATTGCACTTCATAGTTCCAATGTGTTATTATTGCATTTTTGAGTTTCTAGGTCTTCATGAGTCTTAATCATTATGCAAGTCTCGAGAGTTAAAGTTTTAGTTCCTACGTATTTAAATGGTTCTAGTTTCTAGGTCTTTAATGTTTGGTTAGTTCCTACGTCCTAGTCCGCCTATAAATAGAGGAGAGTCCTCCATTGTAAAAGGAGACTTTAATGAATGAAAACTATATGAGATTTTCCTCTGTGTGAGTGAATATCTTTGGAAAGTGGATAACTTCTATTCTAGTTTCTTTATCCTTGGAGAGTTAATTATTCCATGTTGGTGAGCCAAGAAGGGCTTTATCCTCGGCTGGTGGTTTCTTTTTAGGCTCTGGTGGTAAGCTTCTTCTATCCCGAAAGTTATATAACTTTGGCAGGTGGCTTGTCTTTTAAGCCTTGGTGAACTTCGTCGATCCTGATCCTCATTCTTGGTTGGTGGCGCATTCTTTATACCTTGGTGACGATCGTAATATATGTAACGCCCTGAAATTTGACTCATTTTCGTGGTCAATGAAATCGATGTATTTCTCATTTCATTTTAGTAAGTCTCGCTTGGAACTGATCATTCTCGGGATACTGACCAGTAGGGAAAGGCTAACTAGGAAAAACGATACGTGGACCCAAGAACTCAACCGCGAATTGAGTCCGATTCCGAGAAATGATGAGGGAATATTTTGTGCCAATGTGGACCGGCCCGAGAATGGTGACGGATTTGGTGTGACTGACGACGTACGATCGGATAGCGGGTGATTCTACATAATCGAGAGTACGCGAGGCGAACGATCCCAAACTTATTTCGGACAACCGCGACCCCTAGGACTAGCGATAAATCCTCATGTTCTTCGGGAAATCGGGACCGTCACGACTCGAGTAGCCCTAGGTCGATACGCATAACCCCTAAACAGCCGCCCGTTAGTGAGAAACGCTAAAACTGCAAATTGAGCTAAAACGATAGTGGAATTGAGTCCGGACTTCGGTGTCGATTTTCGTGGACGTACTCGACTATTTTGCGAGGACGACATCATTTTTATGTGGCCAAACATATTTGGGTTCGGTAGGGTCAAAATTGGAAAATTTAAATCGGGACCAGAAAATTACCGTTTTGCCCCTAGGCCTAATTTTAGAATTCCGAATTTTGGACATTATTTTGGGGTTTAAATTGAGGTCCTATCAGCCCCCAATAATTTAGAATATTGAGGACCAAAATGCCCCTTCACTAGTGAGCTTGATTGAACCACAAACCTTTAATTAGGGGTAATTTGGATATTATGAGGAGTAGCTCACCAACCCCACTCACTCACACACTATATACTCTCTAGTCTCTCTCTCTCTCTCTCTCTCATTCTCTCCTCTCCACAGCCGGCAGCTCCCCCTCTCTTCTCCACCCGTGAGCCCCTCCGCCCTCTCTTCCTCTTTGTTTTGGCCGTGGGAAGCCCTTCGCTGGAGGAGCTCCGTCGCCGCCGGGGGCTATTCCGCCACCGCCACCACCTCGCCTAGCACCATCCAACCGTCCTACTCCTCTCTCTCTCCCTCCCGTCTGCCACAACCAGCTGCTCCCCCACCTAGGACCGCCGGTGCCCTCAAGTCGCCCTCGCCGTCGGGAGGTCGCCGTCACCACCACTGCCCAGCCTTCCTCGTCCCGTGTTCAGCCCCATTTCTAGCTTAGGACATCAAGTGAGTTTGACCCTAAACCCTAATTAGGATAATTTGCATTTCTAGATGGGTTTTAGGGGTTAATTAGAGTAATTTATGGGTTAAATTGTGGAGATGATTAGGGGCTGATGTTGTGGCTGATTTGGCGGATTAGTGTGATGAATTAATGGAGGTTTAGTGGCCTGAGAGGCGCTGTACATTGGCCGGACAGATTTGGATCGGAATGGCCCAAGTTCGGGAAAGTTCGGGTTAAAATGCGGACTTTAGTGCACGTCTTATTTAGCTTTGTGGTGGCTGATTAAAGTGGCGTTTTGGAGAGTTTAATGGAACATTTTGAGGATGATTAATGGCCTAGAATTAGCAGACTAGTGGCTGTTCATGATGGGATCATATTGGGCGAGGCGCGATTGATTTGAGGTTTAATGGTGTAAGTGGCGGAATTGTTGGGTAGACTGATTTAGTGATTAAATTGTCCTTGATTGGGAGTAATTCGGTAATGTCATGACATGCCTAGCGTGACTAAGAACGGAGTAGCTTGGCAGGCCTTGATTGCGTGGATTTAGGTTGAGCTAATTGTGTGACTTATACGTGTGAATTTCGTACCGTGCTAGAATACTTGATTTGTCTTCACGGCTGTGTAGTATGTTGGTTGGGCATAGTGAAATATGGAATGAGCCTATTGCGTGGTAAATCGAACTAGTGGTGTAGTGATATTAAATGCTTATTGTGAAATGTGTGAATGCATAAGTGTGATCGTTGTAGTCATGGATGTGCGTCACAAGCATTGGCATGGCATGTGCATTTACAAGTGTGCCCGAGTGACATGTGTATTGTGATCACCTAAAATACCCTGATGCGTATTACGCGGGTTTAGATAAAAATTGATGCCTGTGAATGTGTGATCACAATAAACCCTGATGCGTTTTACGCGGGGTAGTGAACCCGTCCCGAGGCGTGTTACGTGGGACGATGCCCGGTTTACCGGAAGATGACCAACCTGAGGCGTTTTACGCGGGTAATGTGTCATGAGCCCGATGCGTATTACGCGGGCTAGAGATCGATCTCGAAGTGGTGGACCTAATGTGTTTAACGCGGGTCGGAGGAAAAATTGATAAATGGCAGAGTGCTAGTATGCAAGTGTGCGTTAATGCATTGATGAGACATGAACATGTGTGCAAACATGAGAATATGCATTATATACGTCGGCACCGAGTGATATGTGTGTATGTGCCTCGATCTAATTCTACGATACTGTTGTGATTATATGTTTATAAAGTGCCTAACCTGCAGGGTCAAGTAAGATTAGATTTAGGCCCGAGGACCTGAGTCAGTTATGTTTTGAATCGTGTGTTATTTAGTACTCATCAAGAGGTGCACGTTAGCCTAGTTTAGGTTTAAAGAATTACTCATTGAGATTATTCTCATCGTTTTATAAAACTAATTTTTCAGAACCCCAGCCCTGAGATGCCTTCAGTTCTGGTACGTTTTGGGATTCCGCATCATGTAGAGCGGACGCGGACAATACACCCCGTAGGGAACGGGGAGTCCTATATTAGATATTATACCTCAGTTTAGGTGGACGTGGGAGAGCCACATTATCAGACCCACGAGTACGTGGCGCGGTACTTCAGGGACGATCTCGGAGAGTATGGTCCTCTCCGGACTTTTGATGTCCCGTTCATCGGGTTGGGCACCTAGTATCATCGATGCCCTAATGGCAAGGTGACTGACCCGGGCTCTTTAGCCGAGGAGAGTGCAAGCTCCGACGGTGTACCCGTAGAGTACGAGGTGGATGAGTTCGAGCTGATGGACATAGAGCCAGACGACGGGGACGCTGTTCCGGAGCCGATGGAGCCGGATGATGAGGAGCTAGAGTCGATCGAGAAGGATCTCGTGCCGGAGGCCGAGCCTGAGGATATGGTCTCGGAGGAGGAGGCTATAGAGGCCGAGTCTGAGACGGACTCATCAGGGTCCGAGGAGGAGATGCCTGACAGCTCTTCATTCTCGGAGTCTTCTGATTCCGACTCAGACTGGGCATCGTAGGAGTTAGCATTTACCTCAGTTTGGTAGGGCCAGTACCTTTTTGACCAGTGCCCCACCTTTAGTAGTAGACTGAACCCCGAGCCACTTACCCCTTTTTGTTAGTAGTGGCCTCTGACCCGTTTTTGATTTTTGGTGATCGGGTTATATATGGATATTGGGGGGAAGAATAGCATTGGTGCCAAAACTTGTGTACGGAGGCCACTTTGGTGTTAAAACTTCCATTTGGATCACTTTAGTGCCAAATCGGAGGAAAAATGATCACTTTGGTGCCAACGGCGAGAAATTCCGACCAAATTAATACGTGGCATTTATAATTAAATTTTTAATCTTAGTTGGATTTTTTTTAAAAAAATTAGTCTACGTGGCATTTCCACGTATATATTTTGATTTTTTAAATACTTTTTTGAATTTTTTTTCTTTTTTTTTTCTTTTATTTCTTCTTCCTTTGGTCACTGCCGGTGACCAAAGGCCGACCATCGGCCGCCTGGCCTCGCCCGGATAAGGCCGCCTCCGCCTGCCACAGGCGAGACCCAGTCGACCCTCGCACGGCGGCGGCGGAGGCCAAGCCCGGCGGTCGGCCTCTCGCTTCACTGTGGCGGGCGGCGGCAAGCCTCGTCCTGGCGAGGCCAGGCGGCTGGTGGCCGGCCTCCGGTCACCGGCGATGACCAAAGGGAGAAGAAAGAAAAAAAAAAAGAAAAGAAAGAAAAAAGAAAGAAAAGAAATAAAAGGAAAAAAAAAAAAAAATTATTTAAAATAAAAAATGCTGACTGTACGTGCTCATTGTATCTCCGGCGAGCCACGTCGGCTTCAAATACTAATAAAAAATTGCCACGTCAGATTTCCGACCAATCAGATCGGAGTTGACACTTAAAAGATCGTTTTTCAAAATTTTTGGCACTAAAGTGATTCAAATGGAAGTTTTGGCACCAAAGTGGCCTCCGTACATAAGTTTTGGCACCAATGCTATTCTTACCCCTGGATATTGTATATGGTTTCCCCATAGTAATGCAAGTGTTTATTTTATAATCTTGTTCTCGTTGTGGCTATCCTTGGTTTGGTGTTATAGTTATGTACAGTGTTCGATTTGCTTCCGCATATGCTTTAAGTCTCTGTGTTGGGCATTGGGTCGGCGATACGTCCTGGGACGTCGTACTCGAATCGACCATGGTAGGGATGCTCGCGCGCCGTAGGGGTCGGGCGTGACAATATATCCTTCGGTTACCTTTTCTACCCCTCGACATGCATACCTCGAGCTTCTCCTATCTCGAAATCCTTTAATCTTGGCGGGTGGCTTGTCCTTTAAGCCTTGGTGGTGAGCTTTGTCGATCTCGATATTTATCTTCGGTTGGTGGCACATCCTTTATACCTTGATGACGATCGTAATCTATCATTCGGTTACCTTTTTACCCTTCGATAACTATTCCAAACACACATCCATCCATACACAGAACCTAGAAAACCCCATTTCCAGAGTCACTCGCCCATGCACGCATTACACTTATTTAAATACCTATGCAGAATTTGCATAAATAGCTTGTTTTTTACGGAATAATGACATAAATAGTTCCTAAAATTTGGCCAAATGTGCAATATGATTCCTGAATTTTTAATTTTTTTTCAATATAGTCTTTGAACTTTAACTTAATGTTCAATGTGATCTCTAAACTTTAATTTGTTTAATGTGGTCTATGGAATTTTGGTACATATTCAATATAGTCCCTGAACCATATGAAAATATTCAATGCAATGCTTCAATTAATTTAAGATCAAGAACAATATTGAATATTTTCATATAGTTCAGGGGCTAAATTAAATATGTACCAAAAGTTCAAGGATGACATTGAACAAATTAAAATTTTAGGGATCACATTGCACATTTGGCTAAAGTTTAAGAATTACATTGAACAAATTAAAATTTCAAGGATCACACTGCACATTGGATCAAAGTGCAGTGATCATTTCTGTTATTTTCTCTTTTTTATACAAAGTAAATTTGTGCTTCTGACAGGTTTTTTGAAAAAATATGATTTTAGACAACGGAAAGGCTATTGAGCTCACCGGCAAACAACTTGGGAGCAATGTTTGGAAAATCGGACTTCGCCATGGGTTTTGACCGATTCAATTGAAAGTCAGTCGATTCTCTCATCTGGTCACCCTCCCAATATAATAAGATTTGGGATGTCGTACATCATTTTTAATTATTAAATGGGTGGGCTATCGTGGGACTAAACCGATGACCCTTGAGTACATCTCTCTGCCAACTTTGCAGCAGAGTTTTGAAAACTGAATTGGACCGTTGGTTCCAACGGTTCAACTGATAATCGCTCAGCTTATGCCATTTGATGATTATCGAACGGGTGGCTCGTGGATTGAACCCATGACATCACAACATGATGTCCACCCCTCTACCAAACGGGGCTGGCTCTTGGAGGGCTAAAGTTCATGTAAAGTGTATTATTTAACTTATCTATCAGTTTAAATTCGTGCTTCCGAATACTCTGAACCTGCGATGTCTCCATTCAAGCGTAGCCAGATGTTTCAATACATTGATGCATCAAGTCCCCGAACCCGACATCATTGAATTGCAGAAGTAAAGCAGGCTCTGCGCTTTACTCAGGCATAATCGGTATAGAATAGGTTTGTGATGGCTCTAGTCTCATTTAATAATTAATGGGAAACCAAATTGTGGTTGGTTGGGCTTGCGAGCCTTGGAGATATTTAGATAACTTATTGAGATATTTATGATATTTCCTTTAATTTTCTATATCTATTTTGATTATGCATATCTAATTTGATTTCCTTTGATTTCTCTACATGGTTATCTAGTAAAGCCTATAAATAGACTCTCAATGTATAGACATTGAAATTACACAAATTCCATATTCCTCTCTTCCACATTTTCCTTTATTTTTCAACTTGGTATCAAAGCCGCCGTTCTTGAGGAATTCCTAAGTGCATCTGGCGCACTTCACACCCTGTGCACCCCACCCAAATAAATCCATCCCTCGCCGCTAAACAATGTTCATTTTGTGCACACAAATCTCATATGAGGTAGCACTTGATCGAATTTATCCCACAATAGTTGTGTTTTGATGCTAGCCGCACTGGCCGCGTTACCTAGTCGAGCCTTTTTCATGGAGGTGGCTTTTCTTTTGATGCCAGCCGCACATGCTGCATCGTTTAGTAACTATATTCCCAAGCCAGCCATAGAGGTCGCCGCTTGATGCTATGATGCTTGCCATATAGGTCACATCACTTAGTTACTGTTTCGCAAACCAGCCACATCGACTGACTTCTTGTTGTTTCCCCTCTGATTTTCAACCTTTGACACGTCATTTCGAGAAGTCAACACCACCATCAAACTAGCCGCCCAGATGCCACCTCATCCATCTCAGCTGCTGGACTTGTTTGACTTGATTTCAAACTTAAGCCGACTTAGTCACCATGAATTCGAGGGAGGATATTAGAGATATTTAGATATGTTCTAGAGATATTTAGGATATTTCCTCTTATTTTCAATATCTATTTTAATTTTATATATCTAATTTGATTTCCTTTGATTTCCCTAAATAGTTATTTATTAAAGCCTATAAATAGGATCTTCATGTACTCTTTAATATATATCGAAATTACACAAATTTCAGATTCCTCTCTTCTGCATCTTCGTTTATTTTTAACTGAGAGAGTTCGTGTGAAGCATAAGTGCCATTTCGCGAGAGGATATCCACACCTGTCTAACAATCTGTTAAGCCATCCCGAGGTCTCATTTGGAGGGGTCGTGACAAGGCACAAATAAACTAAATTTTTCATGAAAGGAACAGGAACTGAACTTGCTTTTACTGAGAAGAGTAAGACCAACCAGCAGAAGGGGAACCAGCGGAAGGGGGGCAAGCTGGGTGGGAAGAAGTAAAAGAGCAAAATAAGCTGCTTCAGATGTGGCAGGCTGAGACACTTCACCCCTACTGAGCCAAAGAATGTGTCAAATTCCCCCTCTCAATCTTTTATTATGTTCCTTGTTGTGTTATGAAGGTCGAATTTCATCCTATGTAGCAAACAATCGAGAAGCATTCGTTAAATAATGCTGAGTCCTGTCGAACACCGAATACATTTACCTAAGCAACAATGCAAAAGTAAATGTTAGCGGGGTTGGCACCTCCATGCTGGCACTGTGTGGTGGCCGATCAGTACTTTTGCATGATGTCTACTGCTCTACGAAATCCATCAGGTTTTATATTTGTTACCGTTCTTGAACGTCCAAGGAATTTTCTGAATTTTCATGGTAGTTGCGTTGATTTGTCTACGCGTGGTTCTTTTATTGCTTTTGATTTTCTAAATGATGGTAATGGTTGTTTACTGTGAGTCTACAAATAATAATGACAGTTGTTTCTCATTAGTTTCATCTTCCAATAATTTAACTTTGGTGCGGAGCACCTTGAATTTTGCAAACTAGGTATCACCGCTCAGTAACACCTCATTCCTAAGACTTTCCTAAATCCTAGGTTCGATTTGGCTAGACAAAATACGTGAATTAAAAAGTAGAGAGGAGTCACCACAAATCGACTGATTTAAACTTGCTCAATTGGACACCTCGAATACCTAGACAATTATAGGGAAAATAAACTACCTAAGTGACATGTGCAAGTTGGACTGAATTTTGGTGTGTTAGCCAGGGGCTAAAGTTTAGGGGTTTAATTATGTGAGGAATGGATTAGCAATCCACAATGTCCTTTCGGTAACACAACTCTTGAATTGATACTTGATTTGCATCTGTTCTTGCAATTTTCTTCAAGGAGTTTAAAAATAGAATTTTTAGCTGATACGCATCTAGGTAGAAAGTTCGCATCATCTTGCGTATTCGGTGACCCCATTAGATGTAAATGTAAATTTTGAAAGGCGTTATGCATGGTGGCATCGAAAGAGATATTGGATGCACTATGAAATTTTTTTTTGGGTTGAAAAATGCAACGTGATTGAATGACTTGGAAGTCAAGGTCAAAATATTCGCTCATCGAATATGACATAGAACTCACGATCGAATATGTAGAGATGGAATGTGAATGACACAGAAGTCCAAATTGGATATGGCTCAGTAGTTGGTTGCAATGTGACATGGTAATCGAATAGCATGAGTGAATAACACGCGTAACGATGTGGTAATCAAATATGACATGAGAGATTGACATGTGTAATTATGTGGCAATCAAATAGTAAACGACATGCAAAATGATGAGGCAGTGGAGTACTGCATAAGCAAATGACTTGCGTAATGACAATTAGATACAATATAAGCGAATGACCTGCCAATTGACAAGGCGATGAAATCCGACTTGAGCGAATATCATCTATAAATACCAAGAGTAAGAGCCGGAACACATGGTGATTTGTTCTGTAAACTTTACATTCAATTGAGTTGTTTATTTGTAAATATTGTGATTTTGGGTTAATTTAGATGTAGAAAACGCTCGAACGTGTGAACGATTGTAATTCTGATTCTTTGATTACAATAGATTATGTGTTGTTGGCTCTTCTCGTGTAGTAGGTGAAGACACTCAAACTTAATCATGTAAATCTCTGGTATTATTTTTCCCCATTGTTGCACCAAACCTTGTGAAGTACCAATGGACATCACTTTTGGTCCAAACCTTGTGAAGTAGCAATGGACACAACTTTTGGTCCAAACCTTGCTAAGTGCCAATGGAGAAACCTCTAGACCAAACCTTTCGAATTCCTAATACAAACAACCTTTGATCCAAACCTTGTGAACAACTAATGAACACAACTTTTGGTCCAAATCTTGCGAACTCAAATTGACACAACTTTTGGTCGAAACCTTGTGAAATACCACTGGACAAAACTTTTGCTCCAAAACTTCCATAGTCCCAATGGACACAACTTTTGGTCCAAATCGTGCAAAGTACTAATGGATACAACTTTTGGTCCGAACCTTGCAAAGTACCAATGGGCATATCTTTTTTTCACAACCTTGTGAAGTGCCAAAGGACATCACTTTTGGTCCAAACCTTGCAAAATACCAATCAACAAAACTTTTGAACCAAACCTATGTAGTACTAATGGACAAAACTTTTGGTCCAAACCTTTCAAATTCCTAATAGACACAAGTTTTGGTCCAAACCTTCCAAAATACCAATTGACACAACTTTTGGTTCAAACCTTGCGAAACAGCAATGGACAAAACTCTAAGTCCAAACCTTTCAAATTCCCAATACACACAACCTTTGATCCAAAAGTTGCAAACTTCCGAATGGACACAACTTTTGGTCCAAACCTTATGAACTGTGAAGTGGACACAACTTTTGATTGAAACCTTGCGAATTACTACTGGAAAAAACTTTTGGTCAAAACTTGCAAAAATCCCAATAAACACAAATGTTGGTCCAAATCGTGCAAAGTACCAATAGACACAATTTTTTGTTCGAACCTTGTGAAGTACTAGTGGGCATAAAATTTGTTCACAACCTTGCGAAGTATCAATGGACATTGCTTTTGGTCCAAACCTTGCAAAATACCAATGGACAAAACTTTTGGTCTGAACCTTGTAAAGTATATCAATGGACAAAAACTTCAGTCCAAACCTAGTGCATTACCAATAGACACCACCACTCACCTAGGAAAGCTGAAAATCAATCTACGAAAGTTACTTGAGCCGAAGCACTTTTATTCATATAAATTAATTAAAAAAATTATCAAAATCCAAGTAACACACTCTAACGAATGACTCGTCTATGATTATTCACCTACCAATCGACTCCTACACACTAATGCAGATACTTGTTTATAACGAACGTTTATCTTTGTCCGTTATGTGTAACTTGCACACAAAACTATAGAAATTCGATCTGACTAATTCAGAACCAATTTTCGTCAAACGTTATAGCTCCACAACACCCTAAATTATCACTACCATATAAATCCACAGCTTAATAACTTCTCAATCGAACCTTACAATTCAAAATTTACGTAACTCTGAATATACAACCTAACTTAAAAAATTACTCCGATTAAACAAACGACAAGTTCGATTACTTATGGGAGCTACGAAACGAAGCTATTCGCCACCCCATGGCGTGTACGCGCAAGCTTTCTTTCTCCTCTCTTTTTTCTCCTTCGGTTTTGTCGCCGCTGAAATCCTCTTCTTCTTTTACGCTTCAATGCGCCGTCTGCTGAAGAAGAAAGGGCAAATGGGCTTTAGGAAACATGGGCTGGGTTTTTGGACCCACCTATTACAGTTTCCATCTCTCGAAAGTTCTCCGCGGGCATGGCCTTTGTAGCGAAGGGAGGGAGACAAACCTTCCCTCAGTTTTTTTGTCAAATTCCGTGGAACACGGTTTATTTTGTGATCTTTTACTAGTATTCTTTCAACCTCCTCGGCATCTGAAACGCCATTTCCAATTGACAAACGATAGTTTGTATTCAAACCCCATAACTTAGATGATTTATTATAACCGAAGTTTACCCAAATTCGGGCTATGTCTCCATGCAAAGGCACCCTGTGAATTCACTAGACTTAAAAAAAATACGAATACAATAATATTTTTCTTTAAAGATCAAAGCACAAAGAGATCGAGAACACTAGAAAATAATCACTTTTTCTTCTCTCTTTGCCGTGCACACTCAAGTTTGTGCACAAAATGTTATCAAGTTGAAAGCCTCTAGGGTGATCAAGTTTTAAGTATTTGTTTCTAATTATTATAATTAAGACTTTTTTATCTTCACTTTACGGGTGAAAATTTCTAGCTGAATGACTTGAATGCAATTTACTGAAAAAACGCAATTTAATCAATTGAAACCAAATTGACATTAATTCAAGGTGACAATATGAATTATCGTCTTAGATGGCCAAAGGCAAAATTTACATATTTGTCGCCCTCTGAAAGCCAAAGGCAACAAAATAAGGTTGTTCCGCTCGAAGGCGAAACATCTTGTTTTTGTCGCCATAGACTAACCAAAAGGCTATGATTCTAAGGTGACAAAAGTTTATCACACTTGTTGAGTGTACAATGGGAAAAATTTGTTCTTTGGTAAATTATTTCGTCATATTGGCCTCCGAAAAGTTTTCTATAATGTTAGGTTCCTTTTTTGGGGTAGGCATGATATTTCCATTTTCTGTCACCTTAGGCATTTCGATTGTTTGAGTCTGAAAATTAGATTATAAAGTTCAAAAATACTAATTTCACTACATCGAGTATAAATAATGTGTTCGACAAATAATTCCACTGCATTAACCAAATATAAATAATGTGTTTAACAACATACTTACAAGGCAAAAAAAAAAATTGATGATCAAGAGTGCTTAAAGCCCAACCAACGTCCTCTCGTCGTACTTGCTTCTCCGTGCATCGCTTGCATTCCAGGTCTAGATACTCGGCTAGAAGCACAAATTACAATAAAAACTTTGGGTTCATTAATTACATGTGCTTTAAAATCAAACCAAACATAAAATAAACAAAATTAAAGCAAACTTGAAAATCATACATGATGAATTCACAAACGGGAATCTAAGGTTTTTCTTTTTTTTTTTTTTTTGTATATTTCCACCATAACATAACATAACATAAGCAATGTTAAAAACATTGACATTCATATATAATATTAACTTTCACTCAAAACGATAAATATTAACAAAAACTTCATAGATTATACTTTAACACCAACTATTACAAGAACCCAAAAGTTAGTTCCAAATCAACATCAATTATCACAAAAACACAAAAACTAATATATTCCAGCAACACAAATTATTACAAAAACACAAATGAAAAATCAAGTTAACATCAATCATTATAATTACATCGATTATCACTAAAAAACCAATTTTTACAAATTGATTATGACGACGATGGTCATGATCGCCACTGTCCACTGCCGTTAGGCCCCACCAGTCATTCACAATTGGCCCATCACGGTATGTGACTTAACCTATCCACTTGGGACCATGACCTGGAACACCTTGGTGTAGTCATGGCCACAGGCCGGTTTTGGTGCGGAACCGCCCGGTCAAACCCGGGCTCGGCCCGTTGATCGGGCCCACAGTTTGGAACCAGAACCGGCGGTTCCAGGACCAGTTCAAAAAAAAATTTTAAAAATAAAAAAAAACCTTTGCGAGGGGCTGCGCACGTCTGCAGGGCCACTGTTTGCGACCCGTTGCCAAGGCGGCCTTTGCAGGCTGCCTTGGCAACAGGAAAAAGTAAAAAATTAAAAAAAAATAAAAAGATAACCGTTGCAAATTGCAACGGTTATCTAGCTTTTTTTTTATCCTAAATTTTCTTCTCATTTTTTTCTTATAAATTCTCTAAAATTCTCTCATATTCTCTCAATATTCTCAATTCTCTTAAATTCTCTCAATACTCTAAATTCTCTCAAATTCTCTTAATTTTCTCAATCTGCGCAATTCTCTCTTAATTCTCCCAATCAATTCGCTCAATTCTCTCAATCCACTCGAAAAATGGCAAGTGGAAGTCGAGTGCCAACTAGCAAAGGTAAGAATATCATGACGGAATCCCATCATTCTTTTGATTCTTGTGATTATGCAGATTTTGAAGATGATAAAATCAATATTTTTCCCGATGTGGAGCGCGTCCCGACGCAAGAAAATCTTCATCCTTCTGCCAAAATATCCATAACAAAGGAGGTGGAGCGAGAACTTACATCTAACATTTGGGATCACTTCACGAAAATGGAAAGGTTTGATATTGGTCAAAAAAAGGTATGATATAATCTGTAAATATTGTGGGAAAATATATAAACATATAGGTAGACAAGGATATGGAATATTCAAATGACATTTTAGTAGCAAACATCCAACCCAAGCGAGAATCGATATCAAGCAACAACAAATTTCTGGGTACGTCAATTCTAACACTTCCCCTTTATTTCATTTTAATGAAAAAAACTTATAGGGAAGAATTAGATAAATTTGTTTCCGTTGAGCATTTATCATTTAATTTTGAAGAAAGAATTGGTTTTAATCAATTTGTACAAAAAGCATGTGCTCCATAAGCAAAACGCGTTCCTAGAAATTCACTTAAACGAATAATTAAAGATCTTTACAAAAATGGAAAAAAGGATTTACAAAACTATTTTATGCAATTTAATGAATGTGTGCATATAGGTAGTAATATTTGAAGCGATCGTTGGCAAATGCATTCTTACATGGGCATAACATGTCATTGGATAGATGACAATTTGAGTATTCAAAAAAGAGTTATTGCATTTAGAGTTTTCGATAGTAAGCATATGACCAATAGTATTTATAGAATGATTAGGCAAATTTTAGAAGAATATTATTTGCTTAACAAAATTTTTTCAATTGGTTTTGATAATGCCGCGGCAAATACCGCTTCAATTGCCGATTTAGAAAATATTTGTAAACCCGCTTTTGGCGAAAAAATTTTTCACGTTAGATGTGCTTGTCATGTTTTAAATTTACGTCTACAAGATGGTTTGAAAACTCTTGATATTTTTCTTGAACCAATAAAAACGACGATTCAATTTTTATGGAAACATCCCTAAAAATTGAAAGAATGGGGTAGATTTTGTAGAGAAAATGCCAAAAAGCCAAAAAGATTTCTAAGAGATGTTCTAACTCGTTGGAATTCTACTTTCCACTTGCTTAGTAAATCTTATGAATATAAAGATTTATTATGTGTATTCATTTCTAATAATATACCTCAGGTTAATTTATACCCACAAGAGTGGGGTATTTGCAAAAAATTTTAGATATTTTAAAGGTTTTTAATGATGCAACTTATGTCCGGTGTTTATTATCCTACTACGCATTTATTTTTAGTAGAGTGTATTAATATTGTCGGAGTTTTTGAGGAATATGAAAATGACATTGAATTACAACATGCTATAGTAACAATGAAAATGAAGTGGCTACATTATTATAGCGAAATTCCCATTATTTATTTGTCACGCCTCATACCCCACGAAAAGCGCGAGCATCCCAACGTAGGTCGATTTTGGTGCGACGTCTCAGGACGCGTCGCCGACCCAATACCCAACATAGAGATCAAGTCACATGCAGAAGCACGATATATAAATATATATAAATATATATATATCACCCAGACAAAAATTACAGAAACCAGGGAAAAACAATTACCAAATGAAATAACCTTACCCTTTTATAAACATATAGAAACTTATACAATATCCATCTGCAAGAAGCAAGACAAAAACGGGTCGCGGCCACTACAACAAAAAGGGTTAAATGGCCCGGGTGGTCAGGGAGTACTATCTAAGGTAGGGCTTAGACTAAAAAGTTACTAGCCCAACCTAGGGGGACTAAGGTTGACCTACAGAACCCAATCTGGATCGGATCCCGACGACTTCGATGAACTCTCAGATGGCTCTAGCTCGGACTCCATCCCGGATGATCCACCATATGAGCTGTCCTCCTCGGGCTCGTCCTCTACGTCCATCGCCTCGGGCTCGGGGTCTTCCCCCATCGGCTCCTCCAACTCATCATCATCTGGTCCCATGTCCATCGGCTTGTCCTCATCAACCTCGTATTCAACAGGAACGCCATCAGAGCTCATACTCTCCTCGTCTGAAGTGCTGGGGTCCACCACAATCCCATTGGGACACTGCGGGTCTACCTTGCCCTTCCCATTAAACGGGATATCGAAAGTTCGAAGGGGTCCCGTCTCCTCCCCATTAAACGTTCTATAGCACCATGCAACATACTCATGGGTTTCAGATTCTAACTCCCTGACATCTACCCATACTAAAGTGTAGTATCTAATGTACATATTCCCGTCCCCACGGAATGTACAGACATGGTCTTCTCGATGAAGTGGGGAATCCCAAAACGCACGAGCGGCTCAGCCATCTTCACTGCCGAGGGTATGAAAAGTAGGGTTTTGAACAACTATGAGACCAATCTCAATAAGTAAGCCCCTAAACCTAAACTAGGTAAACGTGCACCTCCTGACAGGAAAACAATCACACACAACCACAAACATCAATAATTGGCCTTGGCCCTCGGGCCCAGGTTATCACATTCTTAACCCTGTAGGCTAGACAATTTGTGAAAAATGCCCAAAGCACACACACGTGTACTCATTTAGCCACACGTCGTCAAACGCATGCTCATACTCATAAATGTTCGTGTTGCACATCAGTCACCGAGTCGCACGTTCTCGCACTCATGCACACATGTGCCTCTAATTTGCCATGCTCATGACTCGGCTCAATATCACACACTGCCAATTTCTCAAATTATTATTCGACCTGCGTAATATGCATTAGGTCTAAATTTATTAACAACACTTCATGGCCCGCGTGAAACGCATCAGGCCCGGTGTCTCTAGCCCACGTAAAACGCATCAGGCGCAACATTGATCTCCATATACGGACCATACCCGTGTAAAACGCATCAGGTTGACCGTCTTCTGGTAATCCGGGAATCGTCCCGTGTAATACGCATCAGGACGGATTTTATGTGATCATACGCACACAATGTCAATTTTTATCTGGATCCCGCATAAAACGCATCAGGGCATTTTAGTGATCATATGCTCATCCTCGACATGCAGGATCTCGTGGCCATGAAATTCTCACATTCTAGCATGTAACAATATAAAATGAGCATAACATTTCAAATGGACAAATAATCAATCCATGTCAATTTTATACACCATTTACGCCACAACGTACTCAATTTCGGTCACACTTAGTCCAGTTCTTGCACAGTCCATAATAACACATATAATACATACCATTTGGACATGAAATTAACCACAATCAGGACCGCTATTCTAGCACATACTCGGCCCAATTCACAAACGGCGTGGCATCACAACATTTCAACCAACAAATCACCCGAAACAATTCAATTCAAACAATACATCAATTTCCGATTAAGCTTAACTATTAGCCAGACTAGGCTAATTCAATTTCCCCCATTGACCGAACCAAAACAGCCCCTCACAGGCCTTAATTCGCATCCAAAATGACATTTTAATCCATTTCGATCATCACAGAACCAACCAATATCAACTCAGCCACTAATTACCCCTAAATCACCGTAATTAACCCCTAAACCCACTATTCCTATCAAGAAAATGCACTTAAGCCTAAATTGGGTTTAGGGTTAAATAAAAAAGAAATTCAAATAGGGACGACGAGGAAAAGATTTTAACTGCCGTGAACGGTAAAAAGAATGGCGGGCGTTCCAACAAAGTACAACTCACATTTGATCGGGCGACGTACGGATGGCGGTGTATGGACGACTAATGGACGATGACCCTTATTTGAACGGCCACGGATGATGACGGCGTACGGATGGCGTGCGGACGGCGTGCGGATGGCGCACGGATGGCTGAGGCGAGCTTGAATTTGGCGGCCGAATAATATATGAAGGCGGCGATGGCGATGGCCCGGTGGTCTTCTTGACCTAGGCACCGATCGGTGGCAAAGAACAAGGAGAGAGAGAAAGAAAAGGCATGGAGGGGTCGAGGGCGACGGGTGGAGCCATGGTGGCAAAGAGAGTCCATCCACGGTGCTCCGGTAGTGGCTGGTCGGTCTTCACGGCGGCGATGGAGGAAACGGCTAAGGAAGAGAAGAACGCGGGAGAGAGAGAAAGAAAATGGAGTTGTGGCCGGTGAAGGAGAGAGGAAGAGAGAGAGAAAGTCAAGAGCTGGTCAAAGGGTCTCTAGTGGGATTCATGCGTCAACAATCCAAGGGTTGGAACCATATTACCCCTCATCCAAGGGCCTATAATAATCCTCATCCAATAATTCAAGGTCAATTTGGTCCTTAGGTTCAATTATTGGGGCTAACCATATTAATATAATTAAAACCTTAATTTAACCCCAAAAATTTGGCTCAAAATTCGGAATTACTCAAAATGGACCTAAGGGCAATTTTGCAATTTTTCGGTCCTGGATCGAAATTCCATTTTTCGACCGTACCAACCCTAAATATGTGTGGCTATTCAAAAATGGTGTCGGCCTCGCAAAATAGTCACTTACGCTCTCGAAAATCGGCTTCAAAGTCTTAAGGGGCAACACTGTAATTTTTCACTTCCGGGTCGAAATTCCATTTTCAACCATACACACTCCAAATATGCATGGCCACCCTAAAACGACATCGGCCTTGAAAAACAATCACATACGGCCTCAAAAATCAACTTTACAGTCTGGAGGGGTAAAACCGTAATTTTTCACTTCCGAGTCGAAATTTCATTTTTCAACCATACACACTCCAAATATGCGTGGCCATCCTAAAACGACATCGGCCTTGCAAAATAGTCGATCGACTTTGAAAATCGACGCCCAAGTCCGGGTCAATTTTCCGCTATCAAAATCGCTCAATTTCAAATTTTAAAGTCTCTGACTAACGAGCGGCTGTTTAGGGGTTACGCGTATCGACCTAGGGATACTCGAGTCACGACGGCCTCGATTATCGAGAAAACGTGAGAATTTATCACTAGTGTCTAAGGTCACGATCGGTCGATTTAAGTTCAGGATTTATTCACCACGTGTACTTTCAGTCGTGCAGAATCACCCGCGATCCGATCGTACATCGTTGGCCAAACCATATCCGTCGCTTTCCTAGGATCGGCCCACATTGGCCCAAAATATTTCCTCACCGTTTCTCGGAATCAGTGCCCAATTCGCGATCGGATCCTTGGTCCATGTACCGTTTCCTAATTAGCCATTCTCTTTTAGGTTAGTTTCCCGAGAGTAATCAATTCCGAGCAAGACTTATCAAAATGAAATGAGAAATAATATCTATTTTATTGATCCCGGAAATGGGTTAAAATTCGGAATGTTACATTATTTAGTTGCTTGTGTTTTTGATCCGTAGTACAAATTAGATGGTTTAAGTGATTATTTGCATATGTATTATCAATGTTTACATTATGATACGGTAAATGTTACAACTATACTAAGTAAGGTTAAAAACGTAGTAATAGAATTATATAATGAATTTTATACTAAATATAATTTAGGTGACATTGGATCTTCTCAATCTACCGAGACACAAAGTGAGAGTACAGGTAAAATTAATAGAGGGTACCAACTTTTATTATATAGACAAAAAAAATAAAAGGGAGTAATAGGAAATATTTATGAATTAGAGATTTATCTAACCGTTTCCTTTGAGTTTACTGAATCGGAAGGTAATACAGGTTTTTTAATTTTGGATTGGTGAAAGAGGCATGCAAGCTAATGCCCAATCCTTTCTCTTATTGCAAAATAAATTTTTGCAACCCCTTATTCCACAATTGCGGTCGAATAAGCATTCGGTGCTGGAGGTAATATTTTGGACGAACATCGTTCAAGATTAGCTCCAGAATCAGTGGAGGCTCAAGCTTGTGTCAATAATTGGACGAAGGCTCAATACCGACAACAAGAGATAAATTGGAATAATGAATCCGAATTCTTTAACGACGGAGATACCACCGGTATCGGTACCGCTATCGGAACCGGAACGGGTAGCGACGACTGAGGATAAAAGAACTGTTGGTGTTAGCAAATATTTCGGAGACCTTTGTTTCTCATACCGAGCATGTCCACGTGAGCTTAAGAAAACCGAAGTATAATCCGACAACATATGACCCCTGCGCACGGAATGCCGGAGTTCGAATAAGCTTAGGTTTTTGGGTCATTTTAGGGCATATATATTGTGCTCCTTTTTTTTTTATAGATCATTGTAACAAATTGTAAGGCGTTTAATGATAATTTATTAAGTTTAAGCCCCCTCATTCTCTCTTTTTGTCCCCAAATTTGATTACAATTTACATTTTGATTACAATTTATATTAAATAATTCATTATTTCATTATTTTTTTATTTCATAATTTTTTTAAAATTTTAAATTATGAATCGGAACCGGACCGGAACCGGCCCAGAACCGTCCAGTTCATACATGGCCAGGAATCAGAACCACCGGTGGTTCCTGAACCGTGGCCATGTCTACCTTGGTGGCTTGGGACTAAGCCAAAGCAACGACACAACCGAAGTCGCCTGGTCACAATCATACGTTAGATCTAAGCCACGATGATGACCAAGCTCTAGTCTCTGTAGCACCTCAAATCTTGTCATGTCATTACTAGGCGACAAGGGCCTCATCATAGCCTTTACCTGGTCACTCCAACCTAGTCACGGTCATGGGGGAAAAATTCTAAATAAGGGCCTTAAATACCCTTCTTTTTTCAAATAAGGGCTTAAAGTAGACTTTGTATCAAATAAGAGTATGAAGTGGCATGTGAATCTCAAATAAGGGATTGAAGTGGCCATAACAATTTCAAATAAGGGCTTGATCTTGCTGGTCATCGACTGATGAAATATTCCAGCCAGTCAAGGGCATTTTCGTCCAAAGATAATTTTAATTTATTTTTATTTTTTCCTTTTTTTTCACAGCCACTGGCGAAGAAGAAAGAGAAAACTAGAAAAGGAAAAAAGAAAGAAAAAAAAGAAAAAAAAAAATCCAAAAATAGTGTGAGGATGAAAATGCCCTTACCATTTGGAAAGTCGGGCATTTTTTTGAAATAGATATAACCACTTTAGGCTCTTATTTGAAATAAAATACACTTCAAACCCTTATTTGAAAAGATGAGGCACTTCATGTCATTATTTGAAACAAGGTCTACTTTAGACCTTTATTTGAGATTTTCCCCAGTCATGGACATGACCGAAATTGTGAGAAAAATTAAAAGAAATAAAACAGGCTACCAAAACTCCACGATAGGTGGTGGTCAATACAACCTGCAACCGTACCTAGCCGAGCGGCGGCGAGGGTTCATGAAGAGAGAGAGAGAGAGTATATCTGTGTGTGTATGTGTTAAATCATATACACATTTGTTTTCCTTATGTGAGTTTTCTTGCTTCGCTCTCTGCAAGTTTCGAGTGGGGCAAGAAGGACATGCCTATCGATCTATCTATCTTGAACTTAGGGGGCAGGAAGATCAGATTTATCTACTCATGAATCCAGACCAAGCGGCTGAAATGATGATACAAACACTTATATGTTGATATAGGGGTTATTAAGCTTGTTTATAGAAGCCATATCCTAATTGGGTTGATAATTCATTATCCTAAGCAATTCGAAACTCCTAATTTTTTTGTTTATACTAGCAAAGATGACCAATTGACCTTGGAACACATTGGTCGATTTATTGCCCAATGTGGAGAGCAAGAACAAATGAATTCTTGAGATTTAGGTTGTTTTCTTTCTCTTTATCAAAAACTGCATTTACTTGGTATACGAATTTATCTCCTAATTCAATACGTACTTGGGCTGAGATGACAATTCCATTCTCAATGTTATTGACAATACCTAAGGTATCAATTGGCTAGACTCTATTAATGTGATAATGAGCCGGTTGATTATTTTGTCGCTCTATTCAAGATGGCTAGAAATATATTGTCACGCCCCGCACTTCTCGGTGCGCCACATCCCTCGCAAAGGTCGATTCGTGTGCGACGTCCCAGGACGCGTCGCCGACCCAAACCCAAGACAGAGATTCAAAGCACATGCGGAAGCAATTAAATCCACCCGTACACAAATAAACGCATAACCAAGGGTAACCACAGAAATCATCACTGGTACTAGCACTGAGAATCATTTACAATATTCATATACAGCCCAACTACCAAAAATCAAAAACGGTTCAAAGCCACTCATCGACAAAAAGAGATAAGTGGCTCGGGGCTCAGGCACTACAACTAGCGGGGCTTCTCCCAAAAATGCATCAGTACACCTGTCATCCTCGAGGCCGGGGATCTGAAAAGTCGGTTTTACAAGAACCGTGAGAATAAATCTCAGCGAGTAATTCCCTAAACCTAAACTAGGCTAACATGCACCTCTTGACAAGTACTAAACAACACATAATACGTACATAACTGACTCAGGCCCTCGGGCCTAAATCTAATCTCACTAGACCCTGCAGGTTAGGCGTCAAATCAACAAAAACAGCCACGCGGCAGAATCTAATCACAGCACATACACGTGCATTTCTATGTCACAACGCATGTTATGCATATGCTAGTGCTCGCACTCATGCTCATGCCTCATCAATGCATAAACGCACACTTGCACACTAGCACACAGCCATTTCTCAATTTCTCCTCCGACCCGCGTTAAACGCATCAGGCTCATGACACACTACCCGCGTAAGACGCATCAGGTTGGTCATCTTCCGGTAAACCGGGCATCGTCCCGCGTAACACGCCTCAGGACGGGTTCACTACCCCGCGTAAGACGCATCAGGGTTTATTGTGATCACACGCTCACAAGCACCAATTTATATTTGAACCCCGCGTTAAACGCATCAGGGCAATTTAGGTGATCACAATGCACATGTCACTCAGGCACACTTATAAATGCAAATGCCGTGCCAATGCTTGAGATGCACATCCATGACTGTAATAATCACACTTGGGCACTCATAAATTTCACAATGAGCATTTAGTTCAATGAATCACAAACCCAAGAAATCAAATCATCCAAAGATACAAATATGGCACGAATTCGCACGTAATTTATGCATATAAAACACCCAATTGGATCAAGATGAAATTTGTGCACCCGAAGCCAGTCAAGCTAATCCATTCCTAGTCCCGCTAGACATGCGACAGAGCATCATCAAATCAACCACAATTAAGGCTTAATTGGCCAATCAATTACACAAACCAATCAATTCCGGTAATCGCACTCTTAAACCTCAAATTAATCGCGCCGCGCCCAAATTTAGTCCCGTCGTGGGCGACCATCAAACCGTAATTTCTAGGCCAATAATTATCGCCCAAATGCTCAATCATACTCCCCAATTATCATTCTAATTGGCCACTACAAAATCAAAATACGGCGCACACTATACTCCACATAATAAACCCGAACACTTCCGAGCTCGGGCCGATTCAATCCAAACCGACCAGCCCATTTATCGTGCCTCTCGGGCCACCAAACCTCCATTAATTAATCGGAATAATCCACCAAATCGACCACAATCAAAGTCCCTAATCAATTCCACAATTTAACCCCTAAATAACCCTAATTAACCCCTAAACCGGTCTAGAAATGTAAATTATCCTAATTAGGGTTTAGGGTTGTACTCACCGGGTGTCCTACGCTTGAAATGGCCGGATGAACAAGATTTCATGAACAGCACGCCGAATGCTGACCTACGGAAATGAACAAAGGACGGCCTGGACTGCTCCAGCTGGAACAACAAGCGACGAGGCGGGCTCGAGGGGCGGCCTGGGCCTAGGGCGGGTGATCGGTAGTCGGCCGGGCGGCAACCGGCGGCGCTGGAAATTCCCATAACGGCGGAGAGAGAAAGGAGAAACCGGGGGAGAGGGGAGAGAGAGAAGAAAGGGAGAGGGAAAGGCTGAGGTGGTTGGGCAAGGTCGCCGGGACTAGTCAAGCAGTGGATAGAGCGGCCATGACTAACAAGGATACAAGGGCGGACGGGGTGAGGCGAAGCACACTGTCTGGTGGAGAGGAAATGAGGTAACAGAGGAGGAAGAGAGAGAGGAGCCAAGGAGGTCAGGGGAGGAACTGCGACGGCGGGCGACGCTGCTGGAAATGGCAGGCAGTGACGAAGGGATTTAGCAACCGCACCGGGGTAGGTCAAGGCGCGGGCGGCTACGGCGGGGCGGCGCGATCAAGGGCGGAGCTCCGAGGCGACGGTAAGCGGCACGACGCGGGCGGGCGGCAAGGGTGGTTTGCTGGCTCGGCACGACGGGCGGAGAAAGGAAGAAGAAGCAGATGCATGTCGGTTGGGGAAGAAGAAGAGAAGAAGAGGAAAAAGAGAAAAAGAAAAAGAAAAGAAAAGAAGGGAGAGGAGAGAGAGGGAGTAGGTCTGCAGGGGAGTGGGTGGAGATGGGACGCGCGCGGGGTCCAAGGGAGAGAGAGAGAGAGAGAGAGAGAGAGAGAGAGAGAGAGAGAGAGAGAGAGAGAGAGAGAGAGAGAATTAGAATAAAAATATTTGAACTTTCAAATATTTAACGCGACCCGGTAGCTCAAATTAAAAATCGAAAATGGTCTACTGGTCCAAAATAGACCTCACACACAAAAAGGGACAAGGGCCAAATTAATGAAACCAAATTTTTATCGAGAGAGGTCTACTAGTCCAAATTTGTACCCGGTTCAAAAATACACTTTTCCATTATTCCTGATAATTTCGACGTTGGCCACATTAATATCGACACCGTCCAATTTATTTCGTCCCGAAACTCCCGGAAATTGACTGCCAAATTCAGGATATAAATAACGGCCAAATTCGATCGAGTGCGATTCTAGCAAAATTTCTAATTTTAAAAATAAGAACCCGAGAGTGATCAGTTCTCGGGCGAAATTCCATTATAAGCGCACTGACGAATTACACGTTTTATAATTCCCAAAAATGGGCCAAAATCCGGACTGTTACATATATGCCTTATTTCACTCTAAGAAAAAAGAATTCACAAATTTGGCTTTCAATGGATTGAAATTCAATATTAGAAAACAATGCAAAGGCCAAAATTTTGCCAATTTATTCCAATTGGCAATGAGAGTGTCTAAGTATGTGCAACTACTTAAGGATAAAGATAGAAGGCCACATGGGGACTTTACACAAAATGTTGCTTTCATGGAAAAAATAAGCCATATGATGAATATGACCAAGATGAAATTTGGCAAAGAAAAATCAAATTTGCCGATGAAAAAGGGGCACATAATGACTCTTGAATATCTAATTTAAAAGAATCAAATGATCAATGAATCATTCAATTCTTTAAAAAGGGGGCATTTGTTTGCACAAAAAAATGACCAACTTTTGGTGCAAAATTGACAAGTGAATAGATTTAGTCGATAATAGCAATTTGGTGAACAGTAAAAGTCATCGATAAAAAGAGTAGTCGATAACTTGAAGAGCATCGACGATTAAAGAAGTTATCCATAGCAAACACTCAGTTATTTGGGATAAAGTCATCGACATCAACGTCAACGTGTAACTGTCAAGTAGCAATATTTTCAGATAATTAAGCTCTTTTAGTTAAGTGTTACTTGATAATAGGAAATTGCGGATAATGTAACTTTTCATAACTACTAGGATGTTATTTCTTTTTCAACAACCGTTTGTAACTGTCTATTTAGGCTTTAAATAGCCACATTGTATCTTTATAACTCCCACCACCGAACAAACAAACAAACAAAATATATTATCTTTCAATTCATATATTGTAGCTTCAGTTTCCGATTATCTCGCCATTAAATTCCAGCATGTTATCTTAGTTGTAGCTTTTAGATTTCGTCATCAATTAAATTCCGGTGTAACGGCAATAAACTCATAAGAGGAGCCTTTTGATGTCGCGGTGACGTTTAGCATTCAAAATCCAATGTTAAGCATGCTCATGTAAGAACACCTTCTAGGAAAGTGTCTACCGGTATACCAAAAGACAAAACCATAAGGTTTGGTATTGGATGGGACAAAATTGATAATATCTCAAGTGAGTTAATCTAGTGGTGTTAGACCAAGAGTTCCTCACCGGCGTCCTATCCTTGCTCGTTATTCCGTGGTGATCACGATGGTATTCCTTCAAAAGGTAGGATTTTTTCTATAGACTAAACCTAGTAAAAGTGGAATTGTTGAGTCTATGCATTGATTCATGATGTCATGAGCATAGGTTGTGATCTATGTACTGATTAGTTTTCTTAACTCAAGTAGGTTTCCGAATCTAAATTTGTTTACTGATCCAAGTAGGATTCTTAGTTTAAATAGGTTTACTAGTCTAAATAGGTTTCTTCATTTAAGTAAGATTTCTAGGTGAAGTAGGCTTCTAAGTTTAAGTAAATTTCCTATTTCAAGTAGGAATTCTAGTCCAAAAAAGATTCCTAGTTCAAGGAAGACTCCTAGCTCAAAAAGGATTTGGAGTTCAAATAGGTTTTCTATTTCAAATAGGAACCCTATCGTGACCTACCCTCAAGGGCCACCCCAAGAGTAGATTTAGAGGTAATTGTTCAAGAGACATTCCGAATGACGCATCCCAAAAAGATGGCTTGAACGCATCATCTTTGAGTTCATCCATAAAGTTCATCAGTCTCGAATGTGGTCTCTCCCAAGACCATACCTCGTGTGACAAGGGATCATTTTAAAGTTCTTTAAACAACGTAAATATCTTACTAGGAGTCACCACTAGTCATTGTTAGGAGTCGGCTAGAAACCCAATTGAGAAGTAGGAGGTTCATTCTCGATTTCTACGAAACTAGAGATTTCTAGAAATGGGGACTTGTTTATGCAAATGTTTCCATTAATATCCTTTCGATACCGCTAACCAGTTTGTTGTTTTCCAAAGTGATCAAGCAATCTTGATTTACCATTCTAAAGTCTTAATTCACTAAATGTTTATGCATCTTGTCTTTGTGATTTTCCATTTAAGTTCTAAACTAATCCTAATTAGTCTAGAAAGGAAATTAACAAGCAATGTATTTAAAAGCAATTTGGAAATTAATACCCAATGTTTTGAAAAGACAAGCTACTCTATGTACGATAAAGGAAAACCCGCAACTCATTGGGTGTTGAGGAATGAAAACCCATTACCGTGTTGTGCAAATAATGTACATCGCTTTGTTATTGAGCCTCGAGACATGAGCCCTTGAAAGCTTGCCATTGAAACTAAGTGAGTCTTAAGACATAAACCTATCCTAGACAGGGGAATCGTTCCCTCGTGACCAAGGCCACAAGAAATCCTATGTTTTCACTTGTCTAAAGTCAGGAAATCAATTCCGACTATTGTACATGAACTGAGTCGTTATTCCTTTTCAAGTAGCCTCAAAGTCACTAACGTCGCAAATTACCCTTATTTGTTATTAATTGTGTAGCCTAACCTATGCTAAAAAAAGCTACAATTAGTTCTTTTTGGATTTTTAATGGTCTTTCTAACTAAAACCATTTTTATTAAAGATTTAGGCCAATCTTGTTTATTAGATGAATTGGACTGTCTATTACAGGTTTGAGACCGGGTAGGACATCGGTCTTGCCACCGTCTTCATGAGCCTTGGCCAACTCCTCCATGGACCACCTCACATGGCCATCATCGATGGTGTTGTTTTTTCATTCATGCAATCACTAAAATGAAAGCAATCAACAAAGTTTACATCAATATAGTATTTGGGATGGCCTTGGGATCGGCTTTTTGGTTTTCATGCATTTCGATTGATCCGCATTCCTAATTACTAAGATTCATTGATTAACAGTTAATGACAATTGGCCATCATTTGTATTCACATAACAACAGTAAATGTTATTAAGCCCCAACTTGGGTTCTAAACGATCCCAATTGGTCACCCGCCGAGCATGCAACACACCTATTCATTGATCTAATGCATAAACATCAAATTAAACATGCAATTAGGTCATTTGAACTTGATTCACAATCATTCACACAAGGACAAGTGAACTAGTGAAGGGTCACTTATTCGATTAAGTCCACCAAAATTTGTACTGATTCGGCTTAATCAACCTATTAAACGAAATCCAATTGAAATGGTTCAAGTGTCATTAGCAAGCTTAGGATGTGCATTTTCAAAGTTCATTAAGATTATTTGACCCGATTCTAAGCCAACAAACCCAAAATTAAGCAAATTCATATGACAGTTCAATGTCGACTCGGTTATAACCCGCAAGATGTATCGGGAAAAATAGCAAAGAAAGGCAAAAACACTCACCAGTTCTCTGCATGTGGGAGAGGGGGCTGGTCAGAGATACTCGCTAGTCCCTGGGAAATGGCAGAAAAATAGGCACCGGTTCGATATCAGTTGGAGCGGTTCGACTTGGCTTGACCGATTTAAACCGGTTCAGTTCTTGTCCTAATTTCATTCCATTTTTGCCTAATTTTGTCCAATTATCTTGACTTAACAATTAAAATTTTCCAAAGTGAATTGGATCAAATTAAATGCAATTGGATTGAATTGAATCGATGCGGTTTGATTAATTTGGCATGTAATGCTCTAATTTGCCCAATTTTTGCTAAAATTACCATATGAGCTAGACCAATTAACACAATTGAAATTCAATTAGCCAAATTGAGTCTCAATTGATCAAATTGAGCGCTAGTCTAGCATGGGTCAAATTGAAGTTGACCAATCAGGGCGTTCTGTCTTTGATTTTTCCAATGCATGTTCATTAATTTGGTCAAATTAACCCAAATGAAAGTGATTTTGTCAAAATTGATATTAGAATTGAATTCCATTTGATCAATTGCATTTGATTTGGGCTAATATGTACTAATCATGAAGAATCGATTTGAAAACCCTAGCTGGGTCAAAATTGGGGGTTTTAGCCTTTAACTTGGAATCTTGAAATTGGCTTGATAATTGAATGTGCTATGACCTATAGATCAAATTTTATAAAAGAAACTACTTCAAAAGACAATTAGAAATGAACTAATTTTAATTTTGGCTGATCAGACATCGAAATTTCTACATTGGGGATCAGTCGATTTCTATCGATTTTTGTAAAATTGACAATGCAAAAGTCAAATTGAGGTAAAAATGAGTTGATTTAGAAGTTTTTCCATTTTTCAATTCTTTCGAAAATTTTGACCAGTGGTTAACTTTAGTGATTTGGCCAAAAAGTAAACTCTTAACACTTTTCAAGATTATTGGCCAAATCAATGTTTCGACTTAAATGAAGCACGATGGAACTTGAAATTTGACTAAAAACACTATAACGACTCTTTTTGGATGAGAAATGGACCATGTCGCGATCAGGAACCATAATCTCAAATTTTTACCTTTATATGACGTATCGGCTAAAAATTAGGTGTCAACAATCCTTAGTTCAAATAGTATTTCTAATCTAATCATGTTTCTTAGTTTAATTAGATCTTCTAATTTGAGTGAGTTTCCTAGTCATGATAAGAATAGATTTTCTTTTATTAAGCTAGTACGTGCTACGCATAGCGGTTCAATCTTCGCCCGATATGACATGAGTTCTACTTTCCCAATACCCTTATTTGCTTGAATATTACGTGAGAATTATTACTACTTGAGTAGCATGAATGTGCGCCATAGGCAGGTTGATCTAACTTTCCCTTACCCTGCATGCCTTAGGAATCTCTTCTCAAGTCAACCTTACCTACCACACTACAAAGATTCTCAAGAGAGAAGCTTTTAGAGAGGAAGTTCTAAAATTCTATTACTTGTGAGATGATACAAATGAGAGAGAAGGAACCCTGTATATACAAGTACTACTCTGATTACAACCGTATATCTTCCCTTAATCTAACAGTAGAGATTCTATCTCCTCATCTATCAACTACCGACATTAATCACAAGAACACTCTAAAATAATATACATTCTCCATATTGCCTCTAGGATATTCTGGAGTACTCGAGAAACCTTACGACTTTAGAAGCTTCGAGGCTTGTCCTGTTGTCTTGGAGAATCCTCGGTCCATTGTGCGTTAAAAGCTTTTGGATCGTGATATTCTCCCCCATCTAATCTGGCACATCTTCGTCGCATCTTCGACATGGAAGGCATCAATCTACTTCATGAATTGCTGCTAGCTTGCTTCACTCTCCAATAAAACCCTTCCATCGAATCAAATAAGCTCACTTCGGCACTCAATATCGCTTCCGTATAACTCAATCTGCAATGATGAAATCAACATCTCAATCTTACAAGGTTTTTGCCCCAAGATATGTACGTTGCGACTCTTCTCAGTCGGGATCATCCTCATCTACATAAAATGGTTTAAGCATGCTCACATGGAACATTGGATGTACCTTTAACTTTGGCGGGAGCTCGAGCTTATGCCACATTCCTAACTCGCTGCAACACTCGAAACAAACCCTCATAGTGGCAAATCAACACCTTGTGTACATCTTGATATCAAAGAACCAAGCATAGCTTGGCCAACACCAGGTCCCCAACTTGGCATTTCTTCATGCACTTTGCAACCCTATGTAGACAAGTTCACACATGTCAGCTTGTTTATGCCACTCCTTAGCGAACTTATAAGCAGATGGACTACTCCCCCGTTAGACTTTACTCGGAGTGAGTAGTCATTGCCCTGTCATAATCTCAAAAGGACTATGGCTTGTAGACTCACTTCGCTGCTGGTTATACGAGAACTGGGCTACATCGATCAGTTTTGCCCAATCTTTTGCGTTGTGCTCACATAATGCTGAAGGTATAACTCCAAGAAAGTATTCACCATCTTCGTTTGACCGCCAGTTTGGGAATGTAGACTTGTGGAGAAGTTGAGGTCCTACCCTAGCAGCTTGAAGAGCTCAGTCCAAAACTCCCACTGAAACAAGGATTGCAATTGCTCACGATCATTTGTGGTATGCCCTAATACTTGACAATATGCTTCAAGAATAGTCTACCTACCTCTTCAGCCTATGAGAGTCCGATGCCCTTTTAACTTGGGCAAGTTTACAATGAAATCCATGAAGACACTTTCCCATAGACGCTTCAAGATGGGAAGTGGCTTAAGAAACCCTGCCAGTGATTATTGTTTGAGCTTGTCTTGTGGGCACACAAGAGATGTCTTCAGATAAGCCTCAACATGATCGTATAGGTGTGGCCAAAAGTACCAATACTCCATAAGAGCCAACGTGTAGTGGATTTCTAGATGACCCGACCACTTAGATTCGTGTCATTTTGTAGTACTTCCTTTTGCAGCTTCCCATAGAGAGGCATGTACAGTCATCATCCTTTACTATAGAGTAGGTCACCCTCACATCAGAAAATGCTGAACCTTTCCCTTCTGTACATACTTAAGAAGGGCCTTAGCGGTTGGGTCGTGTTGTAGCCCCTTCTTGATGTGCTCAGTCCATGGACACTGGGTCGGCTGATGATTGCACATTCCATCTTTCAACTAAGAGTGTCAGTCATAGAGATGGCTTTTCTAGGCTTGTACTCTAGCACATAGTCGAATTCTGCAAGGAAGTATTGCCAATGAGCTTGCTTCGAGCTCAGCTTCTACTGTGTTTGAAAGTAACTCGTGGCTACATTATCCGTCCTTACGACGAACCACAATCAAGAGGTAGTGTCTCCATGTACGAAGGCAACGCCACCGTCATTTCTTTCTCTTAGACCTTGTATTGACACACGGTCTCGTTTAACTTCTTTGACTCAAATGTCACTAGGTGCCCTTCCTGCATAAATACACCACCAATAGAATAATTCGAGACATCATTCTCTACCTTGTCTGGTTTGAGTGATCGGACAACATAAGCACCGGTTCCTCAGTCATTGTTACCTTTTCACCTTACTTTATTCGACGCCCACATTTTTCATTGCAACTATCGAATCTCGAATAAAAGTTGTAGGACAAGACCGACCTTTCGTCATGGGAAATGAAGCATGTTTCTGTGCCAAGAAATTTTTGACCGAACTTAAAACTTTTGACTCGCATTTCTCTTTCTCTGACGTCACGTTTCCAGCTCATGCATGCATCAGCTGCACAGAATCAAGGTGATATGTCCAGAAAAAATCTTTCATGCCAGAGCCCAAATGCACAGATGTGGCTCGTACTCGTAATCACGCGACTGTGCATCGAATCCCAAATTCACGACACGCTTCGTGCTTTATGATCGGTGGAATCGTTGATTTCGAAATTGCCCGTGAGGATAAAAGTGAAATGACACGGAGATATATTAGCAGTAACACACAAAGTTGGAGTCCGATTAGGCATCCATATTCATTAGTGTGGTGTGGTGTGGACGTGGACTTTTGTATGGTTGACTTGTTTTTCACTTAAGGACATGATAGGGAAAGAAAAACGATTGTCACATGTTTCTTGGAAACTCAGAAGAAGCGACTGGAAAGAGAAAACCTTTTTTGTGGAAAAATACAAGAAGTTGGGTCATCTTCGCGTCGTCTTCGTGCAAAAGTCCAAGCAAATTGCGGCACCCTTTTGAAGTAAATGCATTTGTATTGGGACTTTTATACTGTACACGTACGTACGGTGAGAAAAAATCGGTACATATTTAGGTGCTGATATATATACAAGATTTAATTTTGGTGAATAGATGTACTTCATTTACAGATGACAATTTTTATTTAGGCAAAAGAATTGTTTTTTGAAGCGCACTTATTAATGGGAGTGCAACGCTACATATGTCAAGAGATAGGGATGGGAGGAGGGTACCCATTCGCTTGACTTAGACTTTCCAATGCGTGGTGGGACAAGGTGGGGATGCAATTGATGGCCCTCGTGTACCATGTTCGAGAACAACTATGCAATGAGTATTGACAAAGTAGTGGGCATGTCACTTGCGAGGGATTACGTGCATTATTGGACAAAAGTCACCAAAAAACTTCAAGTATATTCACTGTGATATATTTATTCTAAATATTTTTTGTGACATTAAAAACTTCAAACTTATAACTGTGTGACACATTTACTCTCCGTCAAAATTCCATCAATGAAAACCATTAAAAATCTACTTACATGGATGCCTCAGAAAGCAAACGATATTTACATGAAACCCACATGATTTAAATGAAATAAAAATAAAGTATTTTTTGCTGAAAAATCATCTAACAGAATCTTGATGAAAAGTAAATGTGTCATATGGGTACAAGTTTAGAATTTTTTATGTTACAATAAAAAATTTAGGGTAAATGTGTCACAGTGGATATAGTTTGGGGTTTTCAATGTTATAAAAGAAAATTTATGATAAATATATCACAGTGGGCATAGTTTGGAGTTTTTTTTATGACTTTTTTCAGCATTATTTCCATCTCACGTAAGCAATGATTAATGCTATCGTTAGGGGATATACGTAGAACAAATTACAAGCATGAAAGTACAAAAAACGAAAAAGGAATTCTGAGAGTTACCCTATGACATGGAGCTAGCTCGAAATTGGGTTGATTAAAATGGCAATAGTGGTATTTCGAGGGTTAAAAAGAACTTCATTTATGCAATTTAAGTTTATCTTCTCTAAATAGGAAGCTCAATCAATCATTTTCGCAAACAAAATTGCACCACAAGTTTGAAATCTTATTTGCGGAGTGCAATTGAGTCATAAACCTTTTAATCAGTTCAATCAAGTCCTAAGCCTTTATTAAAAGCTGCAATAAGTTCTAAATATTTTAATTGATCCAATTATGTCCTCAACATTTATCGAAACATATAATTAATTCCTAAAATTATGTCAAAATGCATTGTAAAAACATCACATAAACACTTTTTGAGTGACTTGTAGGCAATTTGGTATAGTTCATAAAAAAAGATGTGGTTGCGCTTTTGAAGAAGGTTTACGACTTGAGTTGAACCAATTGAAAGATTTAGGAAAATCGCATTTCGTATATGTGGTGTAGGACTTCCTATGCAATTTTTACATTTTCAGTGACCTTGTTGCATGTCATTTAGAATAAGATATATGGTTGTGTACTTGTAAGTCATGTTCCTAAGTGAATTCAATAAGTCATTTTAATGAATTATCGTTTCATTTAGAGAAGGCCAAAGTGATATTCATATGAAGAGCCAGACTCCTTTCAACGTTCTCCAAAAATCTGTGTCGAGTACTTATTTTCCCTAAGATGACAGTAATATTAATCGTCTAATTTGGACAAACATTGATATTGTTTTAATGAAAGAAAAAGCATAAGCTAGCTGTTGGGGTGTGGTTCATACTCCCTAGTGACAGGATGGGATGAGGCCCCTCTCCTTGGTGAGCAGGCGCGAGTTTGAAGGGGCCGCCCCGGTGGGGGTTGTAGGGGGCAATGCCCCTTGAAAGCTATAGGGTTTTTTTATTTATTTTAAATTTGCGATGTTATTAGTAGTTTAGGCTTGGGCCCATGAATAGCTATTGGATATATATATCTTTCTCTTATAATTGAGCGATGTAACATAGAGGTGCAAGGTGCTAATTATAGTTAAATCGTCTACTAGATGTAACCCTAGTTTAAAGGTGAATCAGGATAAAATCTTGCGTCTCAAATTCTCTTTCTCGCTTTTACTTTCTATTTTCTTTATGATTGTATAGCGAATCCTAGCACTAGCTAGGTCCAATAGCCTTAGGCCTGCTAAAGCGAACGTGATCGGGCAAGTGCTACCTTTGCCACTGATTGAGATAATAGTGGTTGAGAGGGGGGCCCTAGCGCCCATAGAAGTTGTGACCACCAAAAGTGGTAACTCCAGATTAGGTATCACTTGAGACTAGCGTTGAGAGCCCCGGTGGTGGGGAGGGCGGGCCGCTTGGTCGGGGACCCCGCGCGCCTCGAACAGAGGTCGGGGACGACAGCAGGGTGACTACGAGTAAATATCCTATGGTCATGCCTCCCTTCGGAAGAATGAAAAGGCAAACGGGGAGAAAGAGAAAATGGGACAAAGAAAAACGAAAAAGAAGTAAATAAGTCAGAGGAAAATTCCATCATAATGATGTAAGGTAATAGTTCTTCTGACTAAAAGTAAAAATTAACGTCAGCATTCTACAAGTGTTTATCTAAATTTTCCACCTAGAAAAAATCTATGAAAAGTGAAAATATTCTATGGCCCAAAAGAAATAATTAGGGGCGAGCGGTATAAGGTTGGGTCTAGAACCTTTCCGATCGGGATTAGTTCCTAACTTTTGGAACTTGAAACCTATCCTGTGAATCGTGGAACCGACCTTGTTGGTCTAGGTCTAGTCTGGTTTTTGAGGTCTACCTGGGAACCAATCAATTTCCTTTTTGTTTCATTTTTTTATTCCTTGAAAAAACAAACTTTAGTAAAACATCTCATTATTTACAACCAAGACAAATAGTAGAGCAACAAAACCGCAAGAAGTATGGTACAAAACAAATAAAAATATAAAGTAATTGGGAAGTATCCAACTTATCCCTTAGTCAAGCAAAATGAAAAATAAAGCAACAACATATTCACATATGCCAAAAGCAACAATACATAAAAATATAAACTCGAAAATATAAACAAATAATAAAAGCTCAAAGCACATAAGATAAAACTTGAATTATAAAACTTAATATATCCATAAAAGATTGCTCCAAATTCTAATTACTTGAAAAAAAAAACAACAAACATAGTTAATCACATGGCAATAATTTTAAATTAAAATTACTATTCATTAAACTAAACAATTAATAGAGAACATCACCACATTTATTCTTTCAACTTCAACTTGTAAACTTTATATATCTATGATAATCTCTTTATTAAGACAATTTATATCTATAAAAAGGAAGTGATTAAAAAAAATTCACTCATTAGATATACAAAGGAATCACAAAATAAAAAAAAAATGTTTTCCAACCTGGTTCTCCGATCCGGTTGGGTTCTACACCCAAAATCGGGAACCAGACCTGTCATGCCTCGCACCCTACAAGCACGCGATCATCCCTCGATGGTCAATCATTGAATGCAACGTCCCAGGCACATCGCCGACCCAATCCAAATATCAGAGATTAGGTACGCGCGGAAACAAATAGAAACAATCCAGGCAATTAATAATGACAAGAGGTAACAATAACACAAACCGATAATAGCTAAATAATAGAAGACCGCCACTTACAACAGTCGATCGTACAAGTCAAACATTAGGTTCCTAGGGTTAGACCCACCATGATCAACAAAAAGAGGTAAGTGGGAGGGTAGGCTAGTGAGCTGCGCAAAAAGAAGGCTCTACCAAAAAGGGCTACTAAGCCCGGTACCTAGACACCTTTACGGTGCCCAATCTGGATCAGATCCTAAAGACTCAAACTCCGTATCAGCTTCGATCTCAACCGGCTCATCTTGAGACTCCAACTCCATGGGCTCTCTATTGGACTCGGACTCGAAGGGTTCGACTATAGGCTCCGGCTCCAGGTCAAATTCTATCGGCTCCGGCTTCGGTTCCGGGTCAGGGCTTTCGGGGATGAACTCCGGATCAATAACTTCATCATCGGGAGGGAGAATTTCCATTGGGTCCCAGTCCCCTAATCTCGGCACTAAACCTCCTAGGGGAACGTCAAACCCTTGTATCGGCCCCATCAAATCCCCGTCATTCTCTCGATATAGCCAAGCCAAAAACGTCACGGGCTTCTAGTTCATGGTGCCCACGTCTACATACACTACACTAGCATGCCTATAGTACACCAGGTGCTCCCCCACTGGATACTCTGTCACCATGTGATCGATATGCTCGGGCATCCCAAAATACCGAGGCGGCATGATCAAGGACGGGGATTTGAAATAGTTATATAATAACCGTGAAAATCGAGTCTCAATAAGTAACTCCCTATACCCCACGTAGGCCAATGCGTACCGAGACAAGTCATACATGCAATCTACCCTATAATATATAAAATTCGCATCATTGTACTTACCTTGTTATCAAGCCCATGTAAACTCTGCACGTTAGTCATCATGTGATAATGCAATAATAGTAATTAAATAACACATTACAATCGCTCAAACACCAACCACACTTGCACTCAATCAATCCAATTAATTCAACCAGCCAATTCAATCACACTCAATTCGCATGCGTGGCTGAACATCTTTCTCACAACCCGCGCCACTGCGCCTCAGGTCCATTCTCACTGCCTGCGCTACTGCGCCTCAGGCCTATTTGGCACACCGCCACTCATGCTTTCACACGGACCGCTTTCAACACGTCTCAAGTCCGTAGCCCTCCGATCAATCCGGGCTCAATTTCCAATGACCGACGTAAACACGTCCCAGTCCAACACACCTTTAACGGGCCACCATCAACACGTCTCAAGCCCGCATCCATTTGGCACACCGACCATTCATGCCTTCACACGGACCGGCATCAACACGTCCCAAGTCCGTAGCTGTCCGATCAATCCGGGCTTAAAATCGACAAGCATGCACATGCCATTCAATTCAATTAATTTTCACGCCAATTGCATCAAACGATCCATATTCACAAATCAATCCAATTCACAATTCGCCACATCAATCCCCAAACCCGACGTTCAAGTCGGCCACGTACGATCATCCAAATCATGCATATTATTTTATCCAATCCAATTAGCACAATTATATCATAATATAATTAAATTAAATCACGCCCCAACCGTTCTAAACCCAAGACAAGTCTATAAAATACCCAAAGTACTAAATAAGGTTTAAAAAGTCACTTACCAAGTTTTGGGCAAAAATCGTTTGGCTTGGAACAAGATGAACAATAACCAAAGAAGAAGAAGAAGAAGATGAAGAAGAAGAAGGAAAGGAGGAGAAAGAGAAAAAGGAGGAGAGAGGGAAGGGGGTGTCAGCCATGCAGAGGGGGAAACGTGCACGTGAGTGAGAGAGAGAGAGAGAGAGAGAGAGAGAGGAGAGAGGATAGACGGGACAGGGGGGTTGTGCTTGCATAAAGGGACGTCGCACGGGGGTGGGTAGCGCAGCACAGAGGAGAGAAAGAGAGAGGACAAAAGTCATAATTTGTCATCGAATGCGAATCCAACGGCCATGATTCAAATCTAAAATCGATATAACAGTCCACAAAAATCCTAATTAATAATTTGGGAAAAAGGCCAAAAGAAATAATCCAAAACACACTACAAGGGAGGTCTACTAGTCCAAATCCGCACCCAGTTAAAAATTCACTTTTCACATATTCCGAGCAATCTCGACGCTGGCCACAATAATAAATATCGACACCGTCCAATTTATTTCGTTCCGAAACTCCGGAAAATCGATTGCCAAGTTCGGGGTCTAAATAACGATCAAATTTGATCGAGTGCGATTCTAGCAAAATCTTTATTTTAAAAACAAGAACCCGAGAGTGATCAGTTCCCGGGCGAGATTCTATTATAAGCGTACTAATGAATTACACGTTTTGTAAATCCCAAAAATGGGTCGAAATTCGGAATGTCATAAGACCGGTAACAACAACTTCCAAATTTGGAACCGGAAATCAAACCAGAACTAGTCCGGTAGGGTTGGTCTTGTCCGGTTCCAAGGTCTACCACTGACCGATGCTCACCCCTAGGGCAATTGCGTAAACATAGCAAAAGGCAATTGGATAAAGAGAGTAGTTATTATAGCGATTTAATTAATATAACCAGGTACAACATAGGTTTCATTTACCCTTTTGGTATGTTCAATATCTACGTTCACCGCTGGACCCGTAGAATGAGTTTTTTTTCAGCGAAATGAGTAATTTAAAACAACTTGGTAGAGTACAATCTTCCGTCTCCATAATACTTATCAAAGGACCTTGTTCCGAGGTTTTTTGTCTTCAAGATGGCTTAAGGTTGCGTTAAAGGAAAGAAGCGAGCTATCTTAAGGAGCTCGAATGCTTGATGTTGATGGCAGGTGAAGATAGATGGGAACCCTGGAAGTGGAGAGGCACAAAGCGAGTGCAACAAGCCAGAAGTTTTCAACCTCGAAATAGTAGACTCCCAGCATGAATGAACTGAGAGTGTCTATGATTATAGTGCAAGAGGGTCGGGATGATTGATGGCTAGGAGATTGGACAAGGTATATTATGTTAAAGAAGAAAATTACAAAAAAAAAAGTTATAAACCTATTGTATAGATGTCCATTTAGTTATAATTTTTTTTAATTCAATCAATTTAGTCATAAACCTTTTGACTATTTGTCATTGTAGTCCTTCTGCCAATTGCTTGCAGCTGGCAAGGGCTCCTTGACGGACTTCAGCAGAAAAGAACAAGAAGAAAAAAAAAGAATAGAAAAAAATTGCATAAAATTTAAAAAAAAATTACAAAAATTGTCTATAATAGCGTCAATTGTACCACGTAGGATGGCCAGTATCAACGTCAACAATCGCCGACCAAAAGTGGTTAGAATGACTACATTAACAAATCGTTGAAAGGTATATGACTAAATTAATAAGTTGAAAAGTATATGCCATCTGCACAATAGATATAATAATGTTTTTGGTAATTATCTCATTATTAAGAACGCTTGGTCCATATGTCTCAAAATGTCAAGGGCCAGACTGGGCGTGTCCCGTAAGATCTGCACTTCGGCCTGACCAACCCAAAACAAGCCTAAAGCATCACCACAAACCGCAAGGACGATGTTTGCAATGATTAATAAGTTGTGTCGTGAAAAAACAAAACATGAAGACCAGTCCATCTACAGTGATCGAGTTTGGAATAGTTCTTGTACTAATTACCCGAAAGGTGCACCACCGGCCAAGAAAACCAACAGCTCCAAAGAATACGGAGTTCATTCAATCCATGGAGCTGATAGGAGAAAGAAAGCGCGCTAAAGCTGACGTCCTTACGATGGGAACTTGGATCGACTCGGAAAGGGAAGTCGCGAAGTATGAAACGAAGAAGCTTGGATCGACATGGTCGGCGGGGACCGCGTTTCCACGTGGCGTTTGCGAATGATAACGTCAGTTTATGTTAATTTCTTCGCAATTGGTCTCGTTCGAGCGCAGTACTGGCAACTTCTTTGAGGTTGTGTGATGTGACCGTGCCTTGGGCGTGAAATGTGAATGCTCCCTTTGTTCAACTCCAGCCTCAATCTGCATTGACATCCCTATGTTTCAACTTGATGATGGTCTTTCCACTATTAGTCTCCATAAGGCACTTGGAAAAATTTGGTCTTTCTAGATTGTAGTGTTCGGGGTCTACCAATTGATTAGGCGTAATCAGCGTGACGTGTACTCAGTTCTTGTTTCATCTTTGCCTATCTATACTCGTTGGAGACTTTAGTGCTAAATCGGCTGGGCCCACGGACATATGTCCGAGCATGCGGTTCTCCTCCATCATTTGAATTGCCAATTGCCTCGGTACGCTCTTTCGCGGAAAGAGTATTGCACTGAAAGCAAATTCAAAGGGGTTGTTCAATTTTGAACTTGAGTAATGCATACATGAGATGTAGTCCTTACCAACCGCGTAACCATGGAATCATTAAAGGCACTCCTCCATCGTTTGAACCATAGATCTTCTGCGATGTCCTAGAACGTCACGCGCGACACATATCCTTTCTAATTTTATCTTTTAATTTATTAATAGCACGCGAAAGCACAACTAAATTTTACTTTATTTCCAACAAAAAAACACGAGTTAATAATATACACATGCATCTTCTTTATGATAACGTCAGTCGCCAGTAACTTGTTACAACATTAAGCAAAACATAATGAAATACATAAGTCTTGGGAAGAGGGTCAGGTCAACAAGCGCAACTATTCCCACACTAGCCCAAAAGCGAGCCACCATCCCACTCAAAGGTTGATGGCCTCAAGAATCATCTTGTCCCCTCTATCGTCATATCCAGGGCACAATCCTACAAACTGAAAAATAAAGAAATAAACCAAAACTCAATAAATGAAATCTTTAGTTTTAAGTTAGAAGAATTATCATAACACTGCACCCGGTATCAACAAACAACAAGTGCATTAGTGTATACATTATCTTATCATAATATGCCAACGAAAACCAATAACATTTCATAAATTTATTCATTCCAATGCAAACAAATGACATATTGTTTCATTTGCATAGATGCTACATAGTAGATCATTAATACACATGTGAAATCATACTTGTCACTAGTCAAGACCATCTCGATTCACGAGGCATCGTCACCACCAACACACAAGGGACAGAATCAGTCATACCCTTTGCCACACCTCAGCCATTCATCACGGTGTCCTTTACATTAGTAAGGATAAATACGCCACTGTATATCCGCATAATAATGACTATTTCTTAACATCATACCATGACATGACTTGTAGAGAATCATCAAAAAGGTAGAACATCTAGCTAACTCCAAAGTCTTATCAACATACTCATACAAGGAAATTCAATCGATGGTGAATAGGCCGTGGCAAAGGTCTTAATCACATCATTCGCAATTCATAACAATCGCCATGTTCATCACAATAATTTGCCATTTCTCATGCAAATAATGACAAACAATCAATTACATGCATTTCCATACATATACTCTTCTTCCCTTCTTACTTGGTTACACATTATCAACATAATGAAGTACATTAGTCACTCAATAAAATAAAGAAACAACATGTGGTCGTACTCAATAAATGGATATACTTAGAAGACAAGTGAATACCTTCATATTCATAAAATTAAATATGCTGATAAAATATTCAAACTCAGAAAGTAAAATCTACTCAAGTTCAGAATTAAGTATATTTAAATTCAGAAAGTAAAATCCACTCAGGTTCAGAACTAAATCTACTCAATAAGTCAATCTGGCTCGAGAGTAGAAGGTGGAAATTACATACAATGGTTGAGTATGGAATTTCAAGAATGACATTTTCAAGTTCAGATTTATCAATTTTACTTACCAATTATACCACACTTCAAAAAACCAATCACACACCTTTTAAATATGAACGATACCAGCAAAACAAATCCAACAATCACCATATCCACAATATAATAACACATCAAAATGACATATCTCAATCAATCAAGTTAAAAGTGTTAAGTAGATTAAACTAATTTAACATCTAGAGTCTTCATTTACCTCTATCAAAACTTGAATAACCCAAAGCTTAACCAACCTCATAATTCTTAGGAGATAGAACCTTCAATCCTAGGTTTGGAAAGTGATGAAAGTAGAGGAGATTTTCTTTGAAAGTCTGAAGGTGAAGAAGCATTATGGCCAAAGTGAAAATGAGTTTTATATTACTAAAGTTAAGGCGATGACTAGAGAGAATTATCATATGGAAGATTGCAAGTAATCGCATGTGGCAATATATCATTTAGTTCATGGCCAAATGAAGAAGATGGTGATGATAGCTTAGTCTTGTCAAGAGTATTCCTTTGAGTGAGACACTTGGCCTTGCATATATTATTAATGGCCAAGTGTGCTTAATGTGTCAAGAAGCATGTAAGCATTTCATGTAAGAAAAACAAGTGGCCTTTGATGCTATTAAGAAGAAAACAAGTGGCTTCTTAGGTGGCTTAATAAAAATGATGACTCAAGGATATGTGTCAAAATTAGTGGTAAAGTTTGAGTATGAAGGAGGCACATGGCGATGCACTTATTCTCAAAATGCCTGGTGATGTGTTTGTGTCCTAACCAAAGAAATTTGTGAATAATCTTAATAAAAACAGTATTCTTCTACCTTTGGGGACATTAATGTAAGAAATCAACTATTAACACTAATTAACTAAAGTTTAAACAAATAATACCACCCGTCAACTACTAAAACAATGATAAATTGATTAATGCCACTCTACTACTAAAGTATACATCAACATTTATAAATTTTAATTTTCAATACGTTGAACTCAGAACGATTATGTTCATGAAAAATTATCTTCTAGGCCTCACAAAATTTACGATCCACCTAAGATTTTCACATCTCCACCCAAATTCTAAGATAAATAAGACTTAGTTTTTTAATCTAAGTGTCATTATCGGATACGAAAATTTTCAAACGTTACATAAATATGATTATGAAAATTCCGGATGTCACATCTTGGTTGTCTCAGTACCCTTGTAGATCTTCGTTGCCTCGATACTCTTTTAGCATATAAAGTCACTATCCCTAGAGTAAACCACATCGTCTCTCAATTTCATACTTTTGTGACTAAAATTACATTAACAGGCTTGTGTTATAATAAGATGAATAACAATTTTGTATATTATTCTACCTCTTAAGAATAGAGTTGGATGATTTTCTACATGCACAAGTTTTCTTCTTATTCCATATGTTTTTAGCCGAGTTGGGTGATATTGTACATTTCAAGCTTCATGTCGAACTTCAGCAAAGTCTCGTTCAATAACACATGAGGAGATTAAAGAGGCTCTTTGGCCCATGAATGGAGATATGGCCCAGGGTCTGTTGGTTTCTTTGCTTCATTTCACCTTCTCCTTGGTCTGTTATAAAGAAGGATTCTTGAGAAGCTATAGTTGACTTCTTGTATTGATCCAAGCTGCTTTAAAAGATAAAAAAAAGTCATAAATCTATTGCGATTATATCAATTTAGTTTTAAACAATTTTTTTATCAATCGAGTCATAAATCTTTTGCATTTGTGCCAATTCAGTCCATCCGGCCAATTTTGACTGGCCAGTGCTGACACAGACGCCAATAGTCCTACGTGGCACAGCCAGCGCTAGCGTGGACAATTTTTAATAATATTTTAATATTTTTCGATTTTTTTTCCTTTTTTTTTTTTTTTTTTTTTTTTTTTTTTTCTTCCCTTGGCAACTAGCCAAAGGCAAGGCCTAGAGAGGCAAAGCTCACCCCCACTAGCCACGAGCAAGGGCGAGCCTCATCCAACCATAGCAAGGCCAACCTCGCCTAGCAACAGCGAGGGTGAGGGCAAGGCGACGACGAGGTTGACATATTGAAAAAAATCAACAAATGAACTCCAGATGCCCTAATCAAGAAGAAGCAATTACATCGGATTACCAATTCCACAATTGATCAATTCGAACAAAAGCAAATCGAAATGGAGAGAGAGAGAGAGAGAGAGAGAGAGAGAGAGAGAGAGAGAGAGAGAGAGAGAGAGAGAGAGAGAGAGGAGTGACATATGTTGTAGGCAATGATGACGTGACAAAGTCTTTCCAAGTCAACGCCCTCGCCATGCCCTCACCCTCGAGCCTCGCCCTTGCCAACCATTAGCGAGGTCGACCTCGCCAGGGGCAAGCAAGGCTCACCCTCGCCATTGGCCGGTAAGGGCAAGCTTCGCCAAAGGCCGAAGAGTTCAAACTCATCGACCCTCACCTCTAGCTAGTTGTTGAGGTTGAGCAACCGGCTAGAGGAAGAAGGGAAGAAAAACAAGGAAAAAAACTTAAAAAAATTATTAAAATTTATCTACGTCAGTACTAGCCATGCCACGTAAGATGGTCAACGTCCAAAAATTGATCAGATGGATTAAATTGGCACAAATATAAAAAGGTTTAAAACTCAATTGATAATTTTGGGACTTAATTATCATAATTGCAATAGGTTTATGACTTTTTTATAATTATCCCACGAAATGTTACATGTGGTTTTAGGAGGGGTGTGCGCTCTAACAAGGATTGTAAACCTCTTATTGAGAGGATAAGAGCAAGATCTGATCATTGGGTTGTGGAAATAAACACTTATGTTGGCAGATAACCATTACTTTTCTCAAATAAAGTATATATTTTAAGAAAAATTAAGTTTCTAAAGATTTGGTCTAATTTGGGAGACCGAAAAAAATTGCAATAAGAAATGTTTAATTTACCAAACAAAAGAAAGACTCGAATTTAAGTTTAGAGAGATTCTCATCAAACTTTAATTTTTCTTAAATTATCTTCAATTAAGTGAATTAGCATGAATTGATAGAATCTATCTATGTAAAACCAAGCACCTCTAAATATCTCTCCTGTCAAATACTACATAGCTTGAGTTGAGTTGATTACCGAATATGTAAAAATGCCAAATAATTAGCAGATCATCACTTCAATAAAGAATCAAGTACGTCAATTAGAGTTTAGACATCTATAAATTAGGCAAATGCTATGAAATGATGCATGGTATGACCTTAGTCCCCTCACCATAAAATATATATTTTGATATCCAATTTGACTTTCAATTAATAGTTTAAACTTTTACAAATAGTTTTCAATGATCCCATTAAGTTTTACATTTTATTAGAGTAGAATGTTCTAACTTCAAATTTTTTAAAGTATCTCAGTTGCCTCCCCTATCATCAATGTCGACGCTTTAGTCTTAAACTACATACAAACCTATGCATGCTTTCATCTTATAGCCCAAGCGTAGTCTAAAGGTACCCTCATAGATAAAGGTTGGAGAGGTACCTCTTAGTCTCTCCCTTACACACCGCTTTGTCTCATGTAGGCTTAAGGAGGTGACTTTTGTGATTGATGTAGCACTTTATCCAACGTCACACTTAATCAAATGAATCGATATCAATGCATCCACATAAGAAACATTAGGCAACATATTTGCTCAATTTACATAAAAAAATAACATTAAATACACCTTATGAAAGCGCATTAAAAGTTCGACCAAGAAAAAAAAAAGAACATTAAAAGGGGCCATTGATCTACCCAAATAACTACATGAAGTTTGTGGTTTTCATTATACCACATGGTTGGTCATAGGGGTGAGCGGTTCCGAGTTCCTTATAAGTTCCACATGAAACTTGAAACCTACCCTCGGGTTGTTCTCTAAATTAGTAACGCAAGTGTACGTATCAAGCAAGTAATAAAGTGATGAATTAAAGTATTGTTCCCATAGAGATTGTAGACAAATCAATCAAATTACTTACTAAAGGTGAACAATTCTCAAATTTATCTAACCAATTAAAGATTTAATAAAACAATTGAAATTCTAAAGAAAACTAAATTAACCTATTAAGATTGAAATTTCAAAAAGCTAAATTAATCAATGCATCAAACCAAAATCGAAAATAGAAATTCACAAACTAAACCTAGAAATTTCGAACATAAAGAAGCAAGAAGCAAAGGACTTTGATCAAGAATTAAAAACATTAGAGCATCCGATTTCACTTAACTAATCAAGATTAATTAATCAAGCTCGTCATGCAATCAAATTGAAATCATAGTGTGATGGTAGAACTTCCTTATTTAAATTACTATCATTGGTCTGGTATAACAACCCTACTTAGATTTAGCAGTCCACCCTTGGTTCATGTGAATTTAAGTAACCCTACTTAGATTTAGCAACCCACACTTGGTCCATGTGAATCTAAGTAAACCTAAGTGCATTAAAATCTATGAATGTTCCCGGATTCAATAAACCACCCTCGATTTACTTACTACCGAAACCACACAAACAACTTAGTATATCTCTATCTAACTTAAATTGATGGCTATATATCATAAAGCACTTGCATAGAATCTCCTTTCGGTTTCAGCATGCAACAAAAATCATTCAAGTGGTGATCAAGCACTTAAAAGCATTAAGAACATGATATATATCTCACACATACGAGATCTAGAATTGCATAAACAAATCTTGAAAATTAATCAATCATAGTTAAGCTACATCGTAGCTCTAACAATAAGTAATCTAGAACATAATGAACATTAAACTAAAAACAATAACTAAACTAAACATGATGAAGATATGCCATTCTGAAATTCGACCCATTTTCGGATTTATGAAATAAATATGTCTTCTATGCACTTTTAGTTAAATTTCGCTCAGAATTGATTGCTCTTGAGAAGACCAACCGTTAGGGAATGGCTAGCTAGGAATTAAGTATGTGGACCCAAGAACTTGACCATGGATTGATACTTCGACTATAAGAATTGACAAGGGGATATTTTGGGCCATTATAGATCGATCCAATGATGATTATGGAACAATTCACCAACGTTATACAATTAGATCGCGGATGATTCGGCTTGACAATTTTGAGCAATCATAAGCCTATTCCAGTGTCCATCGGAACTAGCGATTGACTCTTGCAATTATATAACAACCGAGGTCGTCATAACTTAAGTAAACTTAGATGTGATTTGATAATTGAGTCAACCATGGGTCAATACACGTAATTCCTAAAAGCCGCTTGTTAGTTTGAGAAATACTAAAGTCGCGGTTGATTGATTTTTGCCTTTTATTAGAATCCGGATTGGGTATTGAACTTTCAAGGTTCCATGACTAAATTATTGGACGCTGTCTCATTAAGCTTGGCCATTTGTTGGTTCGCTTAGAAATTAACGAAAAAGTGAAATTTGGACCGGAAGTTGGAAAAGACCATTTTACCCTTGAGATGTTTTGAATTCATTTGTTGCATTGAAAGGCGATTTGGACTTTATGGCATTCCCCTCTTGGCCGAACTACATTGACCACTTTGCCCCTATCCTCCTTGTTTATTTATTTACTTGCCATTAGTTATTTAGGTGAATTATTTTGGGAGATTAATTGTGAGCCCTAGGATCTTGGCTTGGAAAAGAAGAAGGAATTTTGACCATTAGATCCTAGTGGAGTGGTTGATGGGGTTTGAGTGGGGTTAGTAGACACCATCCTCTCACTCTTCTCTCTCTCTCTCTCTCTCTCTCTCTCTCTCTCTCTCTCATTTTTTATCAAGTCCACTTCACTCTCTTCCTCACTCTCCTCTTCTTCGGCCGACCACCACCACCACCATCTCAGCCATGACCATCACTAGCAGCTGCGTCGTCGCCGTCCAACCGCCGGAGGAGCATTGTCGCCACGACTGTGTTGCTCGCCGCCACTACCTAGCTCCCTCCTTGCTCGTCCGCCATTCCCTCACCCTTAATCGTGACTTGCTCGGCCCCCAGCCACCGTGACCAACCATCCGTGCCGCCCACTCGCCTATCTCTACCGACCAGCTCCCGATTCACTGGTCACCATCCGCCATCCGCAACCCTCACGGTTCGCTCTCCCTTATTTGGTCACCACCACCACATCACTACCTCGCCACCACACCATGACCACCACCATCGCCCTGTCATCACCAACCTTCACTACCCCTCCACTGTGAGCTCTTTGTTCACGCTTGTCGTCGTGATTGCCGGAACAGCCACTGCTCGCCATGACTGTTGTTGCGATTGCCTTGCTTGGTTTCTTGCTTATGTTTAAGTAACTCCCTAAACCTTAATTAGGACAATGGATAACTAATGGACATGTTTAGGGGCTGATATGGATGTGGTTTGTGGACTAATTAGTTGATCATTTAGTGGCTGTCTTAGTGGCTGGTTTGGGGACCGTATATTTCTCCCTCATTCGGGAATCCCCCACAGCAACTATTTCTTCCCTCATTCGCCATCCGTGCAGGAAAGCCCCCACCAAACCTCGCCCAACTCCCGTCCTCTATTTCCCTCTTTCTCTCCCTTCCCTTATAGCCATCCGTCTTTGCAATGCCGCCATTGTCCCCGCCACCCGTCCGTATAAGTCCGTGCAGGTCCGTAGTCCATACGGTGTCCGTACGTCGCCGACCATACATCTCTCTGCCCAACCCTGCTGCTTCGCATTGGTCTCGCTTTTTAGGGTAAGTGACTTTCCCAATCGACACCTAGGACCTCGGGTATTGTTAGACTAGTTTAGGGCTCGGTTTAGGTGATTATTGTGGCTGTTTTGGAGTGTAGAACGAGGCTGGATATTCGGGTTGTTGTGGACTAATTAAAGACTGATTAGGTGAGGTTTAGAAGGCTTGGATATGGCTGTAATGTGGCGGATCGATTGTGGTTAAATAATGGATGTGTTGGAAGGATTGTGCGACTGGTGGCGATTGACTGATTTTCCGAGTGATAGTGGACTAAATGTGGCATGGTAGTGCGACCGTGTGCATCATGTGTGTAGCTGCTAGTGCGGTGGTGTGAATGCATAACAAGTGCGTGTGCCGAGTATGGGTGATCGTGTGGTGTTCGTGTGACGAGAACGTGTGTTTGTGAAGTGTACTTGAGATGTGAATTGGTGCGTGGTTATGTATGTGTGTGAGGTGTGTATGTTTGGCCGTGCGATTGTTGGCCGTGTGTAAGTGTGGTTTGAGTGGAACGAGGATATGATAAAGTAAGATTGGTTGGAAAGGATCCGTCCTGAGGCGCCATATGCGTTTTACGGCGGGGCGATGTCGCCCCGACAAGGTGGCGATGCCGCCGATGATGTTCGAGGAGGTCAGAAGACCGTTAGCGATGCATTGTAACATTCCGAATTTTGATCCATTTTTGGGGTTTATAAAATGCATAATTTGTCGATGCGCTTATAGTAAAATCTCGCCCGGAACCCATCACTCCCGGTTATTATTTTAAACTAGAGATTTCGCTAGAATCGCTTTCGATCAATTTTTGTCGTTAATTAGACCCCTGAACTTGGCAATTTTCGGGAGTTTCGGGACGAAATAAATTGGACGGTGTCAATATTAGTGTAGCTGAGATTATCGGGAATAGTGGAAAAATTGGGGTTTTTGGACCGGTGCGAATTTGGACTAGTAGACCCCCCTCGGAAAAATTTAGTCTCAATAATTTGGCCTTTGTCCCTTTTCATGTCGAGGCCCATTCGGGAGCGATGGGCAATTTTTGGTTTTCATTTGGGACACCGGTCGCGTTAAATATTTGAATTAGTATAAATTTTTCTTAAATTTTCCCCCCTCCTTTCTCTCTCTTTCTCTCTCTCTCTCTCTCTGCCCCTCGGACGCTGCAGCGCTTTTCCCCTCTGCCAGACCTACTTCTTCTCTCCCTCTTCTCTCTTTCTTTTATTCTTTTCCTTTTTTTTTTCTCTCCCTTTTCTCTATTTCTCTTTCCTTCCCTCTCTGTTTACTTGGACGTCCCCCCTAATCCCATCAGCGCCGCGTCTTCCCTCTGACCATGGAGACTCTCCCCTTCTCTCTCTCCTCTCTCTCTCTTTTCTCTTCTCTCTCTCTCTCTCTCTCTCTCTCTCTCTCACTCATTTTTATCCAAGTCCACTTCACTCTCTTCTCATCTCCTCTTAACGGCCAGCACCACCCCGTCTATTACATGACCATCACACTAGCAGTGCAATTAGGATAATTTCTCCCTGAATCGTTTAGTTAATTAGGTTATTTAGGCCTAATTTAGGTTATTTGCCAATTAATTAGGGATTTTGATGGCTTGGTCGATCAAGAGGCGGCGAATGGCCCCGAGTTCCCCGTCCGGGTTTAATTTCACGGATTATATTGCTCCGCCATTGTAGGCCAATTTAAATGATATTTGAGGATTACGCCGAATTTGTTGCTATAATTATTGGCCTAGAAATTGGTTTGATGGTCACTGCCGAGGTTTATGCTCCTAAGTTTACCCTAAACCTTTATTTGCATTGTTTTTGAACCTTAATTTAGGGTTAAATTTAGGACAATTTGATTGGTTTAAACCTTAATTATTTTATGTTTGGATTTTTGCCTTGAATTAGGGATTGATGGATAGTGGCCAAATTGAAATTATCCCCTGGATGAATGGGCTTATCAATTGAATAAATTGACCCGAGTTCGGGAATGTCCGGGTTTAATTTTGTGGATTATATTGCGCGCCATACTTGATTTTTGTGGTGGCCAATTTAAATGATATTTGAGGATTATATTAGAATTTGTTGGCGATAATTATTGGCCTAGAAATTATGGTTTGATGGTCGCCCACGATGGGACTAAATTAGGCGCGCGCAATTAATTTGAGGTTTATGAGCGATTATCGGGATCGATCAGTTTGTGGAATTGATTGGCTAATTGAGCCTATTTGTGGTGAATTTGATGATGCTATGCTACGGGTCTAGCGGGACTAGAAATGGATTAGCCTGGCGGGTCTCGATTGGCGCAGTACTTGTTGACCCTATTATGTGAAATTGTGCATGAGTAATATCTTTGTTTTGATACTATGGCTGGTTTATATTGATTGTCTCGATTTGGGCATGTGATATTATGAATTTGAATATGCGCGATACCGATTGAGTATGTTACATTGTGATTTGCGCATGTGGATGCCCAAGTATGAATTTTATGACCATGGGTGCACATCTCAAGCATTGGCACGACATTTGCATTATAAGTGTGCCCGAGTGACATGTGCATTGTGATCACCTAAAATGCCCCCTGACGCGCTTTACGGCGGGTCCGTATAAAATTGAGGTTTGTGAATGTGTGATCACAATAAACCCCGGCGCGTGTTACGGCGGGGTAGTGAACCCGCCCCGAGGCGTGTTACGGGACGATGCCCGGATTACCGAAGATGTCCGGCCGATCGCGTTTACGCTGGCTGTGTGGCATGAGCTGCGGGCTGAGAGATCGATCTCGGTGGACCTGATCGTTTTTTCGCTGGTCGGACCGATGTCCTGAGAATCGGCCGAAAGCTGGTGTGCAAGTTATAATGCATTGATGAGGCATGAGCATGAGTGGAGCACTAGCATATGCATAACATGCGTTGTGACATAGAAATGCACGGTATGTGCTGTGATTATATTTTGCCGCGTGGCTTTTTTGTTGATTTGACGCCAACCCGCGGTCTAGTGAAATTAGATTTAGGCCCGGGGCCCGAGTCGATTATGTGTGTACTTTGTGTTGTTCAAGACTTGTCGAGGTGCATGTTAGCCTAGTTTAGGTTTAGGGAATTACTCATTTGATTTATTCTCACGGTTGTTGTAAAACCGATATTTTCAGATCCCCGCCTTGAGGAGGACAGGTGTCCCGATACATTTTTGGAAGAAGACCCCTTGTTAATTGTAGTACCTGAATCCCGAGCCACTTACCCCTTTTTGTCGTGGGCCTTGAACCGTTTTTTGATTTTTGGGTATTCGGGTCAGAATTGAATCTTGTATATGAATTCCATATTAGTGCAAGTGTTGATTTTGGTGGATACCCTTGGTTATGTATTCATTTATGTACGGGTGGTTTTAATCGCTTCCGCATGTGCCTTATATCTCTACGATTGGGTGTTGGGTCGGCGACGCTGGCCCGGACGTCGCACACGAATCGACCTCTCCGAGGGATGTGGCGCACCGAGGAGTGCGGGGCGTGACATCCCGCTTGATTTGGTATCGAGCAAGGTCATCCAATTAGGTTGAAGCCCAGAGTGATAAGGAGCGATGACCTTGGGTAGCCAATAGGTGGACCTCGTGTATGCTAAGTGTACCTCACCGTCAGGCCTTGATTGATTGGTTGCGTAATTGACCCGTGAAGTGCGGTCGTCGGGACTCGAGGTTAGTACACGTGTTCTATGACCGAGTCCTGTGCTATTTACGCTTAATCGCATGCTTGGTGATTGCTTGATCATTATCGTGATACCGCCTAGGACCTTAGACCGGTTAGATTGGTTTAAGTCTCGATCCCTCGGGAGTTATAACAGTAGTTGAATAGTGAGGCAAGATGAATGATGATATAAGGGGTAATGAAACCCAAGAGCAATCAAGTGTGATAAGCCATGAGGCTTGAGGCCCCGAGATTAGAGGTTGTGACTCGGACCCTATAAGAATGAGAGATGTATGGGCAAAGCCACCGGGAAAAGGGCCGCCACATTGCCTAGGTCTTGCGAGGTTGCGGATTATCGCTATGAATGGGAATAATGCCGCTTATGCCAAATTCAGATAGTGGCCATTAGGCTAGTGCATTAATTGGTGGAATGATTTCTCGAGTTGAACTTTCTTAAGTTCAATAGTAAGGGTGACCCCGAGGTCGCACTCGAGATTGGCAATGAAAGTTGAGAAAGCCTTTGACATATCGGGGTACACCGAGGCTGAGAAAGTAACATTGGCGATGTATTAACTGCGGAAGGATGAAAAGAATTGGTGGAAGACCGCCAGAATAGGATATTCCCGATGAGTACAGCCCGGACTTGGGCTATGTTTATTGAGAATTTTCATGGGAAGTGTTTTTCGGAGAATGTCTAAGGAAGGAGATTAGCGGAATGCGTGCTACTTCACCGAGGGCGGAGATAATCGTGGAACGATTTGAAAGGAAATTCGTTAGGTTGGTTAAAAATCCATAGGACAAGGTTCGAGATTCCGATGGATGGAAGTCGAGCTCAAGCACAATGATTTCATTGAACATCGTGAATAATGGGGAAGTGTATAAATGAGCTCAAGTGATGGAGCGAGATTAGTGGAAAAGAGCAGCCACTTAGGGGTTGTGGTATACTCGGGATATAGATAACCGCTACTTTAGGAAGGAGTAGATGGCGGAAACGGACGATTAGTCCCACCGGTTCGAGAAGAAGATTGGAAAGCCGAACCATTAGCTAAACCGCTTTGAGAATTGTAGTAAGCGTGGAAACTTGGAGGATTTGTTCGACTGGTTAGGATTAAGCCTGTTGTGCAAGCACTCACGCTTTGTGTGGCGACCCATTTTTAATGATCGGTGTTGATATTATTTGGGTGCCTCAACTATGAGATTGTAATCGGGAATAGAGGAAAGAGTGTCGGGCTTGATAAAGTTGGTTAAGTCGATTTAGATTTGAGGATCGAAGTGGATTGTCTAGTAAGTAAAGTTATAGATTGCAACAATGAGATAATCCAATTTAGTCCGAATGGACATTTGAGGTTTAGTTTCGTGGAAGTCAAGGAGGAATCTCGATTCCTTGGATGCCCGTGCTTGAGATGATTAGATGCCCAATTGAAGTTGTGAAGGGCGTTTAGTGGGCGTGGTTGACCCGATCGTGACGGAACTAAAGCCGGAGAACTTTCCGAGGTCTTTCCTTAGAAATTTTGGGGCTGCCACTAGGACTAGGAGCGGAATCGCGACAGATTTGGCCCGGGAGTTGAGCAAATTTTCAAGAGCATTGTATTGAGTATCCTTGCCAAAAATCAAAGGAATTGAAGGTTCAGATGTTAGAATTCGGGGACAAAATTTTATTTTCCCTAGTATGTTTCTATAGGGAAACTCCTGTGTTTGGTATGAGGAAAAAAGGACAGGAATTTTAAATGGTAAATAAATTATTGACAGCAGAACCAGGTGACAAAAAGGAATGAGTACCCATTACCGAGTATCGATAGTTTGTACGATAAATTACAAGGAACTGTAGTGTCCTCTAAGGTTGAATTATGGACGAATACCACCAGCAAAGAATTCATAAAGAGGATGTCCCTAAGATTGTGTCACGGAATTTCGAAACTTTCCGTTGAGGATATGAAAAAGAGGATGTGATTACAACCGCTAACAGACGAGGTATGGGCACTGGATTCATGATAACGCCCATTATGCCTCACGCTTCTATGGACCTTATGAACCGAAAGTGTTTCAAGAATCGTGATTAGCTCGTAACGGATTTTCGTGGGCGATGTTTGGGAGACTCAAGGAGTCTAGAAGCAAGAAGCAAGTTTGGCTGATGAGTTGCGAATCTTGGGAGAATATGCACTCCATGCCAAATATGGCAAGTGCGAATTTTGGCTCGATGAGAATAATGTTCCTTGGACTTATAATCTAGGGGAATGGAATTACAAAGTGAACTCAACTAAGGTCGAGGTGATGACTAAGTGGTCAAGATTGATGCCAATAACGGAGGTTAGCGATTGCCTTAGATTGGGTTGGTGAATATCGACGTTTTGAGGAAGATTCTGGTTGATAGCCGTACTCTGGCACAACCGGGCCCGGGAAGGAAATTCGTTTGAATGGAATGATCAACGTGATTAGAATATCCAAGAGCTGAAGCGTGAGGCTGATAATGACCCCCGGTATTGAATGTTTAACCTGAACCGAGGGCGATTCGAGGTCTATTGTGACGCTTCATTAAGAAGACTTGAGTGGGTGTTGATACAACATGGTAGAGTTGTAGCGTGTCGTCCACGCCATTTGAGGTCTTATGAGAGGACTTATCCGATGCTGGAAGAATTGATTGCTGATGGTGTCGCCATGATAGGGCTAGACGAGTAATAGATGTGCTAAGCCGTGAGCCGGTGATGGCGCATATGATGGTTAGAGAGTGAGCCTTGTCGGATAGGCTCGGGGGACTTGGAAGTTAGATTCAAGGTGAATCGGAATGTTGAATCAGAGGCCACATGGAGGATTAGTTTGGAAAGTTAGGTCTAGAACAAGGAATGGCAATATGTGGATCACGAGATTTAAGAGAGTCGTTGAGTGAAGGCCGATGGCCAGATTTCCATGTATTCGGGGATAGAAATCTTGAGGTTCTAGGAATAATTGTGAGTACCCGATGAGGCGAAAATTGAGGGGGAAAATTTGAATAGAAATTTCCGCAGTAAATATAATGCCTACCCGAGTAGCACTAAGGTGTGTCAGGGCTTACGGCAACATTGCTGATCGAATAGAATGAGGATAAACGTGATCGAGTGTGTGGCCAGGTGTTTGACGTGTCTATAAGTGAGGGCACAGCACGGTAAGCCTAAAGGGCTAATATGACCGTTGTAAATTTCAAAATGAAAATGTGACCTGATCCCAAGGATGTTGTGGCGGGATTATTGTGAAGCTAGAGACGCGACCCGATTCCATCGAATAGTAGTTGATAGACCAATAAGTCGTTGCACTTTCTAGTTAGAAAAGTGGGTAGAATTATAAATCGTCAAACATTCGGTACGTATCAATCACATCGGACCATGATCCCCAAGCCATCGTAAACTTTCTATCCCATGGGAACTTTACAATTCAAGTTTTTATCATCCGTTTCGGCCAGTCCGAAAAGGACTATTCGGACTTTGGAAGATATGTTGAGAGCTTGTGTGCTGGATTTTCAGGGCAAGTGGGAAGAACAATTGCATTTGGTGGAATTTGCCTACAATATTTTTTTGGAATAGCGCCATTTGAAGCATTATATGGCAGGGGTTGCAGGACACCGTTGTGTTGGGATGAGGTAGGAGAAAGAAGTATAACGGGTCCAGAGCTGGTTCAGCAATCGGTAGAAACGGTAAAGATTATCCGGGAAAGGTTGAGGACAACACAGGTCGGAAAAGTTACGTGGACGAAGGCGTAGACCATTGGAGTTTCAAGTTGGCGACCATGTGTTTCTCAAGATCTCGCCAATGAGAGGACTGTCTCGGTTTGGTAATAAAGGAAAGCTGAGTCCAAGGTACATGGCCCGTTTGAGATTTTGGAAAGGATTGGAACGTTGGCCTATCGCCTAGCCCTGCCCAAATTTGTCACAGGTTCATAACGCCTCTTCCACGTGTCGATGTTGAGGAAGTATTTAACCGGATCCGACCCACGTGCTGAATCATGAGGTAATAGGCGTGGGCGATAGAGTGTCGTGACGTGGAAAAGTCGGTGAAAAAGAACAAGTGTTGAGAAACAAGACGATACCATTAGTTAAGATTATTTGGGAACACCATGGGACTGAAGGTGCAACGTGAGAAAGTGAGGAGCTGATGTGACACCAGTACCCCATTTGTTTGGATAGTTGGGTGAGATTGTAAATTTCGAGGACGAAATTTTTGTAAGGGGGGAAGAATTGTAACATTCCGAATTTTGATCCATTTTTGGGGTTTATAAAATGCATAATTTGTCGGTCGCTTATAGTAAAATCTCGCCTGGGAACCCATCACTCCCGGTTATTATTTTAAACTAGAGATTTCGCTAGAATCGCTTTTCGATCGAATTTTTGTTTAGACCCTGAACTTGGCAGTCGATTTTCGGGAGTTTCGGGATTAAATTGTTGTCAATATTAGTGTAGCCCGGTATCGAGATTGTCGGGAATAGTGGAAAAATTGGGGTTTTGGACCAGGTCCGAATTTGGACTAGTAGACCCCCCTCGGAAAATTTAGTCTCAATAATTTGGCCTTTGTCCCTTTTCATGTGCGAGGCCCATTCGGGAGGCGATGGGCAATTTTTGGTTTTTCATTTGGGACACAAGCGTTAAATATTTGAATTAGTATAAATTTTTCTTAAATTTTCCCCCTTTTCTCTCTTTCTCTCTCTCTCTACTTTCAGACTTTCCCCCCCTCTGCCCAGACCTACTTCTTCTCTCTCTCTCTCTCTCTTTCTTTTATTCTTTTTCCTTTTTTTTTTCTCTCCTTTTCTCTATTTCTCTTTCCTTCCCTCTGGATGCTTGTTGGACGTCCCCCACTTGTGAAAGTCCCGTCCAGCCGCGTCCCCCCCCATCGACTCACTCTTCTCCTCTCTTCTTCTCTCTCCTCTCTCTCTTCTCTCTTTCTTTTCTTCTTTTTCCTTTTTTCTCCTATTTCTCTTTCCTTCCCTCTACCGTTTCTCCCTTCGAAAATCACGTTTAATTGCTTTTATATAGACCTCCTCTTGCTTTCCAAAACCTTAATTAGGTATTTTAGGGGTTAACAAATTTGTGGGTTTAATTAGGGCTTGGATTATGGCCAAATTGGTGGATTAGTTTGATAAATTGATGGAGGATTAGTGGCCCAAATGGGCTTATCAATTGAATAAATTGACCCGAGTTCCCGGGTTTAATTTTGTGGATTATATTGCGCTATATACTTGATTTTTGTGGTGGCCAATTTAAATGATATTTGAGGATTATATTAGAATTTGTTGGCGCCTAGAAATTATGGTTTGATGGTTCCACGATGGGACTAAATTGGGCCCAAATAATTAATTTGAGGTTTATGAGCGCGATTATCGGGATCGATCGGTTTGTGGAATTGATTGGCTAATTGAGCCTATTTGTGGTGAATTTGATGATGCTATGCTACGGGTCTAATAGAAATGGATTAGCCCCGGCGGTCTCGATTGCAGTACTTGTTGACCCTATTATGTGAAATTGTGCATGAGTAATATGCTGTTTTGATACTATGGCTGGTTTATATTGATTGTCCGATTTGGGCATGTGATATTATGAATTTGAATATCACGCGATACCGATTGAGTATGTTACATTGTGATTTGCGCATGTGGATGCCCAAGTATGAATTTTATGACCATGGGTGCACATCTCAAGCATTGGCACGACATTTGCATTATAAGTGTGCCCGAGTGACATGTGCATTGTGATCACCTAAAATGCCCCGATTCCGAGGATAAAATTGAGGTTTGTGAATGTGTGATCACAATAAACCCCGATACGTGTTACGCGGGGTAGTGAACCCGCCCCGAGGCGTGTTAATTACCGGAAGATGTCCGCCCGATCGTTTACGCGGGCTGTGTGGCATGAGCTGCGGGCTAGAGATCGATCTCGGTGTGGACCTATAAAAATTTGAAATCGGCTGAGTGCTAGTGTGCAATTGATGAGGCATGAGCATGAGTGCGAGCACTAGCATATGCATAACATGCGTAGACATAGAAAATGCACGTGTATGTGCTGTGATTATATTTTGCCGCGTGGCTGCTTTTGTTGATTTGACGCCAACCCGCAATCTAGTGAAATTAGATTTAGGCCCGAGGGCCCCGAGTATGTGTACTTTGTGTTGTTCAAACACTTGTCGAGAGGTGCATGTTAGCCTAGTTTAGGTTTAGGGAATTACTTTTATTCTCACGGTTGTTGTAAACCGAATATTTTCAGATCCCCGGCCTTGAGGAGGACAGGTGTCCCGATACATTTTGGAAGAAGACCCCGGTTAATTGTAGTACCTTTGAGCCACTTACCCCTTTTGTCAAAGAGGGCCTTGAACCGCTTTTTGATTTTTGGGTATTCGGGCTGTAATTGAATCTTGTATATGAATTCCAAAGATTAGTGCAAGTGTTGATTTTGGTGGATACCCTTGGTTATGTATTCATTTATGTACGGGTGGTTTTAATCGCTTCCATGTGCCTTATATCTCTGTATTGGGTGTTGGGTCGCGACGTCACCCGGACGTCGCCGACACGAATCGACCTCTCCGAGGGATGTGGGCGCACCGAGGAGTGCGGGGCGTGATATGCATTTTACGCAGGCGCGGTGGTGGTGGAAGAGTTGATAATGAGCGGGAATTGCCTTGAGGTGCGAGATTTTGGAAAGTGATACGTGGTGTGGGTCAGTGTGCGAGTGTGTTTGTATCGATTGCTATGATACTCGATTATGGGGTAAAATACTGCTAGGCATGGTATGGGACGTGTCCAAGTAGGTTTTGCTTTATAATCGAAACACGTGCATGACTTTGATTCATCCTTATGGTGTATTGGCTGTGTTATTGTCTAATGTGTAGGGACGTGTATGATGGATTCCAGGTAGGGTCGTATGTGGTTGTTAGTTTGGTTGATTATGTGTGTTCTACGTGTTTTCGTCTGGCGGTACGTGAGTGCCTACGTGGGGTTTGAGGTTGTATACTTATTGAGATTCGTCTCATAGTTATATAATTCACAATTTCAGACCCCCAACCGTAAACCCGAGAAGTTCGCCTTTTCTCTTTTTGGAAGGTCGAGGAATCACTTTTGGTGCCCAGTGGAATTGCAGGTGAGTATCCGGAGGCTCAAGCCCGAAGAATCAGGAGCAGAATAAAAGGCGATCCTTAGGTTTTCCCTAGGGTATTTTAGAGGTTGTGTAAATCAGGTTGACCCATAGGAAAGTTAAGTTAACCAGACCCTGATCTTTTTGTTATAACGGTGATTTCGGATGCTAGCTTGCTGTATATGTTTGTATATAGGTGTTATAGGAATGCTGAAGATGTTGTTGTTTGATTCTTATGGTGTTCTACCTCGTCGTCGTCATCTTTCTATCCGGGGTTTTGTTTTATATATTTCGCCTCCGCATGTGGCTTTGATGTTTGGGTTGGGTCGGCGACGTTCCTGGGACGTCGCAACAGTTTGACCGGAGCAGGGGATGTCGCGAGCCCGTAGGGGTTCGAGGCGTGATAGTTCTCATATAGTGGCTTCTAGTAAGGCTTGTAAATGTATATTTGTAGTTAGCAATGTATTTATAAAAGTAGTTTGTTGAGGTGTATCAAATGTCTTTCAACTATTCCATTTATTTGTATGATGTTCGAAGAGTTCGAGTTTGCTTCCGCTTGTGTTATCAATAGAGGTCAATTTGGGTCCGTGGAGTAGCGGGGTGTGACAAAAGAACTAGAATAGATTCACCAAGAATAATCAAGACTTGATTTTTTAGTCACCTCCTCCTCCTCCTTCTTTTTCTCCCTTCTTCTAAAATCACGTTTAATTGCTTTTATATAGACCTCCTCTTGCTTTCCAAGAAACCTTAATTACAATAGGATTGCAATTAAAGGTTCTTCCAAATTAGGACTCCTCTCAATAATATAACTCCTTTTTTTATTAGGCTTTGATTTTCTTCCCAAAATAGGCTTGATTCTTCTTGATTTTAAATTTGCATGGCTTTGATTTCCCATTTTGGAAGCTTCTACACGGTTTAGGAACAATTGGATTGTTTTAGATACTTTCACGCAGCTTAAGAGGACAAAATGTGTGGAAAGCCAGCAAATTACAGAATTAGTCCCTAAGCTCCCTTTAACTTCAATAACCTATAAAAATTAATTAAAATAAATAAAGTAGACATCAAATTCAATTAAAACTAAGCAAATATTAAGTCTAAAATAATAAATAAACACTATATAAAATAGAATTATCACATGTACAGGTTTCTTATTTTTTGAAACCCGGAACCTACTCGTCAAAACCCAAAACTTGGAACTTACACTATCACAAGTTCTAGAGTAAGTTATACGGTCTAACAGGTTTTTTTTTTTTATTTCATTAATGCAATAATACTGAACAAGTTTGTCATTCACTAAAAAAAATATAAAAGACTAGTTTTCCTGTCATTACGATTCAAGTAAATATAATTACAATGAGAAGTCATTGCATGAATCAATACTACGAGTGAGTGGTTCTATATTTCGTATAGGTTCCACCCATGATAATATGTTCCTCATTTTTTGAAACTTTGAACCTACCCTATCACAGATTTGAGGGTCGATTTCATGGTCTGCCCAGGTTTTACCTGTATTATTAATTGAATAATTACAGTGAATTATCATTTTTAACAACCACCACTTTCTGCTATGATCTACTAATTATAATTTATATTTGGACACACGAAGAATATGAAATATTAATAAGTCATAAAAGGAAAGCTCATACTAGTAGTTCCAAATTATACACTTATCATCTACCGCCATGAAACACCACATGATCACACAAAGACATAGACCAAGAAAAAAACATAAAAAACTTGTTTAGGTTTCAGGTTCCAGGTACTAGGTTTTGCTTATCTAGAACCTGAAACTTACCCATCGAGATAGGTTCCTAAATTTTTAGAACCTGAAACTTACCCTGCATGCATTGAAATTTGGAGCCTACAAGTTTTCACTGGTCAGATTTTCAGGTTTCAAGTTCTACTCCGGGAACCATCCTCACCCCTAGTTGATTATCCATTCACTCACTGTAAGTTGAGTTACTAGCCAATTTATACAAGCTCAAGCCAGAGATTGAACTCTTTCAAATTTAATCCACTGCCAATCAAACCGATCCATTTGGGCCCAGTAACAAATATAAGTCCATACTAATGAAAAATCACATGGCAGCCCATTAGGAATTACGTGTCCATTTCCTCAAATATAATCCCTATACGGTTTAAACCTAATTGTAGATGATTCTCTAGCCCGTGGGTGGTATCGTATATATGTACACGTAAAAACAAAACACTGATTACGAAGATAGTTCTCACTTAAACAAAAAAAATGTCTCAATTTTTCCTTTTAAACGAGTCATTAAGATATTGCAAGGTGTATTTATTTGAGTGAAAGGATTTTCCATGAAGTAATTTTTTGAACTTTCACGTGTATAGTTTGTTAAAAATTATCAGTCACCAGACAAATTATTAATGGTAAAAGAAAGCATGGATGTTTAAAGTTAAGAAAATGAATTCCCCAACCCGAAAAGGGGGAAAATATTTTCCCTGAAAATGATTTTCTGGAAAGTTTCCTTTATCATGAAATTTTTCTCGAAATAAACACACCCGGAATTTCAAAACTGGACTAATAAGAAAAATATTTCAAACTGCATTGTATTTTCAAACTAGCAAAGCAAAGTTATCAGGATTTTCATTCAGAGAAGAAAAGAAAATTAAAAGCATTAGAGTCTATGAGCGGGCCACTTTCTAAAGTTTATGATTTTCTCGTCAAAACAAATTTAAAAATTATAAAAATATAGCTCTAATTACTTTAATTGTCTTTAGCTATATAATTTGAACATGCGAATGTCCAATACAAACCAAAAAATAGTCAAATCAATATTGCTACCAGTGAAAAGTAGAATTCAAAAATCAAAAGTAAATGTATTATTAGGGGTGTGTATCATCTATAAATGGAGTTTCAATCATTTGGCGATGTTGTTATGAGTTTACATTATCTAAATTTGCATCCTACTAGGACCATGTAAATTGAAAAGTGCTTGGAAAGTTAATTGCATTTAATAGTTGTACTTAACAACTAATATTTGTTATCTAATGATGAAGCCATAAATATCTTGTGTTTATTTATATGATATCATCAAATTTGTAGTAATATGAGTAATAATTGACCTATTACATCATTAAGTGGCTGATGAATATTTCAGAATTAAGTCAAAGTTCGAGTGATTTCCATATAAATAGTAATGGATGCAATTTCTACATGCATAAATCCTTCTTTTATAAAACTTCCTGAGGTTCTTTACCAAAAAAAGAAAACTTCCTAGGGTTGATATAGTAGTAGGGAGTTCGATATTTTCAATTTAGGAACCGAAGCTCACATATTCAAATATCATATATTATGTATAGACTATGTATGCTTCAAGTGTTACTTATATATATCAAAAGGCTGGGCTTAATTCACGAGACTTATAAATTGCTTCATGAGTTTCAAGTAGTTTAGTCTTTGTAATTTAAAAAATGTAACAGTGATAAGTTTGAATCAAGACATTTATCTACTCACATTTCTAGAGGAAAATAATGAGTGTTCTACAAATGGAGGTTTCGAACCTATTGTTGGAAGAATTCTTTTTTGGGATAATTACGAAAATCGTTCTCGAACTTAGGCACTCCTCTATCTTATATTAATTTATGATCCATCACCCCGCCCCCTCTCGCTCTCTTGCCAGGCCGCGGATCACACTCATCTTGAAGGGAAAATGACACAAATGATATTTGAACTTTGGCCTAATATGTAATTTTATCTTTAAACCTTTTAATTTATTCAATATGGTACCTAAACTTTAACCCAATGTACAATGTCGCCTCCGAATTTTTAATTTGTTTAATGTGATCTTAAAATTTTGATAAATGTTCAATCTAATCCTTAAACTACATTGAAAATGTTTAAAGTTGTCTCTGAACTTGAATTAATGGAATGATAATAGAGACTAGATCGAATATTTACCAAAATGTTAGGAATTATATCGAAGTTCAAGGGCGACATCACATGTTGAGCTAAAATTTAGGGATCACATTGAATAAATTAAAAGTTCAGTAACGACATTACACATTAAGCCAAAATTTATGAATCATTTCATCTCGAATTGCTCGTACCCCCTAATATCCTCACGGACAATCTCCGTTAGACCTCGTGTCTCTTTGTCTTCTCTGTGGAGCCTCCGGCGACATCTTCCACACATTTTGGGTTGAGCTTGACCGCGTCACAGGGCTCCTCCAAATTGGGAGTAGAGATTGGCCAAGTCCACCATTGAGCTCACCATATGCGGCGTCTCGCTTGGCACACAAATGGGGAAGAGAGAGAGGGGTACACAGTGAAGGGAGAGAAGAGCGCAGGTGGGAGAGGCCATCAGAACGAGGTGGTTGCTTCGCTCAAGGCCGCGGCAGTGACGAAGCGGCGGTAATGGACGGCGGCAGGGGACAGTGGTTGAGCTTGGGTTCGGTTTTAGGTTACCTTGAGTTGGTTTTTATAGTGGGTGAGATTGGAACAACGAAATGGGTAAATTTGAAAGGAAAATGACAAATGTGTAAATAAGATTAAAACTCAGTACTAATCTTTTAACCGCGTGTCTATTCATGTCACGACTTGATTAATTTTGGCGCAAAGAAACTTAAACTGGATTCTGAAACTATAGGTGATTTTTGTAGGATCTAAAATTAGGAAGGGTTAATTCCACGAAAAATTCCAAACTGATGTACGTGTGATAGATTTACTCTAAACTAATCTTTTGATCACCAAAATTCCTAAATTAGTACATATGTGATAAATTTATCATAAACTAATTTTTTGATTACCAAAAACTCTAAACTTGTACATGTGTAACAGATTTATCCCAAATTAATCTTTTGACCACAAAAATCTCTAAACTAGTATACATGTGACAAATTTATCATAAATTAATTTTTTGATCACAAAAACTCAAAACTGGTACACTTATGATAAATTTACCTTCCGTAAAATTAGATTAATACCACAAAATATCATAAATCGGTAAACCTGTGATAAACGGAGGGGTAAAACCCTAAACCGGTACACCTGTCAACTGTTACGTGTCATCTAATTCAGTAATTTGATGGTAAAATTTAATGAAAATTAACGGAGGCTAAATTTGTCACATGTGTACCAATTTAGAGTTTTTGATGGTCAAAAAATTAGTTTTGATAAATTTATCATAAGTGTATAAATTTAAGATTTTTCGTTATATTAATCTAATTAGGAATGATGCTCGAGGCGTGTGCACAAAAGTAAAATAGTTTCTTAAATTTTTCCACTCCTTCCACTTTTATAAAACGAGATTGACAAAAAATGTGCATTGACCTTCAACAGCAAAAATCCCCCTTCCCCCACTGAAAGCCGAACTGTGCAACTAAACAACACAAAAAAGGAACAATCTGCGGTTCATTGATTGCCGGATCTTGTTGTTGAAGTTGAATCTACAACCTACCAAAAAAGAGTAGGAGATCGAGATGACAGAACCCACATGGAAACAATCCATCCTCTACTTGGCCTCCATCTACGCCATCCTCTACCTCGTCCACTCCTCCATCCTCCACAAGCTCTTGCTCGGCCACGAGAAGCTCCACGTCAAGAGAAGCCCCGTTCTTCCTCTCCGGTTTCGCTCCGATGGCACCTTCAAGATCTTGCAGGTTCGCTTCTTCTCAGCTACTTCCAGCGCCGTTCTTGCTCTTGGGTTTTGTTGGGCTTGATCCCGAATCTCGTGTGGGGGGTTGGTTTTACAAGGTGGCCGATATGCACTATGCAAATGGGGTCATGACTCGGTGCAGGGACGTGTTGGCGTCTGAGTTCGGGGAGTGCTCTGATCTCAACACGACCCGCTTCGTCAGACGGCTGATTGAATCTGAAAAGCCCGATTTCATTGCCTTCACGGGTACTGCCACGGTGACTTCATTGTCTTTGTTTTATCTTTTCTTATGTCTGTTTCCAAGATTTGTCTCTATAATGGTTAAAAACAGATGGAGGGAGGAATTGCTCTAGTAATATTGCCAGATGAGTTGGTACTTGTTATTCGGTTAATGGAGTTGGTATTCATAGTGGGGAGTTTTCACAGCATACACATTTATGCTTCGATCGCTTGTGAAGCATGAAGCGTTGTCAGAACAGTTATGGTCTATAAATGTAACATGAAACTGGCATGTCGTTAAGATTGCAGATGTGGAAGCATGCTCGTATCCCTTCATGACATTTTTCTTTTCGTAGAGTCCCATCAAGACACCCTTGATAGGCAACACATTCATTTAAAGCATCATATGTCTGCTAAAGAGGAATTTTACCTTATGTAGTTAATGGCAAAGGGGAGGTGCCAATTTCACAGGTGGTTCACGTAGAAATCAAAGATTCTCCCGATTTGATGCTGTAGTGTAGACTTCCAAGGATTGCAAGCTTCTGGTCTGGTGTTGGGGTTTCTTTATGGAAAGTTCTTAGCTATTTCATATTTGAGTCCAAAGGATGCATATATTAGGTATTGAAACGTAATAGATTCATTTACTTGGAGAATCTGTTCCCACTTCTTAATTGTTATCTTGATAGCTCGAATTGTCTGGACAACGAACTACCATCTCTTGGAATTGCATTTAGCCCTTTTGTACTTCTCTTTCATGATCTACGACCATTTTCCACTTGGATTGAGTGGTGGTTAAAGATTTTTGTGAAAAGGCTGTGTTATATTCTCTTCATAACATAAGCTTTGGATTAGTGGTTTATTGAGCAGAAAGGCACTTTGCCCTCTGTTCGCTTTGTTTAATTAATACTTCCAGGAAAATCTGCTTGGTCTTATATTAGTTTCCAAGCTTCAGGTTTTGCTAGCCCATTTTTTCTCCCAAGTGAACTTTCCCTTTCAAGAGAATGTAGATTGCATCTCCTGATGGATTTTGTCTATACTTGATATATCCTAGGCTTTCTCTTTATTTAGTGTGGCAGACATTAATATGCTACTAGTTATCACGATGACCTAATATGCTTCAATACGGCAGATGGGTCTTTGACATTAAAGACTAGGTTATGTTAATGATCCGTATTGTTCTCTGTGGTATCATGCAGCTTTTAGTCTTTGCTCAGACGCTTGCTATATATTTTGGCGAACACATTTTTGATGAAATATGCATTGTTCTGTTTATCTTTCTGATTGAATGAGATGTAAATAGAGTAATATGTATCCATTTAAATGAAGTCAATAAAGCTTGTTCGCTTACCAAAAATGAGAAAAGAAACATTAAGTTAATGATAGTTAATACATACTTTTAGAAGGTGAGAAAGCAATTCTTATCCCATGGTGATATTTGATCTTACAGCATCCACCACCATAACTGGCATTTTGGTTCGGTTAAGTGTTTCTCGCATTTAATGGTTTTCTATATTTGAATACAATGTCTGGATCTTATGTTCACGCAAGTGTTTTGTGCTTGTAACGGTCAGTCAAAGGTTTGCAAAAATGGTTGCTTCCACCTTCATTTATATGACTTTACAACATTTTCTTCCAAATATGTGCATGAATGAATGACAACAATATCGGAATCTAACCTTTCAAAATTTAATCAGCATGTAGAGTGGCTCCAACCAAAAGTTGAATTAATTTATAGCGGTGGATCCACAGTATGACAAAAGCAAACCTGGTTCCTACCTATGGTCTGCTGTGGACTAGCTAGCGCATGAAACTATGCATGGTTTTATTTCGGGCAGGCATTCAAAAGGTGTAAATTGTATCTTCTTAGATAAAGCGGTTATTATTCATTTGCTAATGCTGTGAACTTTATCTCAACTTCATGATGCCAGGTTTATATATAGTACATGACCCCTCCTTGTGCTGTTAATGACTTGGTTATGTTCTTTCGTGTAGGTGATAATATTTTTGGCCCAAGCACTTCTGATGCTGCTGAATCTTTGTTTGGAGCCTTTGTTCCAGCAGTGGAATCTCAGCTTCCATGGGCAGCAATTCTAGGAAATCATGACCAAGAATCTACAATGGATCGAGAAGAACTGATGTCTTTTATATCTCTAATGGATTACTCAGTCTCACAGATTAATCCTTCTCATGATGATCTAGCTACCTCGGACATTGATGGGTATGGAAACTACCATCTGGGTGTGCATGGTCCTCCTGGCTCCAAGTGGGCGAATAGCAGCATCCTCAATCTTTTCTTTCTTGATAGTGGAGATAGGGCGGTTGTTCAAGGAATACGGACTTATGGTTGGATTAAGGAATCACAACTTCAGTGGCTAGTTGGATTGTCTGAGAAACTCCGGGTACAAAAAATAACACTTATGCGGTTAATGCATGTTTATTTTACAAATTGTAGATTTAGTTTTAATATCATGTGATTTTATCTTTAAAGTCAACCAGCAACTTTATTTGGTAACTCAAGAACTCTGGTAAATAGTTTTTAGGTATATAATGCAGATAATCCATTCTTATTGTGTTATACATTCATTCCATTTTTTTTTTTTGACATTTGGATTGTGTAGTTACCTACTCCTTGAAGACCACGATGGTAAATCTAATTGGTTGATTCCTATTCTGTTTATCTAAGGAACAAGTGTTTTTTTTACACGTCTGATATTAGACAGTTCCCTTACAAATTTGCTATGTTAGTAAGTTTAAAAGATACCCCTGTAATATCGGCACATTTAATCAGGTGTGATCAGAAAATCTGCATTCTGGCTCTTCATTAGCAACAAAAAGTGCATCTACATACTGTCATCAGTTCTCATGTTATCCAAGCATCTAGATTTAGATTTTATTAATATGTTGCAGATTAAACACTAACAGGGTGGACGACTGGAGGAGACTGATGCTTTGTCCCCAGCTCTTGCATTTTTCCACATTCCAATCCCAGAGGTACGGCAGCTCTATTACCAAAAGATTGTGGGCCAGTTCCAGGAGGCTGTCGCTTGTTCGTCCATCAACTCAGGGGTTCTAAAGACATTTCTTTCCATGGGAGATGTGAAAGCCTTTTTCGTGGGCCATGATCATACAAATGACTTCTGTGGGCTAATAGACGGTATATGGGCTTGCTATGGTGGAGGCTGTGGATACCATGGGTATGGTAAGGCCAGGTGGCGGAGAAGAGCTAGGGTCATTACAGCAGAACTTGGGAAGAGTCACGGGGACTGGATAGGGGTTGAGAGGATCAGCACTTGGAAACGACTAGATGATGAGGAGCTGAGCATGATAGACGAACAGGTTCTCTTGGACTCTGGATCAACCTCATGAAGACAACCGGAGGTACTGATACAACTGCTTCTAAATTGACTGTACCTGTGTTGCATATTCTTCTGTAAAATTTTGTTGCCAAGAGTCATGACTGTACTTCAGAAACCTCTTCTTAAAGTATGATAATTGATACTCTTTCTTGAAAACTTCCAAATACTTGACTATTTTGCCTGAGGAAAAATGAGTTGCTGGATTTAATTATGCAAAATACTTGACATATTGAAGGAGGCACTGTGGTTGAATATAATCTGATGATAACTGCATTCTATCATTGTCAATGAAAATCATCTAAATCCATATTGCTAAGAGATAGGATAGGTCCTACAGTTCTCATACTTGTAAGTACTGATGTTGCTTATGACTTAGGCAAAAACACTTTTGCATCTTACGGGGGCAGATCTTGCAGTTTAAACTATTCTTTTTCTTGATTTCCAAAGACCTAACTCATGTCATTGCAGCCAGCTGTTGGACTTTGACAAGAGAAAAGTAAAGCCCATTTTCTCCTTCTGCGAGTAGCTCAGAGTGAGACCCCTCTTCGACAATCCTCCCCCTTGTCAATTACCGATATTTTATCTGACCTTTGGATGGTGGATAGGCGGTGCGCCACAACCACACAGGTCCTGCCCGTCATGGTTTTCTCTAGTGCTTCCTGGATTAGTCTCTCTGATTTGCTGTCCAACGCACTTGTCGCCTCATCCAAGAGTAGTATGGTCGGGTCTTTTAAGATTGCTCTTGCGAGTGCTAACCTCTGCCTCTGTCCCCCAGAGAGTTGCACCCCTCTCTCTCCACAATACGTCGCGTATCCGTCCTCTATCGAACTGCTCATTATAGACGTCACACGAGTCAATAACAGATTTATCAGTTGTTTAGACAGCAGAATCAAGAATACAAATGGGCTAACAGAACAGATCAACACACCTTATGAATTCATGGGCATTTGCAAGAGTTGCTGCTGCAATTACTTCAGATTCAGTCGCATTTTCTCTCCCGTACTGGATATTCTTGTGGATCGTTGCTGCGAAAATAGTCGGCTCCTGGCTCACCAATGCGATATGCGACCTTAATCCTCTAAGGTTGTAACTCCTGATATCTATTCCATCAACTTCAATAGTCCCTTGTGTTGGGTCATAGAATCTCTCAATTAGCCTTACGATGGTGGATTTTCCTGATCCACTTTGGCCAACCAAGGCAATAATCTTTCCGGCACCTATGTGGAGGTTCATGTCCTTTAGAATCATGTGCTGGGGTCTTGTTGGATAGAAGAAATCCACCTGTTTAAATTCTACATCTCCTCTAACCTTCTCCGAGCTGAAACCGTCTGATTTTTCAGGGTCCATTTTGCTCTTCCTATTCAATATTGCCGAGATGGCCTTTAGTGCATCTGTGCCTTTTGATAAGTCTGCCGTCATGCTTCCTGTCTCGGCTATTATTCGACCCGTCGAGACCAAGATGAAGAATGTCTGAAATACATGCTTGTATGTGATCTCTCCACGGTACAGAAGTCTACCGCCATACCAGAAAATTAGCGCGGAATTCACGGCCATCAGGAATTGTGCAATGAACAACCCACCTCCTGCAAACCAAGACTGTTTGTGGCTCACTTCCCTGGGGCCTGTCTGTGTGTTCTCGTAAAGGTTCATAATCCTTTGCTCGGAGTCAAACGCGGTAATGACTCTGTGGTTTGCAACTGCTTCGCTCGCTAATTCACTGCTCCGGTTCTGCGCTTTCAGAATTTTCTTGGACATGCTCTTCATCATTATTATCCTAATGTAAAAAGCTCCGATGACTAGTGGCTGCAAAGCAGTCGCTACAAGTGCAAGTCTCCAAGACAATAAGAGGCCTAGAATCACAGCTAAAGTTGCTGCTGAGACGGCTTGAGTGAAAAAGGCTAGTCGATCACCGACCAGATTTCTTACCATCGCTGCATCCGTGGCCAATCTTGAACATAGAGCTCCGCTGTTATTGTCTTCTTGATCAAACCATTCCATCTCGAATGCCAGGATTTTATCAAGAAGAGCCTCTCTCAATCTTTTCGTCAAATTCTCTCCCATGACCCCTAAGAAATAATGTTGAATCACGTTGGTTAAGAAAGCAAATATTGCCAGCGCCAAGAAAGCGAGGCAATATACTCTTGTTTGAGACCTGATCAGGTGGTGATCTTCAACGACATAAACCGAGAGAAGTGCGCCCAAGCAAAAGGAGTGCAATGGCTGAACAAACCCATAAAAGATGGCACCAAGACACCCCAATCCTGTTGACTTCCATTCAGGTACAGTCAAACTCACCATGCTCCAAAAAGACGACGGTTCACCATGATCTTCTGGACCTGTGTTTAGTTTGCTTTCTGGGCTTCTTTTTAGAGGATCATTGTTCAGTTCATCAAGTAAAGTGGTCTTTCTTATGATTGAAGCAGGTTTCTTGAGATCGACTCCTTGAGAAGATGGCGCGGTTCCATCACTTCCACTGGTTCTCTGAAGCTGGGCCATTGTAAAATACGGACCATGCTCATTTTCCATCAGTTTGTCATGAGAACCGGATTCTATTACTTCCCCAGACTGAATAACCACGATTAAGTTGGCATTGCTGAGAGCAGAGAGACGGTGAGCTACCACAAATGTAGTCCTTCCTATCGAAGCCTCATTCAAGGCATCTTGAACAGCCTTCTCTGAATGTGAATCCAATGCGCTCGTGGCTTCATCCAGAAGCAGAATCCTCGGATCCCTCAGCAATGCCCTCGCTATTGATATCCTCTGTTTCTGCCCTTCAGACATCTGAATTCCTAATTGACCTACCTGTGTAATGCAACAGAATTGTCATCATTAGCTTCTTATCTTCTCATCAGTACTGTTCTTTGTAAAGATTGACACAATGAAATTCTTTTCCTTCAATAGAAATAATAGCGATCACAGCGAACTGAGAGATTCTGCATGCTGCATGACAAATACAATTTGAGTAGACAAATACACTTGTCCGCATTTACCTGGGTATCATATCCATTAGGTAGCTGGGTAATAAAGTTGTGTGCATTGGCTGCTGTTGCTGCCTTAATAATCTCTTCCATCATAGCGCCTTCCTTTCCAAAGAGTATGTTCTCTTTGATCGTGGTCGCAAAAAGTATGGGTTCTTGGCTTACCAAACCCATTTGACTTCGCAGCCATTTGAGCTGTAGAGTCTTTATATTGGTATTATCTAAGAATATGTCACCCTCGACGGGATCATAGAATCTTTCGAGCAAATTTATGATGGTCGACTTTCCTGACCCACTTCTACCCACGAAGCCAACAGTCTGAGAGGCCATCACTCTGAGGCTGAATTTCTTTAGTACTAAAGTCTCGGGTCGTGATGGATAAGCAAAGTACAGGTCTTTGAATTCCACTTCTCCTCTAACATTCGACAGCATCGTTCCTTCCTCATCAACCAAGTCAATATGGGGGACCCGTCCAATCATCTCGAAGATGCGAGATGCTGCAACATTCGCCTCGGAGAAATATTTGAAATTGATCAGTGCACCTCCTAGGGCACTGCTTCAATAATAGTCGGTCAGAAAATATCTCCATTTGGAATTATAATACAAAGCAACATTTTTCCCTCCTGAACCATTCTTATCATTAATCAACTTTTCCAGTCCTATTTAATTATGTGCCGGGATTTATCAATAGCATTCTCATGCTTCTGTCATATGTGAAGCATTCTTTTTATAATAATCATTCATCATGTTGAGTTCTAATTGTCAGAAAAGGATTCAAAAGCTTAGAAAAAAGAAAAACCATTAGAGGATGAAAGGATATCGGAACTTACAGCCCTCCGTAAATGATGCACACTCCCGCAGCAAACACGTTGCCACCTTTAAATCCCTTATCGGTGACCAAGATGCTTCCGTACCAACCCTGAAGTGCCCACACGGCATATGAAATGCCTATGCTGCCGATGGCCATTCCCTTGATCAGCCCTTGTTTGATCCCCAGCTTGAGGACCGGTTCCAGCGAGATCTTGTAGCTCTTCGCGGTCCGCTTCTCTCCAACATACGAGTAGACAGTCCTAATGGATGAGAGTGCCTGCTCAACTATCCCGCCGGCTACGGCACTCGCCTCTTGTATCTTTTCCCCAACTCCAACTAAGAGCTTCCCGTATACCAGCCCCGGAATGATCAGCATCAATAGTGCGGGGATTGCGACTATTGCCAGTCTCCAGCACAGGTATAGAGCAGCCAATTGAGCGCTGATGAACAATGATATGTTCGTTATGAAATTCGCAATCTGTTACAAATAGTTGCAGTTAGGTCACTCTAGGAGCAAGTGTTATTTTCTTTCTGAGTGATGTACGTGAAATAATTTTGTGGAACCTTCTCAGTGAGGACTCCTTGTATGGTCAGTGTGTCGGCCGAAATTCTTGTGACTACTTGGGATGTCATGGGTTCCCCTCGACTTCGGTCAAAGAAGCCCACTTCTTGCCGTAGAACTGCTTGCAGATATTGCTGGCGCAGTCGGAATATTTGCCTTTCTGCTGTGCGTGCCCAGCAAAATCCCTCTATATAGAAGAAAAGATGAAACAGCAAAACCATGAAAGGCCAGGTTATGCCAGAAGATGCAAGATGCGAGGATAAATCCTGAATATATTATGGCCGACGAATATGTGCTTTCAACAATTTCTGACGGAATTTCGTCATCTAGCGCTTCCTTGTGCTTCAAATTGCTCCTCAGTTGCCAGTTTGTGTCATAGACAAGCACAAACAAGAGTGCAAGTGCACACGGACATCTTCAAACTCGTATCCTATACAATCCTTACCACCTGTCATGCATTATCAAAGCGAGACTATGGACTCTAATGCATTAGCACCTCCATCTGATGCACAAAGCTAACGAGAGGCAAACAGAGAGAGAGAGAGAGAGAGAGAGTACGATTTCTCAAATACTGTCACACGCAGATCAGGAAAGAAAGTCACTTTGTTTTGTGAATAATTCATTCCAGAATATTACCTAAGAAGGAACCTGAACCCACAGCAACGGCAACATAGAACAGGTCCAATGCATACTGCATAATTGACAAGGTGGAAAATAACCACTTTAGCATATTCATATTCATATCAATTGTTGATTGATGATGTACTTTCTAGTTTTCTAATATAACTAAGAGTAAGCATGAACTCGGCTCGTTTAATATTTCCAGGACCAAGAGACATTAGGCAAGTTATTTGTTGGAGATTCTCTCACCTTATTAATGTCTCCAGGACCAAGAGAAGCACCAGCATAGCCATTCATCAAGTTGCTGAGAACTATCATAATCAAGGACATAGTAAGTCCATCAGCAACGCAACCTACAGTCCCGAGAGCCATCAACAACATGTCCCTCGAGTCCGAGTTCTTCAAAACCATCCCTAGCGACCCAGGTGCGGTCTGTGTCTTCCCAGGTAGTTCGGCCTTTTCTGATGTCTCATCTCCTTTCGTTCCTGGATCGAGTTCGCCCATCTCCTGCAATAATCCTTCTATTCTTGATTATAGCTTTCAAAGCTCCTTCAGCTTCCTTCTGAATACGGCCTCGTGTGTGTACTTGTGTAAATATGTGTGTGTATATATAGGCGCACTCAAACTTGTTCACTGGTAGACACACTCCAGGGCCAATACCAATTAATTAGGCAAATTTTCCAATGCATGCTTAAAAGCTTGCAGTTATTAATTGGAAACCTTTCAAAAGATAGGACGTGCGAGAAGAAAACAATGATGGCGACTGTTCAAAATATGTTAAATTGATCCTTGTGGATGATCGGTGCTCCACAAATCCATCCTAAAGTCTCATTCTCCTTCTTCTTTAACAGACTAAGAAAAAGGGCATGTCCATTCAATCTCATTTCATTAGTTGAACATTTCTTTCCAGAGAAATCGTCAATAACCCATCTTATCATTTGATCGTTAGGGCTCGAGAAATTTTACAAAACAGTTGCATTGACTTACCACTATGGTGCATCATGTTGCTGCCTAAAGTCCTTTTGATAACATGACACAACTTGCACTTGCAGTGAGGTAATGCGACTGCCATATTGCTTCTTTTATCCTTCAGTTCTGCAGAACAATGAGCCGAGATTCCCCCGATGAAAACAATTAACCTTACGACAATTTTGGTTGCTATAGCAATGATATGCTGTCGAGAAATTTTTACTTTATGGGTCATTTGTCGTTGAAATCCTCTGCTTAGGGACGGCAATTTCCCTAGGGATCATGATGTTTTCACTATCAGACACGCCACAAGCTTGTGAAAGAGGATGGAGAACATATCAGCAAACTTGGATTGTGCCGCCTTTTGGGGAGTTCGTCGGCATAGCATCAAGAAGATTAGTCCAAAGTGTCAAACATAGTGTGTTGGTTTCCAAACGCCAGAAGCCAGAGATTGAGTAATTCATATAATATTTGAACCTTCAGCAGACTTCGTCTCACCTAAAATTTTTTAGATCGATTTCCGTTGACGCTGGGAAATGACAGTGATATTGCCGACGCTTTCCTCCTTTTTTTTCCGATGAGTAATTGCTGACGGTTTCTCTGTTGTCCTATAAATATATTTTTGGTCAGACTCTGTTGTCCTATATAATATAGAGAAAAAGCCACCAAAAACTTCAAATTATACCATGTGTGACACATTTATCCAGAATTTTTTTTGTGACATCAAAACTCCAAACCATATCTACTATGATACATTTACCTTGAACTTTTTCTCATGACAAAATTTTTACCTATGTGACACAGTTGTCCTTCGTCAAGTTTCCATCAGATGATTTTTCAGCCAAAACAATTTCGTTTTTATTTCACTTAAGCCATGTGGGATTCATGTACGCAGATTTTTAATGATGCTCATTGATGAAACCTTCACAGATGGTGAATGTGTCACATAAGTACAAGTTTGAGATTTTTGGTGTCACAGAAAAAAGTTTAGTGTAAATGTGTCACAGTAGGTATAATTTGAGGTTTTTGATGATTTTTGCTCATAATATTAATCTTATGGGTTACATGTCATGGTTTTTGTTTTTCTAGGTTTTTGGTTCTTAGATTGAACTAATCATTTACCAGCGCTTTGCGCGGGTTCAAAGGAGATGCTAAGCTAGTTGGCTGTATATCGGAGAGTCCATAAGCCAGAATGGAAGCAAAACATATTGATCAATGAAATGCTTATGTGAATCTATAGCATAATGTAGGGAAGGGGAAATTACACCACAGTTATAAACTTTTTATACATAATGCAGTCGAGTCTACTGACGCCCGACCTAAATTTTGGGCCTAAGCATCAAGAAGTTAATGGCAAAGCTAGGCCATGATAATGCACTTAACCAACAATGCTCATCAATGGAATGTCCGATGAACTCATCGATCATGGGTTTTCATAGGGAAGAGTTCAAGTGAAGTACATGACACATGACGACTGCGACATTCTGAAATTCAACCCTTTTTTGGGATATATGAAATAATTATTTCATCGATGCATTATTAGTTAAATCTCACTCTGAATTGATCATTCATGAGAGAATTAACCTTTAGGGAAAGGCTATCGAGGAATTAAGTACGCACGACCTGAAAACTCGACCATGGGTTGACAATTCAACCATAAGGATTGTTGAGGGATCCTCATAAGCCATTTCAAACCGATCCAGGAATGGTTATAGATCGATTTGATAATAGTATAGGATCAGGTTGCGGGTGATTCCGCACGATTACCCTATCGATCTCGAATGACCTTAAATCAATTCCTAATGATCGTGTTCTTGAAAACGACAATTGACCCTTTACGATTACATGACAATCGAGGTCATCCATGGCTTGAGTAAGCTTAAACATGGTTTCATATTGAGTCAACTACGGATCGAATGCGCATAACTCCTAAAAGCCGTCCATTAGTTTGAGACACACTAAAGTCACAATTGATCGATTTTGGCTATGAATTAGAATCCAAATATGGGTATCGAACTTCAAGGGTTCCACGACTAATTTATTAGACGTCGCCTCATTAAGCTCATCTATTTGTTGGTTCGCTCGAAAATTATTGGAAAAGTGAAATTTGAACCGAAGTTAGAAAAACCTTTTTACCCCTAAGTTATTTTGGACTCCTTTGATTCTTAGAAGAGCATTCGGTCTTTTACACCCTCCTTTAAGTGGCCAACCATATTGGACAATTTTATCCCTATTATCTTTTGTTATTTACTCTTTTTGCCCTTAGTTATTTTATTAAAGTTTATCTTGGAAGATTCAATTATGACCCTTAGATCTTGGCTTGTGGGTCAAGATTAAATCTTGACCATCCATTTCTTGATGATGATTGATAGATCTCTCTCTCTCCATCGGTGAACACCACCACCACCACCACCAGCCGTGACCCTCATCGCCAACCACCGCTACCTTCGCCATCACCGCAGTGGCCAGTCATTGCCGCCGTGAGCACTGCTTCTTGCGCCCGTCACCCACCATCGTCACCAACACTATTTTCTCTCACTCTCTCCCGCTGCTTCGATTTGTTTAGCTAACCACACCACTACCACCGTAGCTGTTGACCTTCCGGCAGATGCCATCCACACGCCGTCACGCCGCCGCCACCGTGGCTGGGTTGTCGACCAGCCACCATCCCGTCACCACCATTTCGACCTCGCCACCACCACCATCTCGCCAGTCCCTCGTCGCTACCATCTCAGCCACCGTGGTCGTTGCCTTCCAGCGCCATCGTCGAATGCCATGCGTTGCGGCCATCCGCCGCCCATTGGAGCTGTTGCACCACCGGGGCTGCTGCTACCCATTTTGCTTGACAAATTGCTTAGGTTTAATTGTAAGTTGCTTCCTGAACCTTAACTAGGATGATAGGTGATTAATGGATGTGTTTAGTGGTGTTTTGTGGACTATTTAGTGGCTGATTTATGGATTGTTTAGTGGCTATTTAGTGGCTAATTTGTGGACTGTTTAGTGGCTGATTTGTGGACTGTTTAGTGTGCATGATAGGGGGATTAGCCATTGGTTGATCTTGATTAGTTAATGGCGGATTTAGATTTGGATTATCTGTTAGCTAATTTCGGTATCATGTATAGCTGATTATGTGTTAGTTTAATGGCTGATTTGGTTCATTTGATGACTAATTGGGTTGATTCATTGGCTAGATAATGCTATCGGTGTTTGGAACTAAATGCGTTTCATGACATCATTGCACATAGAGAGATGTACGTCATAAACACTCCACATTGGCTAATTAAGAAAGATAAGAATTGGCATTGAATGATTACTATGCGTGTATGGCAATGACAATCCGTCTAGGTGGGGGTTCTAGACGATGCCTAACGGGGATTCCGATGCCGTCTAGGCAGAGGTTCTAGACGATGTTGTGTCACGGTTAATACCGGACCGATGCTCCTCATGGAATGCCGTCTGGGCAAGGTTGTCATGCGCCCGAACCCTACGGCGCGTGAGCATCCCAACTGAGGTCAAATATGTGCGACGTCCCAGGACATGTCGCTGACCCAACACACAACCCAGAGATCAATGCACATGCGGAAGCAATTAAAAACACCCGTACAAATAAACACATGACCAAAGATAGCACAACTAACAAGCAACATGAATATACACTTGCATTAATCAGGGAAACATATACATTATCCATTTACACCAAAATACATACGCAAATCAAAGCGGGTCAACGGCCACTACTAGCAAAAAGGGTAGGTGGCCAGGACGGTCAGGGATACTAAACTAAGGAAGGGCTCAATCAAAAAGATATCGGCCCGACCTATCTAAGGCTAAGGCTAACCCTACGGAACCTAGTCCGGGTCGGATCTCGAGGACTCAGAAGAGCTGTCCGACGGCTCATCCTCGAGTCCATGGAATCCAGCTCGAACTCAACCTCTGCTGGCTCCTCCTCAGCATCCTCCTCAAGCTTGCTCTCTGGCTTGAGGTCCTGCTCCATCAACTCGGGCTCACCGTCCGAATCCATTGGCTCCGGATCGGAATCCCAGTCTACTGGCTCCTCTTCCATCGGGTCTGGCTTGTCAACCTCCCAAATAATAGGCGCGGCCAGCACTAGAACTACCCTCGGACGTGTACTCGGGGCTCACTAGGTCTCCATCGGCACACTGGGGATCTACCTCACCTAGCCTATTGAACGGGACATCAAAAGTCTTGCGGGGTCCGAAGGTCCCGGGATAGTCCCTAAAACACCAAGCGATATACTCGTGGGCCTGAAAGTACTGCTCACCCACGTCCAACCTACACCATAGTAAAATGCCTAATATAGGTATCCCCGTTCCCTACGGGGTACTCAATCACCTTCTGGTCTATCCGGGATGGGATCTCAAAACGGATAGGCACGTCTGTCATCCTCAGGGTTGGGGGTCTGAAAATGTGGGTTTTAACAACTGTGAGAACGAATCTCAGTGAGTAAAATCCCCTAAACCTAAACTAGGCTAACATGCACCTCCTGACAAGTAAACAAATCACACAACACCAACAATCAATTGACTTAGGCCCTCGGGCCCAGATCGAGCGCAAACATAACCCTGCAGGTTAAGCATATAACAGTCGCAATAATGGTATATACACAAACGTACTTAGTCACACATACGCCATGCACATGCTCATGCTCCTTGATGATTGCATCACACACGATTCACCGATACTCACATGCTTGCACGCTTGCCAATGCACTCTTGCACACATATGCCACTAATATGCCCATGCTCGTGATCCGGCTCAATAATGCATACTTGCACTCTGCCAATTTCTCATTATAGTTCAACGCGTAAAACGCATCAGGCCCAATGTCTCTAGTCCGCATAAAACACATTAGGCGCAACACCGATCTCCATATACGGACCGAACCCGCATAAAACGCATCAGGTTGACCGTCTTCTAGCAATCCGGGCATCATCCCGCGTAAAACGCATTAAGACAGATTCAATACCCTGCATAAAACACATCAGGGCTTTATATGATCTCATGTACACATAGCCAAATTTTATCTGAACCCTACGTAAAACACATCAGGGCAATTAGGTGATCACATGCTCATGACAGACATGCATACTCGCACAATTCTTATATCATGCCAATGCACAGCATGCGAAATGCGTGGCCATGCAATTCCGGCACTTGGACCATAACACGATGCACAATGAGCATCCGATTCCAATGTAGGCACATAATCACTTAATGCCAAGACATGCTCAATAAATGTCACAACATGCTCAATTCACCATGTAACAAACTCAATGTGTCACATTAACATACTAGCGTGCCTAGTTAAACAAATCAACTCAATCTTGCATGGCACAAAGTCGGCACACCTAATTCACGCGATTTGAGCAACACAATTACACATACGCACGGCTCACCATGCATCCTCAATCTCGGCCACACTAGGCACGCGACATGGCATCACGGCATCAATATAAAATCAACCAATTCAGCCATCAATCGAACCAATTGAGCACACGTGAAAATTTTCACGATTAAGCTCCTCATTAACTAATCTAAGTCCAATTAATCACATCATGGACAGCCACCAAATCAGGTCATTCTAGGCCAATAAACCATCCTTATAATACTCCATTAGGCTCCCCAAATCATCACCAAATCAGCCACCAATCAACATGCCACTAATCAATCTTAAAACACCCTAATTAACCTTTAATTTACCTTAATCCTATCTAGAAGTGCTTAATGGCCTAATTAGGATTTAGGGTTAATTACTCACCTAATCCTAAGCTCCAATAGGCGGGCTGAACAGGTGGGGGAACGGGCCGGCTAAGCTGGATTCACAGCGGCCTCGCGATGGCAAACGGAGGCTACCTCGGCGATGAACGGCACGGACGGCGAGCGGCCAAGGGGATCGATCCTCACGGCCGAAGGGGAAGGGAATGAGAGGGAGGAGAGGATGGGACGGTCGGTGATGGTGATGGGGCGAGACGGTGGCAGACGCAGGCGTGACAAGACTTGTGTGGCGGGCGGCCAGAGCTTGGGGTGGCTCCGCGATCCTCAACAAGGGTGGAGGGAAGAGAATGGAGAGAAACGGAGAGAGAGGGAGAGTGGTGAGACAGATGGTGATGGCGAGGCTAGGTGGACGAGGACGGTGGATCGACTTGGCCCGCCGGGCGACGGAAAGATCTTTCGCGAGGGCGCTCATCTTTCCGAGAGAGAAAGGAAGGAATCTCGCTAAAAGGAGAAAGGAGAGGGAGTTGGTCGGAGATGATGATGAGGGAATGAGGGAGAGAGAGAGAGAGAGAGAGAGAGAGAGAGAGAGAGAGAGAGAGAGAGAGAGAGAGAAATGAGCATTATTGGGGAGCTTAGTGGAGCGGTTGAACAACTTGCACCAAATGACCATCAAGCCCTCACTTGAAGGGTTGGGATTAGGTCTAGCTAAAATATCTAGGGGCATTCTTGTCTATCATTTTCAAAAATAGGTTGATCAATACCATAATATCCTCCAATTAATCCCCAAAATTCGGAATTACACTTAGGGGTCCAGGGACAAAATGGTAATTTTCCGTCTCCGGGCCAAATTTTCATTTTTCGACCGTACCAATCTCAAATATAGTTAGCCACACTAAAACGACGTCGTCCTCGCAAAATAGTCGCGTACGTCCACGAAATTCAACGTCTAAATCCGGATCCAATTTCATGATTAAATTTACTCAATTACAATTTTAGGGTCTCTCACTAACGGGCTGTTCTTTAGGGGTTACGCGTATCGACCTAGGGTTACTCAAGTCGTGACGGTCTCGATTACCGAGAGAACGTGAGAATTTATCGCTAGTTCCAGAGGTCGCGATCGTTCGGATTAAGCTCAGGGTTTGTTCGCCTCGCATACTATCGGTCATGCGAAATCACCCGCGATCCGACCGTACATTGTTGACCAAACCAAATCCATCACCTTCCTAGAATCAGCCCACGTTGGCCCAAAATATTTTCTCGTCGTTTCTTGGAATCCGAGCTCGATTCACGGTCGAGTTCCTGGTCCACATACCATTTTTCTAGTTAGCCATTCCCCATTAGTTAGTATCTCGCGAGTGATCAGTTCTAGACAAGACTTACTAAAATGAAATGAGAAATAACATCACTTTCATTGATCTCGGAAATGGATCGAAATCGGGATGTTACAAGGGTTCCATACGTTGCCGTGCCCAACGGAGCAGAACGATGCCCAATTATGACTGAAGACACCGGTAGGGGGTTCGATTGTGGCCCTAAGTGGCCGTTTAATAATCTAGACTATTATGAGTGGAAAGTGTACGAGTGAATGCATTGTGCCTCAAAGTGATGAAAATGCGTGTCTGGATTATTAATCTAATGTTGTGTCTGCTTATACACTGTTATGCCTCTGGTTTATGCAATCATGTGATCTTGTTTATGTGCTCGTTGGAGCATTTGCTATGTTCTACAAGTTGAATGAGGCATGGTAAGGGCACTGTTGCTAGAACTGCATGTTTAGAGAGATCCGTTGGTGTGTGTCTTCCAAAGCGAGGCTTAGGGAGTTTACTTATTGAGATTATCTCATTGATGTTTATTAACCATTTCAAACCCCCGAGTATGAACGGTCCTCCCATGCGTTTTGGCGTGCCCATGGATATGGACACGATGGTAGTTGAGTATCTGGTCGGACCGGATAGGGTCTATCTGAAGCACACGACGACTATATGGGTAGATGAGGGCTTTGTGGTGTGGAAATCGCATACTTTCCTAGCTTGGTTTCTTAAGGAAGGGGAAGCATTGTTTGGTCCGATTTGGGGTTTCGATGGACCCCTTAATGGTAGAGTAGGGGATGAGGTTTAGGACCCTATGGAGATCAACCCGCTGGACAAGGGCTGTTACTGATCCTAACATCGGTCTAGATGATTCGGGTTCCAATTCGGATTACTTGGAGTTTGACCAGGAGCCTCCTCCCGGCTATGGTAAGTAGTGTCGATGCGTTTGGATATCCCATCTTTTTGACCGTCCTCTTTTGATGGTGAAGCTAAGTTAATCCAACCACCCGATTCCTTTTTGTTTGTTCATGGTCCGTTAGGAAGTGGCCTCACAGTAGGCTTGTAAATTGTATCTTCCATGGTTAACAATGTGTTTATAAAATGGCTTCGTATGTTTGTGTATCCAAGTATCTCCTTTATTTTCCCTTTGTATGATTGTTGATCAGAGTGTTCGAGTTCGCGTTTAATCGTAAGTATAGTGTATGAGTCGGTGACACGTCCTGATACGTCACAACATAATGACCCGAGTGGGATGATAGCGTTCCCGAGGGTCGGGGCGTGACAATCCCAATAGAATTACTCGAAGAATGGACAGAAGCTATAGACTGAGTCAAAGAGGATCCATCGACCCAGGAATAATCGTTGCTAAGGGATCGGGAATAGTTATCAATAATTATTAGAAAAGTGCAGAACTAAGACGGTTAAAGATTCTTGCCGAGGAATATTAGAATGCATAATGGAATGGTCCATCTAATGATTCAGGAAGAATCAACAAGGAGCAGCATCATAATCACAAAAATCACAACAGTATATGAGATTTTGACTTTGAAGATACAAAGATGAAGAGATCATTCATAGCAGATTGATTTAGATTAGTTTGCGTATTTGAATTTTAAATTAGATTAGATTTCCTAAGTCTGATTCTGTTTAGGCTTAGTTAACCCATCAAACGAAGTCCAATTGAAAGGGTTCAAGTGTCATTAGATATCTTAGAATATGCATTTTTCAAAGTTCATTTAGATCATTTGACCCATTTTTAAGCCTAAAAACCCAAAATTGTGCAAATTGATCTAAAGGTTCAATTTCGACTCCGTTATAACCCGTGAGATGTAAAATTTGGTAAAAATAGAAATATCGGTCAAAATATGTGAAATTTTACAGGTTGTTAGGAAAGCGTGTTCTTAACAACTTTCGTGTTTTAACTTTTTGTTGAAAACCTCATGATATTTCCCAGTGATTCGATTTTTCCTTAAAACTGAATCGAGAATGTTTTGAAAGCCAGACTGACCTTATCCGATTTATTAACAATTTGATTTTTTTTTTAATTTGCTATTAGGTCCTCAAACTTTCCAATCTACAAAATAAGACCCCAATGACTAACTTTTTAGTTTTGATTTTTTTCAAAAAAGAACCTCAAGTTCACTAAAATTATAAAACACGTTCGGATGTTCATGGAAACAAATTCTTAGATCTGAGTGCAGAAATGGATTGGCCGGGATAAGAACAGTAGGAGTATCATAACTTTTGTACGGTACTTACTTAAGTGCCATAACTTTTTTTCGCTTACGTAAGTGCTACATCGAGATAAAATCAATGATTTGAGTGTCATTTCCGGCAAATCATCCTATATGGATTTTTTTATTAATTTCCCATTCCTATGTAGATTTTTTTTATCTTTGAATTTTTTTATTAATTGTCCATGTCAGCGCCGGCAATGTCACGTAGGACTACCGACATCCACGTTGGATTTTTTGGTGAGGCAAATCACCGTTGGCATTTAAGTGTTCGATTTTTCAAATTTGTGGCACTCAAATAAGTGTCATACAAAAGTTATGACATTCCTTGTGTACTAATCCCAAAAATGCTTATACATGTGTCCATTGAAGGAGTGATTGTTTAAATATTTGAGAAAATTATCAATTTAGTCCTAAACCTATTGTATAAACCTATTGTATGGATATCAATTCACTTTGAACTTTCCAATTTTGTCAATAGAGTCCTACACATTTGTACAATATTTAAATGTAATCTTTCCTACTAATTGCTATCGCAAATTGCAACGTAAAAATCAACAAATTGCCCGCGTCAGCACTCTACTGAGGATGGTCGACGATGATTAAACGTCACGTCAACAATTTTTGTAGCAATTAGCGGGAAAGATTACATTGAAATATCGCCAAAAAATTTAGGACTACATTGACAATACTGAAAAGTAGGACTAATTAAGTGAAATAATTAGTTATTGACAAAAAAAATTATGACAATTGTAATTGCATTATAAGACAATCCAATCAAACTTTGGCAAATACATATTTTTTGTCAATTTTAAATTATCAAAATTTCCAAAGAAAGAAAAGAAAAAAAGGTAAGAAATAATCTTAAATTTGGGACCTGCGAGAGATATTATGGCCAGTTTAAAGGAGGCGTTGAAGTCAAAAAAATGGATGGAAAAATGCCTTTATGCATTTATCCTTTTTACATAATTGCTTATTTAAATGTTAGACTTAACATATTTATTTATATATGAGTTGATGTGAGAAAATAAGGATAGAGTATGATGGGTTTCTAGAGTTAAGGGCCATATGGTCGTTGGGAAAAAGGAGAAGTGAATAATATGATTTATAATTAATACTACGTATGTATTAATACATAATAATTGTTTTGATGATATTTTAATTTTGATCTTGAAAATTAAATTTAATATATTTTGGATTTTATAGCAATGGGCCTCATTCATGAGAAGTACCTAATTTTATATCTATGGTACCCGCTTCTATTAATATGTCCTATAAAGAGTTAATTAATAAGCATTTGCCTGACGTGGGACTCTTATAGTAAAGTTCATAGGGGCAACTGCATTGATTAGTCCTCCCCAACATTTTCACTTATAAATAAAAATATTTGGGATAAAAGGACAACAAAAGTGCCATAGTTTTCGATCGGCACTCACTTAGTGTCACATCAAAGTAAAATCGATCATTTGAGTGTCCTTCTCGACAATCGTCCTACATGGATTTTTTTTATTGATTTTCCATCCCAACGTGGATTTTTTTATTTTTAAATTTTTTTATTAATTATCCACGTCAACACCGGCGATGCCACGTAGGATGACCGGCATCCACATCGAATTTTCCAGCAAGGCAAATCACTAATCGCACTTAATTGATCGTTTTTTTTCAAATTTGTGACACTCAATAGAGCGAAAAAAAAAAATATAGCACTCAAGTGAACGCTGTACAAAAGTTATGGCACTCCTAATTACTTATCACTGGATCGGCACATTGATAAGATCTTTGAACAATCAACAGAGCATTAATTTAATGAAATTGATTTCATTAGAAAGCCCAAGAAATCACCTACAACTTTTATGAAGAACACATCTCAAGATTTTGAATAAAAAAGTCATAAAAATCAAATAATAGGCAAAGGTCAATCAGGAAAATGTTATCACAGAATCTAAGTCAAACTTTCCATATTTCATGTTCAGATTTTGTCACACCCCGAACCCCCGCCGAGCTCGTGACATCGCCTGCTCCGGTCGAATAGTTGCGGCGTCCTAGGAACGTCGCCGACCCAATCCAAACATCGAGGCACATGCAGAAGCGAATACAAAAACCCCGGATAAAAAGATGACGACAACGGGGTAGGACACCGTAACTATCAAACAACAACATATTCATACAACACCAAATATGCAAACATCATATTACAGACATGATTAACAAACTAGCGTCCGAAATCACCGTAATAACAAAATATTAGGGGTTTTGTTATTTTAACTTCACTACCGGATAACCCAAGTTAAACAACCCCTAAAATACCCTAGAGAATTACTGGTCGCCTTCCTCTCATTCTGCTCCTGAACCTTCGGGCTTGAGCCTCCGGAAACTCACTTGTAGTTTCACTGGGCACCAAAGGCAGCTCCCCGGGCTTCCAAAAAGAGGAGGCGGACTTCCCGAGTTTATGGCTGGTGGTGTGAAATTGTGGATTATACAACTATGAGATGAATCTCAATAAGTGTACAACCTCAAACCCCACGTAGGCACTCATATACTGCCAGACGAAAACACGCACAACACACGACAATCAACCAAATTAACAACCACATACGACCCTACCTGGAATCCATCATACATGTCCTTGCACATTAGTCAATAACACAGCCAATACACCACAACAATGAATCACAGTCCGGGCACGTGCCTCGATTATAAAGCAAAACCTACTTAGACACGTCCCATACCATGCCTAGCAGTATTTTACCCCCAAAATCGAGCACCACAGCAATCAATACAAACACACTCGCACACTGACTCACACCACACATCACTTTCACAAACCTCACACCTCAAGCCAATTCCCGCTCATTCTCAACCTTTCCACCACTACGCACCCGTGTAAAGCGCGTGGGCCAACGGTCTTGACCTCGTCGGCATCGACACCCCATCGAGTCGGGCATTGTCACCTCGTTAGGGACCGCATCTTCCGCGTAAATGAACATGCCTCGGGGGGGAATCCTACACACTTTCCTTCTGCGCCCACAGTAAAGCGCATCGGCCAGCGGTCTTGACCACGTCAAGCATCGTCACCTCGTCGGGCCGGGCATCGTCACCTCGTCAGGGATGGCATCGTCCCGCGTAAATGTACACGCCTTAGGACGGACCTTTTCCAACCAATCCTACATTTCTATATCCTCGTTCCACTCAAACCACACTTACACACTGCCAACAAACGCATGGCCAAACATACACACCTCACACACATTTCACAATTGCACATTCTCATCACACGAACACGCCACCCAATCACACATTCTCGTCACACGAACACGCCACCCAATCCCACAATCACAAATCGCACAACCACGTACATAATTCAATTCATAGTATAATCCCACCGATCGATTGCACAATTCAACCCCAATCAAGCCACAACATCACAGCCTTACCCAAGCTTCCTAAACCTCAAATTTTCATCACCAATTCAGTCCACAGCCACCAAACAACCAACCACTCATTCTAGCCCCAAAACAGCCCCTAAACTACCCAAATCGAGTCCTAAACGGGCCTAGCAATACCCGAGGTCCTAGGTAGTTTTTGGGAGAGACACTTACTCCGAAAAGGCGAGACAAACAGGACTAAATAGAGGCTGGGATGACCAAAAACAGCAATAAAGAATGGGCCGTGGCCAGCGGCGAAATGGCCGAGGGGCGGGTGGTGGTCGGGCGAGGTTCACTACCAACTAGGGGTGGCGACGATCACGATGTGGTGGGGGGACGGCCGCGGGTGGCTCGATGGCGGCTGGTGCGGCGGCAAGCACGGCGGCTCCAGCTGTTCCTTTGGCCGTGAGAGAGAGAGAGAGAGAGAGAGAGAGTGAGTGAGATTGGGAGAGGGGGCTGGCCGAATGAGGGGGAGAAGAGAGAGTGGCCGGTCCAAGCTGGTCAAATATTGGGGGCTGGTGGCGCCAAGTGTTGCCAATCCGACGGTTTTAACCAAAATACCCCTAATCCGGCAATCCTAATTCGTTCTCATCCAATAATTGATGGACAAAAGGATAATTGGGTCTAATAATTCAGCTGAAAATTCATTATTAATAATCTTAAATAATTTTCAAAGTTCAGAACCCGAAAATAGCCCAGGGCAAAATGGTCATTTTTACGGTCCCGGGGCGAAATTCCAATTTTGGGCTATATCAACCCCAAATATGAGTGGCCAACATAATATGGCGTCGAACTCATGAAAATAGTCTCTTAAGCCCTCGAAAATCGGCTTCAAAGTCCTAAGGAATAAAATAATAATTTTTTTTCACTTTCGAGCCAAAATTCTAATTTTTGACCGTAGCAACTCTGTATGTGCGTGGCCACCCTAAGATGACATCAGCCCCGAAATATAATCTCATACGGGCTCAAAATCAACGTCGGTGTTCAGAGGGGCAAAATCGTAAATTTTCACTTTCGGGTCAAAATTCATTTTTTTGTAGAAATGGGTGGCCCCAAGGTTGGCCACGCCAAAAACGTCATCGGCCGCTTAAAATTGTCACTTTCAAAATTCTCGATTCCTAGGCCCGAATTTCAAGAAATGACTAAAATCGAACAATCGCGACTCTAGCTTATCTCTTGCTAACGGGTGGCTCGTTGGGATTACGCGCTCTCGACCCGTGACCGACACTAAGTCAAATAACGTTTAAGTTTGCTCGAGCCAGGACGACCTCGATTGTCATATAATTGCGAGGGTCTATCGCTAGTTCCCTTCGGACACGATCAATCAGATAGATCGGTCTCAGTTGGCCCAAAATATTCCCTGGTTAATTCTTATGGTCGAAGATCGAACCAAGGTTGAGTCATTTGGTCGTGCGAACTCAATCCCATAATGGCCTTACCCTTAAGGTTAGCATCCCAAGAATGCGCGGTTCTTGGGTGAAATCTCACTATAAGTGCATTGATCAAAATATTCATTTCCTAAATCTCGGGAAAAGGATCGAAAATTCAGTCTGTTACTGACTTCGAAGACTGTTTCACATAGCAAATGAAGTCCAAATGTGACATGCAACCTACCAAATCGAAGCTCAGGAAGTAGAAATCATTTATGTAGTTGATCATTTCCTAAAATTTCAAGGTTGTCTTGGGAATTTCAAGCTAATTGTCTTAATCGGAGAGTTATGACTCTTCAAGTAATCGAGACAATCCATTTGGAACTTCAAGAGGCCAAAAAAGATTCTGATCAAAATGACTCTGAATCTACAGAACAAGAGGAGTTTGTAAAAAGATGATGGCGAGTTATTGGTGATCCGGAGAGCATTACACACCGTAATTTCTCCAAAGGGAAAACATCTTTCACACCTGTTGCACTATTAACGGAAATGTATGTACGGTGATTATTAATGGTGGGAGCTGCACAAATGTCGCATCGACAACCTTGATTGACAAATTGAAGCTAACAACGTCTAAACATCGTGAACTGTACAAGCTCCAATGGCTTAGTAAAGGAAGAGATCTTAAGGTAAAAATGCAAGCCTTGATTTCGTTTTCAATTGAGAAGAATTACTGTCACGACCGACCTTCGCACACGTTGAAAGGTAAAATAGGTGTCAACAATTATCATGATCATATTATAAGTGATGTTATTCCTATGGATGTATGCCACTTGTTATTGAGTAGATCTTGCAATGTGATAGGAAGGTTGTTCATGATGGGCGTAAAAACACACTCATTTAACAAGGAACAAAAATGCATTACTCTTGTATCCTTGAATCTAGTCATAAACCACAAAAATCAACTTGGGGAGGAAAACACTAGTAAGGAAAACCTTTTTCTTGAGTGAACACGGGTTGAGAGAGATATCAGCAAATAAAAGAATGTATTTGTTTTTCTTATGATTGAGAAAAAGAGTGAGATAGAGACACCCGTACATCCAAAAATGCAATCCTTGTTGAAAGAATTTGCATGTGTTCCCAAAAGAATTGCCCCCTAGGTTACATCCCACAAGAGGTACTGAACATCACATCGATTTGCTTCCTGTTGCTCCTCTACCAAACAAAGCAGATTATCGATACAAGGAAGAGACAAAGGAGTTGCAAAGACAAGTCGAACAACTTATCAATGGGAGGATGTTCCAAGCAATTTCCTATGATAGTTGATGATTTTCTAAGGTGATTATTTCCTGGTCAAGGCTGGAGCTTGAATTTGAGAGATGAATTAAGCAATTTCCTATAATAGTTGATGATTTTCTAAGGTGATTATTTCCAGGTCAAGGCTGGAGCACAAATTTTGGGAGATGAACCACAAGGCTGAAGAATCAAGATTTCAAATCTCCGTGTCTTTATCGTACTTCATAGTTCATAAGTGTCATCGATGCATTTCTGAGTTTCTAGGTCTTTATGAGTCTTAATCGTTATGCAAGTCTCAAGAGTTAAAGTCCTTAATTCTTAGGTATTTAAATGCTTCCTAGTTCCTGAGTCCTTAAATGGTTAGGTAGTCCCATGTCTCTTTAATGTTTGTCTATATCCTAAGTCTTTGCCCTTCTATATTTTGAAGAGAGTCCTCCATTATAATGCAGACTAGACATGTTGAATGAAAATACATGAGATTTTCTTGTGTGAGTGAATATCTTTGGAGAGTGGACATTGTTAGATGTATTCCCTAAAGTTACCATGTAATAGTTACATGTTAGGGATTTAAGTTATATTTTCAATTTCATTATTTATTTAATGGCAAGGACGTATTTATTCATTTTTCCAATTATTCAAATATATGAATGATTCCATAAGATCAGTTGTGACTGGACCTACTCTTAAGATGTTCAGAATATGTGTGACAGATTCACAGTTAGACTGAATCTTTAAATTGTTCCCGGTTGATGGATCATTGAATGGATATTAATGATCCTGTTGAGACCGGTGTGTTCTTAGCTTCACCATTAAGTATTGGATATTTAAGGGAATGACGAGTCACGAGTCATTGGGTATTATGATGCCCAAGTTAGAACATCGGTGCTTGTACCAAATAAGTTCACTGAACGTGACCCGCATATAATGATTAGCAACATGGAAGCTTTTAGCATGGTCAATGCCTAATCATTCATGCTCTGGTCTTGGGTAAATAATCCTTAGACTTGTGGCACAGTGTTGACTTGTGTGTTGGATGGCTATGGTTCACAAGTGCACATATTGCCGGTTCGTTGATCCATCTCTGTACTTGATGGCCATAGTTCATTCACATACGAAGTTACACATGTGCGCAAAATGGAATCTGTCTCCTTGTTATACGCAAGATACAATAATGATGTCCTATGCAATTTAATCTTGACACTGCATTAAAATCCTTGGCCGGGGTTGTAACCGTGAATGAATTGTTCATTTCTCACATAAAATGCATGCCAATTAGGTTTGTGCATATGATCGAATTGGTGGCTTGACAAATATTCCATGGTCTTTGTTCGATCAGGACATAGTAAGGTAGAGAGATTGAATTACACTGTAGCCAAGGCTGATAGGTTCATTATATTCTTAAAGCATTCACACTGTCTAGGTAGCCATGACATATTGCTATATGTCAATCATGGCCTGTAGGACCTAGAGGTTGATCTGGATAATCAATTATCTTGGGAGTAATAATGTGTTAGTGCAAGTTTTACTACCAGCTCAATGATGAACCTAGAAATGTCACACAGCATAACCAATTTAGGATGACGTTGTACGGAAGAGATGATATTGCAAATATGTTTGCAATCGAATTGAGTCGGACTAAAGTTAAATTAAATGGGATTTAATTTAATTCAATTTTTGTCATGGGTGTATGTGCATATGATGCTCACAGAATACACATGCCGATCATGCACTTATATGTTTGTATATATATGTTTACATTTATTTATATATATATTTGAAAAGAAAAATTGGCGCATGCGCATGGCCAGCAAGTACTGACCATGTGCATGGCACGCGGTCTGCAAACGGTTGCTGACCGTGTGCATGACACACACAATCAGCAACCGTTGCTGATCGTGTGCAATATGCATGGCACACGGTCAACAAATGGTTGCTGATCGATGCATGGCACACGATCAGCAACCATTGCTGATCATGTGCAATGTGCACACATGCACGATTAGCAACGGTTGTTGATCGTGCATGCAATTAGCAACTGTTGCTGATCACACATAAAAGACGTGATCAGCAACAGTTGCAGGATGTTGAAAAATGAGCATATGCAATTATCTTGTGTGCGTGAGAGTTAAAATACGTTTTCTCTCTCTTCCGGCACTGTAACTGAAATATCAAGAATGCGGAGAATTGTCGCCACAAAATTGCTAGCACAATTATATTGGTGATTATCCTCAAGTTCTTCCTTCCATTCATCATATGATTGGTGATGTGTCTAAACTAGAGATTCGATAGTTGTGGGGCTCGAACTGAAGAACATCCAAACCGAAATCATTTTGGGCATACTACGAGAGGTAATCCGTTCAACCCCCTATGATCTTCCGATTTTTTACTGAAACGCACGAATAACATCTTTGGAGATACACGAATGGTTATATCTTTCCGCTGCGTTTATATTTAATTTTAACTATGCATGCTCTATAGAAAACCAACAGATAACTCTTATTCTTGTTTCTTTATCCTTGGAAAGTGGATTACTCGTCGATGATGAGCCAAGAAGCGTTTTATCCGCGGCTAGTGGTTTCCCTTTAGGCCTTAGTGGTGAGCTTTCTCTCTCCCGAAGTCCTTTAACCTTGTTGGATGGCTTGTCATTTAAGCCTCGGTGGTGAACTTTGTCGATCTTGATCTTCATCCTCGGATTGATGGCGCTTCCTTTATACCTTGGTAGCGATCATAATCTGTCCATCGGTTACCCTTTTACCCTTCGGTAACAATTTCAAACACCACTTATCCATACACATAACCTAGAAAATCCTATTTCCGAATTCGTTTGCCCACACATGCATCAAGATTATGGTCTCCAAGTCCCCGTTGGACCTTCCAATTGTTGAACGTAACTCCAAAGAATATTTGTTACCTCCTGCAACTTTAACTTTTCCTTTTTACGGTCAAAGTCTAATATCACGTTTGACTCCAATGCTTAATGGGAAATTTAGATTTGTGTATATCTCCCTTTTTTGGCTTTACTTGGTAGCAACTTTTGCATACTAAGAAAGTGTTAGAAAGTCTAATCCAAAAGTTTAAGCTGATAGGTGAAGGAGACCACATAAATTTGAAGAGCATTTAGGACTCATTGCCAATCGATGTGGAATAATACTTCAACACCCCCACTCACGTACATTCCAGAATATAAGCAGCACATGAAATTTTGAGATCTCTAATACCATGTTAGAAAATTCAACCCAAAAGCTTAAGCTGATAAGTGAAGAAGATCACATGAATATAAAAAGTATTTAGAACTCACTGTTAATCGATGCGATATAATACTTTAATAGAAAGTAAATTTCCTACATATTTCCTTTTTCCCCCTTTTATTTCTTTATTTTCAAAATTTGATTTTTCGTTTCGGGCTCAAACTTGAGACATATTCTAACATAATATAACCCGCTTCGTCGACGGATGATTGTATCTGAAAAGCCTGATTTCATTGCCTTCAAGGGTACTTCAATGGTGACTTCATCGTCATTGTTTATCTATTCTTATGTCTGTTTCCAAGATTGTCTTTTTTAATGGACAAAAACAGATAGAGGGAGGAATGGCTCTAGTAACATTGGCAGATGACTTGGTACTTGCTGTTCTGTTTATGGAGTTGATATTTATAGTAGGGAGTTTTACAGCATACACATTTATGCCTCAATCGCTTGTGAAGCATAAAGCGTGGTTGGAACAGTTATGGTCTATAAATGTAACATGAAACTGGCATGTCGCTAAGATTAGGGATGTGGAAGCGAGCTCGTATCCCTTCATGACATTTTTCTCTTCGTAGAGTCCCATCATGACACTCTTGATAGGCAACACATTCATTTAAAGCATATATGTCTGCCAAAGAGGAATTGTCACCTTATGGAGTTAATGGCACAGGGGAGGTGCAAATTTTACAGGCGGTTCACGTAGAAAACAAAATTCTCCTGATTTGGTGCTGTCGACTTCTAAGGATGGCAAGCTTCTGATCTGGTGTTGGGGTTTCTTCATGGAAACATCGTAGCCATTTCATATTTGAGTCCAAAGGACGCATGTATTAGGTACTGAAACGTAACAGATTCATTTACTTGGAGAATCTGTTCCCACTTGCCTTAACTGTTAGCTCGATAACTCAAATTGTCTGGACAACGAACTACCATCTCTTGGCATTGCATTTTGCTCTTTGTACTTCTCTTTTACGATCTACGGTCACTTCCAACTTGGATTAAGCGGTGGTTAATGATTTTTTTGAAAACGTGTCTTATTCTCTTTGTAACATAAGCTTTGGATTGGTGTTTATTAAGCAGAAAGGCACTCTGCCCTCTTTTGCGTTTTTTGATTAATATTTCCAAGGAAATCTGCTTGGTCTTATATTAGTTTCCAAGCTTGGTGCGTGCGTGGGTTAGTTATTCCGGAAATGGGGTTTATGAATTACGTGCATGTATGGGTGTGTGTTTGCGGGATATATGTCGAGGGGTCAAATGTAAAATGTAGAATAGATTACGATCGCCACCAAGGTATAAAGGACAGGTCACCAACCAGATTGGGGATTGATAAAGTTCACCACCAAGGCTTAAAGGACAAGCCACTTGCCAAGAAAACAGGATTTCGAGATAGAAGAAGCTCACCACCAAGGCCTAAAGGGAAACCACCAGTCAAGGATAAAAAGATTCTTGGCTCGCCACCAAGGAGTAATCCACTCTCCAAAGATGAAGAAACCAGAATATGAGTTATTCACTCTCCAAAGATATTCACTCACACAAAGGAAAATCTCATGTATTTTCATTCAACAAGTCTAGTCTACATTACAATGGAGAATTCGCCTGTTTATATAGAGGAATTAACACATTGGAAATAATGAAACATTAAAGACATGGGAACTACCCAAACATTTAAGGACTCAGGAACTAGCAAGGAATTAAAGTCCTTGTAACTAGAAAACGTATTAATGATATGGAAACTTATAATCTTGACTCTTTAGCCTTTGCAGTTCACCTTCAAAATTTGTCCACCAACTTTGACCAGAGGATAACCACTCCAATAAATTGGCAAATGCCATAGGAAATTGCTTGGAACAACCTCCCATTGATATGTTGTCGATCACATTAAAATTAGCAACTAATCTTGGTAAAACGATATTGAATCGGCTACATCAAGAAATGACAACTCCTTTAATCGATAACTTGGTCAATAGTCTCCTTATTGACAACTTCATTTTTGACCCATCAAAGCAAGTTATAACCAAATTCAGCTTTGGCTTGGATGATCATTGATTGTGCTGGCCTCATTGATGGAATCGAATTGGAACTTGAGAATTGTTCTATAGGATGCTCTTGCATCAAAGCTTCAGGTTTTGGTAGCCCATTTTTTCTTCCTGGTGAACGTTTCCTTTGGAGGGAATGTAGATTGCATCTCATGTTGGATTTTGTCTATACTTGAAATATCCTAGGCTTTGCTTATTATTTAGTGTGGCAGACATTAATATGCCAATAGTTATCACAATGACCTAATATGCTTCAACAGAGCAGATAGGTCTTTGACATTAAAGATCAAATTATGTTGATAATCCATATTGTTCTCTGTGGTATCATGCAACTTTTAGGGACTGCTCAGACGCCTGCTATATATTTGGTGAACACAATTTTTAATGAAATATGCATTGTTTTGTTTATTTTTCTGATTGGATGAGATGTAAACGGAGCAATATGTATCCATTTAAATGAAGTCAATAAAGCTTGCTTGCTTACCAAAAATAAGAAAAGAAACATTGTGTTAATGATTGTTAATACATACTTTTAGAAGGCCAGAAAGCAATTCTTGGACCATGGTGATATTTAATTTTACAGCATCCACCACCATAACTGGCATTTTGGTTCGGTTAAGTGTTTCTCGCGTATAATGGTTTTCCATATTTGCATATGACGTCTGGATCTGTGTTCATGCAAGTGCGTCTTGCGCTTGTAACAGTCGGTCAAAAGTTTGCAAAAATGGTTGCTTCTACCTTCTTTTAAATGATTTTACGACATCTTTTTCCAAATTTGTGCATGAATGAATGACATTGATGTTGGAATCTAACCTTTCAGAATTTAATCAGTAGGTAGAGTGGCTCCAACCAAAAGTTAAATTAATTTATAGCCTAGAATCCGCAGGATGACAAAACTAAACCTAGTTTCTACGTATGGTCTGCTGTGGACTAGCTAGCGGACGAAACTATGCATGCTTTTATTTCCCGTAGGCAGTTGAAAGCCGTAAAGTGTATTTTCTTGACTAAGGTGGTTCTTATTCAGATGCTAATGCTGTGACACTTTATCTCAACTTCATGATGCCAGGTTTATACATAGTACATGCCTCTCCTTGTGCTGTTAATGACTTAATTGGCTATGTTCTTTTGCATAGCACTACAAAAAACAATATTTTTTCCGACGAAATTTCCAACGAAAAAACATTCGTGGGTAATTCATTGTCGGAAAATTTTCCAACAAAAATTTTAAATTTCGTTGGAAATTTACGACAAAAATTTTTTTCGTGGAAAATTCGTTGGAAAACTTTTTGGCTAAATTCGTTAGAAACGAATCTTTTTTCCGACAAATTTTTTTTCGTTGAAAACTACAAATTTTTTTGTCGAAAAAAAATTTTGGTCAAAAGTCGCCCTACGCCACGACAAGGGCCAATTTTTACTGTCGCCAAGAAGGGCCGAGCTCGCCCAGATCCGGGCGAGCTCGAGCTCGCCCACCCATGGTGAGCTCGGCCCTCGCCATGGCCGGTGAGGGCTAGCTTCGTCGCCCGGCGGCCGACCTTGCCCGGTCCTGGGCGAACTCAGCCCTTGCCATGGCTAACGAGGGCCCGGCCTAAATCGCCCGACAAGGCGAGCTCGTCCGTGATATAGGCGAAGCAAGCTCATCGCCGTGATGCCGAGCTTCCCGAGATCTAGGCAAGTTCGAGCCCGCCGGCCATGGCGAGCCTCGGCCCGCCGCAATCCAGCTCGAGCTCACAGATTCAGGAGAGCTGCCCCGCCGTGGGCGACGAAAGCCTGCCAAGCCCTCCTCCGCCCCCGCATCCGGGCGAGCCGGGCGAAGCCGGGCTCACGGCGATTTCCAGGCTGCGGCATCGGGGCATCAAGGGCGGCCCACAGGCGCTGTGGGCGCCACCGCGGGCTCGGCCCTCAGATGCCGCGCGCTGGGGAGGGAGCCGACGCCGCGGATGACCGATCTTGGTGTCCATGGCGCCGGAGCCGAGGAGGAGGGGGGCCCATGGGGGGGAGGAGACGGGGGGAGGCAGAGGGGGAGACGAAGGGACAAGGTGAAGGCAGAGAGAGAGAGAGAGAGAGAGAGAGAGAGAGAGAGAGAGAGAGAATGTGAAATTGAGAATTGTGGGAATAATGAGCGAAAAATGTTGAATAAGGAAGAAGTAGTTACAGTTGCAAAATTGCGGAAATTTCCCACCTAATTTTGCAAGGAAAATTGTACACGCAAAAAATAATTGGCCGAAAATTGAAATTAGTTGAAATTTCCCGACGAAAAAAAATTCGCTGGAAATTTTCAAATCTAATTTTCCAACGAAAATTGTACACACTAAAATAATTGTTCGAAAATTGAAATTGCTGAAATTTTAACGAATTTGCCAACGAATATAAAAAATGCCAACAATACCGGTTTTTTTTTAATTCGTTGAAAAATTGTACACACCAAATAATTGCCTGGAAAATTGAAATTGTTGGAAATTTCCAACGAATATAAAAAAATGCCGAACAAGAATGGGTTTTTTTTTATTGTTGGAAAATTCATTAGAAATTTCCGACGAATTTTCCAACGAAAAAATGTACACACTAAAATAATTGCCCGAAATATTAAAATTGTTGGAAAATTCGTTGAAAATTTCCAACGAATTTTCCAACGAATATAAAAATGCTGAACAATACCGGGTTTTTTTAATTCGTTGGGAATTTCAACGAAAAAAAAATTCATTGAAATTTCCAACGAATTTTCCAATGAAAAATGTACACAATGAAATAATTGCCGAAAATTGAAATTGCTGAAATTTCCAAACGAATTTTCCCACTAAAAATTTTTCGTTGGAAATTTCCAACAAATTTTCTCACAAAAAATTTTTTGTTGAAAATTTTCAACGAATTTTGCGATGAAAAATTTTTCGTTGGAAAATTTATTGCAAATTTTCGTGGCAAAAATCCAGTTTTTTTGTCATGTATAAAAGGAATATGTTGTCCAACGCATCTACTGCCCTAACCTCCACATTCTCTCCCTTCTTTGTTCTTTCTATCTTCTTGTTAGATCTTTAGATCTTGCTGCTCACCAAGTGATTTTTTGAGTTTTTGGATTATACTCTTGTACTTATTGCTGAAGATAGTGAAACCCTTCTCTCTCCCTGTGGTTTTTCCCATTTTTGGGTTTCCACGTATATTTTGTGTCTCGTGTGATTTGATTTTGCTTTCATCCTTTCTATTTGGGCATTTCTTAGTATTGTTTCACAACAAATTGGTATTAGAGCAAAGAAATTTCATCTTTTGTTTAAGATGGCATCTATCAAGTTCGAAGTGGCACCCTTTGATGGCCAAAACAATTTCGGGCTATGAAGGATCAAGATAGAGGCATTGTTGCATCGAGAAGGTTCAGCTAGAGCCTAGGACGAGAAGTACCCCAACAACATGACTATAGCCGAGATTGAGGAGATGGAAGAGAAGGTGCATAGCACCATCCAATTGTCGTTGTCCAACAAGGTGCTTCGTGAGGTTGCTGATGAAGAAACAGTTTAAGGATTGTGGAATAAGCTCGAAAGCCTCTACATGAAAAAATCTCTTACAACAAGATTATTCTTGAAACAGCGTCTTTACACGCTAAAGATGTAAGAAGGTACGCCTATCCAAAAACATCTAGATGAATTTTATAAGATTGTGATGAATATAAAAAATCTAGATTTGAAGTTAGATGATGAAGACCAAGCCTTAATTGTGTTATGCTCACTACCGAGCTCGTATGAGAATTTTGTGAATTCTATGCTGTATGGGAGAGAATCCATAACTCTTGAGGATGTGAAGGCCTCTTTGAATTTAGTAGAGATGCGTACAAAGTTGATTGCAAGTGGTAGTGGTGATAAAGCCGATGGCTTAGTTGTTAGGGGAAGGTCGAATCATCGTGATAGGCGCAATAATAGTAAGGGAAACCCATCGAGAGCACAACACCCTCCACTAGTTGATTTATGCGACATCCCAGGGTTATCGCCGACCTCGAATTTTAATTATCAGAGATTTAAATTCACAGTGGAAACCACAATTCACCCGGACAATTGGAACTGGGGAAAAACAGGGAGAGTAAACACATTCTTTTCTCATTCACACTTATACCATAATATTCACAACTTTACAAACCATAATATACATGTGCACACCATACTAAACCCTTGAGCAAAAGAAAACCGATGACCTGGCATTTTAACCTCAAAAACGGTACTCATCCAGAACACTATTCTTAACCCTTACATTAGCCCCTACGCCCCTTGCTAGGTGTCCATTCCGAGTCTGTCTCCTCATCTTCTAAATCCGAACTCTCCTGATCGGTCTGTTCCTCTGAAGATTCTGGGTCTGCTTCAATCTCAATCGGGTGATTTATGTCACCCGACTCGGCTGGAACTTCATTCTGATCCTCTTCCCATAATCCATCAAAGAAGTTATATTTAGGCACGTAGTTAGGATCCATATACTGCTCATACGGAAGTACATACTCCGGTTCCTCCACGGGCTCCTCAAACTCGTTAGGCTCATGCTTAGGTTCTGCCTCGGGCTCTACCCCCTCTAGTTCCTCCTTGGGAATTGGTTCTAAGTCTATATCCATTGGGTCGTCCTCAGCCTGTGATGTTTCGGGTTCGGGTTCATGCTCAGACCCTGAAGATTCTTGAGCAGCGGCTGCTGAATGCAATCTAGACTGAGCTAAACTAGTCTCTATACTGGTCAACTCTCCGTTTATCGGGGATATGGCAGACGGGTCCCAATCCCCTACTAAATCAAACGGAACATCAAAACCCCTAACGGGCCCAAACTCATCCCCATCTACATCCCGAAAAAACCAAGTAGTATAAACATGAGTCTCCCACAAAGGTAGTCCTACCTCTACAAAAATAGTCGTAGTATGCTTAATCCAGGTCATGTTATCGGGCATAGGGAATTCTACAACCTCATTCTCGGTATGCATTAGTACTCCAAAATGCTCTGGTGGCGGTGGCAGAGGATTCATGGCTCAAGTCGAGGTTTTGAAAAATATTGGTTGAAACAACCATGAGACTACATCTCAATAAGTACACCCCTAAACCCCACCTAGGCTATCATGTACCTCCAGACAACCACAAGACACAATCACATATACACCAATCAGCACATAGCAGGCACATCACGTACAATCACAAGCATGCACAAATCTCAAGTCATGCACTCATTCCGTTCTCATTCTCTTTTCCACAATTCCTTGCTAGTGACCCGCGTTGAAGTACACGCCTCAGGTACACTACGACCACTTTTCACAACACTTCAGGGCCCGCGTAAACGTACATACCTCAGGCCATGTTTCTTGCTCAATACACTACTCAACACCTACCACCTATTGCGCAACCCGCGTTAAAGTACACGCCTCAGGCTGGCAATCTTCCGGTAATACCGGGCATCGTCCCACGTAAATGTACATGCCTCGGGACGATATAATTTTCCATGAACTCATGTCATACCACATCCACTTTTATTTATGCACATGCTTAACAAGCATTTACCACACTTAACTGGCCAATCACACGTGGCCCGTGCATACATCAATTCACACACAATACATGCTCACTAAGCATTTGACATGGCCAATTTTGATAATTAAATCAGTTTAGCCCAAATGTGCACCCGCTATATATATTTTAAACATGAAATTCCACAACCACACACTCAATTTCATCATCACCATTCAGTCACAGTTCAAATACACAATAAACGCACAAATAAGCCATTTTTCTCCAACCAAACGACTTTAATCAATTCCGGCCCTTCATGGCACTTTCTCACAATTAATTGCTGGTTCTAAAAATCCAATTTGCATCCCGATTAGCCCTTCACAGCCCACTGAACAGTCATCCACAGCCCACTATTGTCCTAAAAAATTCCAATGAAATTTTCCCGACTTCAATTTTAGGCCCCAATTGATTTTACTCCTAATCCACACAACCCTACACCCAATTAAATCTGATTTCCAACCCAACTATCCGTTGATACCCAATATCCTAAATCGGGTTTAGGCGAGACTTACCAAGTTCTAGACTCACGCGGCTAGAGCGAAAAGCGGGGTGAAACAATCGGCCATCTTGGCGGGCGGTGTGGTTTGGTTCGATCGGGCAACCAAGAGGAACGGCGGGCGGGCGGCGTGATGGTGGCCGGCCGGCCCACGGCCTCAGAGAGAGAGAGACCAAGAGGGAGAGGGACGATGGCGAGGGGTGGTGACAGCGGTGGCGAAGACGGCGCGGCACGACGGGCGGTCCGACGGGCGGGTTAACCGGCGGTGGAGGCGGTCCGGAAGGAGAGAGAGATCGAGGAGGGGGAGGCTCACGGTGGGGGAGGGATTCACGGTGGAGAGGGAGGAAGAAGAGAGAGAGGAGAGAGAAAAGGGGTCAAAGGCTAAATATCCAATTTTGACCCCTTTTTGGTAATTTACCAAAATACCCCTCTCTAATCTTTTTAATCCGACGGCCGAGATTCGATCTAATCTTAAAATCAAAGGCCCAGATTGAATCTTGCTTTAAAATATCCAAGGGTATTATGTCTTTTCCAACTTTGGGGGCAAAAATTACTAAAATGCCCTTTGCCCATAAACTAACCCTTTATTAATTCTCAAGGACAAAATGGTCACTTTCTCATTTTCTCGTCGAATTCGAATTTTTCCGAAGGAATCAGGACATTCCAAATTTGCACGTTCCAATTGCAACGTCGTCCTGACGTCCCGTTGTGACTTCCAAATTTTTCCAATGTCCAATTTGGGCTAAATTAAATAATCAAATTTTATTAAACGCAACTCGAGCGTTTCTCAAACTAACGGGTGGCTTGTTAGGAAAATTCGCATATTCGACCCGTGACTGATACTAAATCAAGTCACGTGTAATTTATTCAGACCGTAATGACTTCAACTGTCAATAAAATCGCGAAGATCAATTACTAGATCCGAGGGACACAATCGTTTGGTATAGGTTCAGAATCATTCGTCAAATCATTTCGTGATCCGGCGGAATCACCCGCAATCCACTACTATGACCATGGCGAACTGGCCCCTGACTATCCTTGGATCGGCCAACAGTGGCTCAAAATATCACCTCGACAATTTCATGATCGAAAGTCAATCCACGATCCAATTTTCTTTAGTCGTACGAATTTAAATCCCTAATTAGCCTTTCCCCAATGGTTAGTATCCCAAGAATAATCAGTTCCGAATGGGAACTAACTACGAGTACGTTCATAAAACTCAGTATTTTTATAAATCCCAAATGGACTATTTTTCAGGATGTCACATCCTTTGCTCAAGGCTAAGGGAAAGAAGTCCATAGAAAGTTCCGATTCGGCTAGTTTGGTGAAGGATAACGAGTCAACTGATGCAAACAATGTTCTTACTGTTTTGTCTTCGGATTGTCGTGTAAACGACGAATGGATTTTGGATTCGGCATGTTCATACCATATTTGTCCAAATAGAGATTGATTCTATACATATGAGAAAGTAAGTGGTAGTTCAGTTTTGATGGGCAACAATGCAATTTACAGGATTGTGGGTATTGGTACAATGCGGATCAAATGTCATGACAATATAGTGAGAACTTTGACAGGCATTAGGCACATCCCATATTTGAAGAAAAACCTTATTTCGTTGAGCAGTTTGGATTCCACTGGATGTATGTACACAAGTGGAGGTGGAGTTTTGAAAATTTCAAAGGGCTCCTTGATTGTGATGAGAGGTAACCAGAAAAATAGCCTTTATGTCCTGCAGGGAAGTACCGTTGTAGGTTCTTTAAATGTATCATCCTCTTCAAATTCTGAGAAATTGATGTTGTAGCATATGCGGTTGGGCCACATGAGCGAAAGAGGAATGACTATCTTGAGTAAACGTGGTTTACTATATGGGGATCATACAATCTCACTTGACTTTTGCGAGCATTGTGTTTTCGAAAAATAGCGCAGAGTTAGTTTTAGTATTGGGATGCACTTTACAAAGGGCACAGTTGACTACATTGCCCCCGATTTGTGGGGACCCTCACAGGTTACATCTAAGGGTGGTGTAGTTTATCTTATAACATTTATTGATGACTTTTCTAGAAAAGTCTGGGTTTATTTCTTGAAGTGTAAGAGTGATGTTTTTGATACGTTCAAGAAGTGGAAGATGTTGATTGAAAATCAAATTTGGAAGAAAATAAAGCGTCTCAGAACAGACAATGGTCTTGAGTTTTGCGGAGGTGATTTCAACAAGTACTGTGAAGATTCAGGAATAGCCCGACATCAAACAGTTAGGCACACACCTCAACAAAATGGGGTGGCGGAGCGCATGAACCAAACACTTTTTAGAGAAAGCTAGGTGTATGCTCTCCAATGTTAGACTTAGGAAGATTTCTGGGCTGAAGCCGTGAACACAGCGTGTTATTTGGTGAATCGTTCTCCTTCAACCGCAATTGAATGTAAGACTCCAAATGAGGTATGGTCAAGTAAACCTTCTGATTATTCTGGTTTGAAAGTATTTGGATGTCCCGCTTATTATCATGTAAAAGATGGTAAGCTTGAACCTAGGATCAAGAAATGTATTTTTGTTGGTTATATAGACGGAGTTAAGGGATATAGGTTATGGTGTTCTGACCCTCAGTCATCAAAGTTTATAATCAGTAGGGATGTTACTTTTGATGAAAATTCTATGCTTGATCAGAGAAAGGTTATAGTTGAGTATACAGGTATTCATGAGGAGATGTTGGGAAAGAGGTGGAGCTTCTTGTAGAGCATCCACGGATAACATTTGAAGATGTTCCTATTCAGCCAGAAAGTGATAGTGAGCAACAAGACTCATATTTGATCAAAAATGATGTAGAAGAAAGGTTACAGTTGAGTCTACAGGTATTTAGGAGGAGAATGTTGGGAAAGAGGTGGAGCTTCTTGTGGAGCATCCACGGAGAATATTTGAAGATGTTCCTATTCGCCCAGAAAGTAACAATGAGCAACAAGACTCATATTTGATCAAAGATGATGTAGAAGAAGTTGAACAACCTCAGACATTGGCTGTGGGGAGGGTTAAACGGCAAATTAAGCCTCTCTAAAGATATGGTTTTGCTGATTTGGTAGCATATGCTCTTATAGCTGCTGAAGAGCTTGGTATTGAAGAACCTTCTACATTCCATGAAGCTACCATTTGTTCTAAATTTGAAAAGTGGCTTGTTGCGATGAATAAAAAGATGGCATCTCTTCATAAGAACCAAACTTGGAATATTGTGAAATTGCCTAAGGGCAAATTAGCTGTTGGATGTAAGTGGGTCTTCAAAAAAAAGGACAGAATTCTAGGAGTTGAAGATGAAAGATTCAAGACACGTTTGGTAGCAAAGGGTTTTAGTAGAAGGAGGGGATCGACTTTAATGAAGTGTTCTCTCCAGTTGTGAAACATAGTTCCATTCATGTGTTGCTCACGTTGGTGGCCCTTTATGATCTAGAACTTGAGCAACTTAATGTCAAGGCCGCTTTTCTGCACGGCGAGCTCGAGGAGACAATCTATATGTCTCAACCCAAGATATTTGTTGTTAAGGGTAAAGAAGATCACGTTTGCAAGTTGAAACCCTCTTTGTATGGTCTCACGCAATCTCCACGACAATGGTACAAGAGGTTTGATAGCTTTATGTTTAGTCATGGCCACTCATGGAGTGTGCATGACAATTGTGTGTACTATAGGAGATTACATGACGGTTTTTTTCTTTATTTGCTGCTATATGTGGATAACATGCTTATTGCAACGAAGAACATGTTAGAAATACAAAGGTTGAAGAGACAACTTAGCAGGGAGTTTGAGATGAAGGATCTTGGAGCTACCAAGAAGATTCTAGGTGTGGAGATTCGCAAAGACAGACAGGTTGGGAAGTTATACCTTTCGCAGAAGAGGTATATTGAGAAAGTTCTTGAGCGCTTTGGCATGAAAAATGCCAAACTAGTAAGTACTCCTTTGGCGTCCCATTTTAGGCTTTCGGCTTCTTTGTTGCCTAAAACCAAGGAAGAGGAAGATGAGATGTCTCGAGTTCCATATTATAGTGTTGTGGGTAGTCTCATGTATGCTATGATTTGCACTCATCCAGATATTTCTCAGGCTGTTAGTGTTGTGAGCATGTATATGACACATCTGGGTAAAGCTCACTGGCAAGCCATGAAATGGATTTTTCTGTACATCCGGGGTACCTCAGATATGGGTTTGGTCTTTGATAGAAGTTGTAATATAGGATATTCGGTTGTTGGTTTCGTTGATTATGACTATGTAGGTGATTTCGATAAAAGGAGATCTTTAACAGGTTATGTTTATATGCTTGGTGGTTCCGCAGATTAGGTGGAGAGCAACCTTGCAAGATACGGTTGTCTTGTCTACCACCAAGCAGAGAACATGGCAGCGGCGGAACCGACAAAGGAAGCTCTTTGGTTGAAGCGTTTAGTTACGAACTTGGAGTGAAGCAAGATGGAGCCTCTGTTATCTTTTGCAATAACCAAAGTGCGATACAATTGACTAAGAACGTGATATATCACGAGAGAACGAAACATGTCGACATCCAGTATCACTTTGTGCATGATGAGGTTGCTAAGGGTGCGATTACGGTGAAGAAAGTACCTACTGTGGATAAGCCGCCAGATATGTTGACCAAATCAGTTTTTTTGACAAAGTTCAAGCATTGCTCATACTTGATTAGTGTATTCACTATTGAGTTGCATAGGTGGAGTAGGTGGCGTTTCATCCCTTGTTTCCTACACCAAGTACGCTCATGTAGGCTTAAGGGTGTTCGTTGTTTGGGGTGGCCTTATGCAGTCACTCTTGGTGGTGAGGGAGAAAGGTCTTGTGGCATTTGATATTACGCTATGGAAATTTGAAGTCAAGGTGGAGATTTGTTGAGTTTGACTTTCAAATTGATGATAAGGGCATTTTGGATCATGCACATTTATTGTAGGGTTTTTTGAAAGGGGATTATAAAAGGGATATGTTGCACAACGCATCTACTACCCTAGCCTCCACATTCTCTCCCTTCTTTGTTCTTTCTATCTTCTGATTAGATCTTTAGATCTTACTGCTCATCAAGTGGTTTTTTTGAACTTTTGGATTGTACTCTTGTTCTTGTTGCTGAAAATAGTGAAACCCCTCTCTCCCCGTGGTTTTTCATGTTTTGGTTTCCACGTATATCTTTATTTGGCGCGATTTGATTTTGCTTTCATCCTTCTATTTGTGCATCTCTTGGTATTGTTCCGCAACACAAGCATTGAGCAATAAATTGCCCTAGATTTAGATTTTATTAATATGTTCCGGATTAAACACTAACAGGGTGGATGACTGGAAGAGATTGATGCTTCATCCCCAACTCTTGCTTTTTTCCACATTCCAATCCCAGAGGTACGACAGTGCTATTACCAAAAGATTGTGGGCCATTTCCGGTAGGCTGTTGCTTGTTCATCCATCAAATCAGAGGTTCTAAAGACATTTCTTTCGATGGGAGATGTTAAAGCCTTTTTCGTGGGCCATGATCATACAAACGACTTCTGTGGGAATATAGACGATATATGGGTTTGATACAGTGGAGGCTATGGATACCACAGGTATGGTAGTGCTGGGCGGCTGAGAAGAGCTAGGGTCATTACAGAGGAACTTCGAAAGAGTCACAGGGACTGGACAGGGGTTGAGAGGATCAATACTTGGAAACAACTAGCTGATGAGGAGCTGAGCATGATAGACGAACAGGTTCTCTGGGACCAAGGATCAACCTCATGAAGACAACCAGAGGTACTGATACAACTGCTTCTGAATTGACTGTAACTGTGTCACATTTTTCTGTAAAATTTTGTTGCCACAAGTCATGACTGTACTTCAGAAACCTCTTCATAAAGTATGATAATTGACAATACTTGACAATTTTTCTTGAGGAACAACAAGTTGCTGGATTTAATTATGCAAACTACTTGACATATTGAAGGAGGCATTGTGGTTGAACATAATTTGATGATGACTGCATCCTATCATTGTCAATGAAAATCATCTAAATCCAGATTGCTAAGAGATAGACAGGTCCTACTCTGCTTATACTTGCAAGTACTGATGTTGCTTATGACTCTGCTGGCAAAAATGCTTTCACATCTTATTAGGGCAGATCTTTTGGTTTAAACTAATATTTTTCTCGATTTTCGAAACTCATGTCATTGCAGCTAGCTGTTGGACTTTGACAAGAGGAAAGTAGAGCCCATTCTCTCCTTCTGCAAGTAGCTCCGAGTGAGACCCCTTGTAACAGCTCGAATTTCGATGTAATTCCGGGATCAATAAAACTGATATTATTTCGCATTTCATTTTAGTAAGTCTCGCCCAGAACTGATCACTCTTGGGATACTAATGAATGGGGTATGGCTAACTAGAAAACGGTACATGGACCGGAGATCCTATCGCGAAACGGATACCAATCACGAGAGACGCTGAGAGAATATTATGAACCAATGTGGATCGATCTTAGGAAAGGTAATGGATTTGGTTTGGCCAAGGCCAACGATATACAATAGGGACACAGATGATTCTGCAAGACCGAAAATGGATGTGGCCAACCAGTCATGAACTTGAACCGAATGATCGTGATCTCGGGAACTAGTGATAATTTCTTATTTTCTCAATGATCGAGACTATCACGATACGGATAGCCCTAGGTCGATACGTGTAACCTCTAAATAGCCATCCATTAGTGAGAGACCCTGAAATTGAAAGTTTAGCGAGTTTTGTTCACTGAATTGGGCCCGGATTTCGATGTCGATTTTCTAAGGCTTAAGAGACTATTTTTGGGAATCTGATATCATATTATGCTGGCCACACATATTTGAAGTTAGTACGAGTAAAAATTGAAATTTCGGTCCGGGGGTGAAAAATTACGATTTTGCCCCTCGGGACACCGGTGTCGCTTTTTGAGGCCAAATGAGATTATTTTTCGAGGCCGACTCCATTTTAGGGTGGCCACACATATCAGGAGTCGTTACGGTCAAAAATTGGAATTTTAGCTCGAAAATGAAAAATAATATTATTTTAATCCTAGGACTTTGCAGTCGATTTTCGAGGGCTTAAGAAGCTATTTTCGCGATTCCGACACCACATTATGTTGGCTACACACATTTAGGATTGGTTCGGGTGAAAAATGAAACTTCACCCTGGGACCGGAAAAATGACAGTTTTGCCCATGGGCTATTTTTTGTCCGAATTTTGGGGGGATAATTAAGAAAATTAATTAAATTTGGACTTATCTTAATTATTGCAGCAAAGGACCAAAATGCCCTTAAATTTTTGGATAAGATTTAATAGTGGCACTTGGATAATGAGTAAAATTTCTAAACTCGGATTAGGACTAATAGTGCATTTTTCTGGACTGGTTTAGGTATTATTTCTCTTAACCCATTTTGGACTGGCTTAGGTAGTATCAGTGTATATTTCAAATTGGGTTAAGGACTGATTGATAGAAATTATTATCGGGAAAATGTAGTGGATCAATGAGAATTTATTGGGGAGAATAATTGGACTAAATGGCCAATTTAGGAGCCCACAGAAATTGCCAGTATGTCCCGGGTTGACCGATTGTATTGTAATGAATTTGTGCTTAATTGTGATTGATTGCATACTGCCATGTTGCATGTTGTGTGGCTGACTAATGTGGGGTGCGATTGGCCAATGATTGGTTTGAAATTAATTGTTGAATTGTGAATCGCACGTTAGGCCACATGATATTAATTGACCGATTGAACACGTGTTGTGACATTGAGTGTTTAAATTAAATTGATGCTCGTGGTGCATTGTACTGCATAGCATGATCACATATTATGTATGCCGAGAGTGAGGCATGTGATAAAACTGTGCGAGAATGCGTGCCTGCCATGAGCATGTGATCACCTAAAATACCCTGAAGCGTGTTACGCGGGGTTCAGATAATAATTAGTTGTGTGATCACCTAAGGACCTTCGGGTCGTGACCTTCCTCATGCACTTTGAAGCAGGACGATGCCCGGTACGTCCGAAAGACGACCATCCTCATGCACTTTAAAGCAGGCTCTGGTTCGTAAGGAGAATAGTATTGCGCCTCATGCACTTTGAAGCAGGCTAGAGACACTGGGCTAGATCGGTGTTGTGCCTCATGCACTTTGAAGCAAGCTAGACGCATCGGGCCGTGAATATTGTTGACTCAAGTCGTAATAAATCTTAATAAATTGGGCAATTGCCAGTGTGCCAATGTGGGCCAGTGGGCCGGAAAATACATATAATATGTCGACGACATTTGCATGCATAAACGTGCATGGATTGGCATGCAAGTGTGTAAGACTCGGTGCATGAGTATGTGTTTGGCGTACGTGTGACTATATGTGCCACGTATGTGCCGTGATTATTATATATTGAACTGTCTAACCTGCAGGGTCAGAGAATTATTTGATTGTGGTTGCATTATGGCTTTAAATATTTGTTTCTGGTCAGGAAATTGCATGCTAGCCTAACCTAGGTTTAGGGGTTGAACTCACTAAGATTCGTCTCACGGTTGTGTAAACCAAAACTTTTCAGACCCCCGACACTGACTATGCCGAAGATACACACACTTTTTGGGATCCCAACGCAGATTCAGCAGTCAACTAGTGTTTTTCCTTCTGGCAATGGGGAGGCGTATGTACGGTATCGATCTGTGGTCTTCGTTGATGGTGGGGAGTATTTCTATCAAACTCATTAATATATAGCGTGGTGTCTTCGGGATGCGAATGAGAACATGGGTCGACCCCTGAAAACCTTCGATGTCCCACTAGATGTGAATGGCTTGATGGAGCCCATGCATGTGGATGGTGAGATAATAAACCTGCAGGACGTTTATGAGGTTGATGGCATTGACAAGCCCATAGATGAGGAACCTAATGTACTAGCGGAGGACCCCGAGCCAATGGATGAGGAGGAAGATGAACCCGAGACCATGGAGCAGAACGTAGCCGAGGACGGAGAGGTTGAGGAGTTAGGATCAGACGAGGAGGGGTTCGAGCTTTATCTTGACCCTGAGTTGGAGCCGGACTCCGAGGATGAGCGAGCCCAAGCCATGGATTCGGAGGAGTCAGGGTCTAGTGAGGATGCCTCCGAGGAGTTGTCGAATGATCCCACTGAGTCGTCCGATCCTGACTAGGAGCCATAGAGTCGTCCAGTGTCCTTAGCCAGTAGTGAGAGCCGCTACTTTTTGGACTGTAGCCTTCTCCCTGAGTTTTAGCCTGACCTCCCTAGCCACTTATCCCTTTTTGACCAGGTGGCTGCTGACCATTTGTATTTTTTTTGCTGTGCTTGTAAATATTGTACAAATGGTTTTTAATAGTAAAATAAATGTGTAATTATTTTCTGCAGTGGTGCATGGCTATCCTTGGCTCATAATTATAGTTGTCTGGATTTGTTTATTTATTACTTCCGCTTGTGCTTGATCTCTGTTGGGCGTGGGTCGGCGACGTTTCCTGGGACGTTGCAGTTTATCGACCAAGATAGGGATGTTGCGTGCCATGGGGTTCGGGCGTGACACCCCTCTTCGACAATCCTGCCCTTGTCGATTACCAATATTTTATCTGACCTTTGGATGGTGGATAGGCGGTGTGACGACCACACAGGTCCTGCCTGTCATGGTTTTCTCTAGTGCTTTCCTGGATTAGTCTCTCTGATTCGCTGTCCAACGCACTCGTCGCCTCATCCAAGAGTAGTATGGTTGGCTCTTTCAGGATTGCTCTCGCGAGTGCTAACCTCTGCCTTTGTCCTCCAGAGAGTTGTGCCCCTCTCTCTCCACAATACGTCGCATATCCGTCCTCCATCGAACTGCTCATTATAGACATTGAACAAGTCAATAAAAGATTTATCAGCTGTTTAAACAGCAGAATCAAGAATACAAATGGGCCAACAGAACAGATCAGCACACCTTATGAATTTATGGGCATTCGCAAGAGTTGCTGCTGCAATTACTTCAGATTCGGTCGCATTTTCTCTCCCATACCTGATATTCTCATGGATCGTTGCTGCGAAGATAGTCAGCTCTTCGTTTACCAATGCAATATGCGACCTGAATCCTCTAAGGTTGTAACTCCTGATATCTATTCCATCAACTTTAACAGTCCCATGTGTTGGGTCATAGAATCTCTCAATTAGCCTTACGATGGTTGGATTTTCCTGATCTACTTTGGCCAACCAAGGCAACAATCTTTCCAGTACCACTGTGGAGGTTCATGTCCTTTAGAATCATGTGCTGGGGTCTTGTTGGATAGAAGAAATCCACCTGTTTAAATTCTACATCTCCTCTAACCTTCTCCGAGCTGAAACCATCTGATTTTTCAGGGTCCATTTTACTTTCCTACTCAATATCGCCGAGATGGCCTTTAGTGCATTTGTGCCTTTTGATAAGTCTGCTGTCATGCTTCCTGTCTCGGCTATGATTCAACCCGTCAAGACCAAGAAGAAGAATGTCTGAAATACGTGCTTGTATGTGATCTCTCCATGGTACAGAAGTCTACCGCCATACCAGAAAATCAGTGCGGAATTCACAGTTGTCAGTAATTGCGCAATGAGCAACCTGCCTCCTCCAAACCAAGACTGTTTGTGGCTCACTTCCCTGGGGCCTGTCTGTGTGTTCTCGTAAAGATTCAAAATCTTTTGCTCGGAGTCAAACGCAGTAATGACTCTGGGGTTCGCAACTGCTTCACTTGCTAATTCACTGCTCTGGTTCTGCGATTTCAGAATTTTCTTGGATATGCTTTTCGTCATTATCATCCTAATGTAAAAAGCTCCGATGACTAGTGGCTGCAAAGCGGTCGCTACAAGTGCAAGTCTCCAAGACAATAAGAGGCCTAGAATCACAGCTAAAGTTGCTGCTGAGATGGCTTGAGTGAAAAAGGCTAGTAGATCACCAACCAGATTTCTTAACATCGCTGCATCCGTGGCCAATCTTGAACATAGAGCTCCGCTGTTATTGTCTTCTTGATCAAACCATTCTACCTCGAACGTTAGGATTTTATCAAAAAGAGCCTCTCTCAATCTTTTCGTCAAATTCTCTCCCATGACTCCAAAGAAATAATGTTGAATCACATTGGTTATGAAAGCAAATATTGCTAATGCCAAGAAAGCGAGGCAATATACTCTTGTTTGAGACCTGATCATGTGGTGATCTTCAACGACATAAACCGAGAGAAGTGCACCCAAGCAAAAGGAGTGCAATTCTGAACAAACCCATAAAAGATGGCACCAAGACACCCCAATACTCTAGACTTCCATTAGGGTACAATCAAACTCACCATGCTCCAAAAAGATGACGGTTCGCCATGATCTTTTGTTGTGTTTAGTTTGCTTTCCGGACTTCTTATTAGAGGATCGTTGGTCAGTTCGTTGAGTAAAACAGTCTTTCTTATGATGGAAGCAGGTTTCTTGAAATCGACTCCTTGAGAAGATGGGGCGGTTCCATCACTTCCACTAGTTCTCTGAAGCTGGGCCATTGTGGAATACGGACCATTGTCATTTTCCATCAGTTTGTCATGAGAACCGGATTCTATTACTTCCCCAGACTGAATAACTGCGATTGAGTTGGCATTGCTGAGAGCAGAGAGACGGTGAGCTACCACAAATGTTGTCCTTCCTATCAAAGCCTCATTCAAGGCATCTTGAGCAGCCTTCTCGGATTGTGAATTCAATGCACTTGTGGCTTCGTCTAGAAGCAGAATCCTTGGATCCCTCAGCAATGCCCTCGCTATTGAGATCCTCTGTTTCTGCCCTTCAGACATCTGAATTCCTAATTGACCTACCTGTTTTATGCAATAGAATTGGCATTATTAGCATTTTATTTTCTCATCAGTACTGTTCTTTGTAAAGATTGACACGATGAATTCTTTTCCTTCGATAGAAATAATAGTGATCACTGCGAACTGAGAGATGCTGCATGGTGCATGACAAATACAATTTGAGTAGACAAAAACACTTGTCCGCATTTACCTGGGTATCATATCCATTAGGTAGCTGGGTAATGAAGTTGTGTGCATTGGCTGCTTTTGCTGCCTTAATAATCTCTTCCATCGTAGCGCCTTCCTTTCCAAAGAGAATGTTCTCTTTGATCATGTTCGCAAAAGTATGGGTTCTTGGCTCACCAAGCCCATTTGACTTCTCAGCCATTTGAGCTGAAGAGTCTTCATATTGGTACCATCTAAGAATATATCACCCCTGACAGGGTCATGGAATCTTTCGAGCAAATTTATGATGGTCGACTTTCCCTACCCACTTCTACCCACGACACCAACAGTCTGAGAGGCCATCACTCTAAGGCTGAATTTCTTTAGTACTAAAGTCTCGAGTCGCGATGGATAAGCAAAGTACACGTCTTTGAATTCCACTTCACCTCTAACATTCGACAGCATCGTTCCCTCCTTATCAACCAAGTCAATATCGGGGACACGTCCAATCATCTCGAAGATGTGAGATGCTGCAACATTCGCCTTGGAGAAATATTTGAAATTGATCAGCGCACTCCCTAGGGAACTGCTTCGATAATAGTCGGTTAGAAAATGTCACCCCTTGGAATTATAATACAAAGCATAATTTATCTCCTGAACCTTTCTTAACATTAGTCAACTTTTCCAGTCTTATTTAATTATGTGCCAGGATTTATCAATAGGATTCTCATTCTTCTGTCATATGTGAAGCATTCTTTCTATAATCATCATTCATCATGTATTTTCTAATTGTCAGAAAAGGACTCAAAAGCTTAGAAAAAAGAAAAACCATGTTAGAATGAAAGGATATTTGAACTTAAGCCCTCCGAAAATGATGCACACTCCTGCAGCAAACACGTTGCCGACTTTAAATCCCTTATCGGTGACCAAGATGCTTCCGTACCAACCCTGAAGTGCCCACACGGTATACGAAATTGCTATGCCAATGGCCATTCCCTTGATCATCCCTTGTTTGATCCCCAGCTTCATGACCGGTTCTAGCAAGATCTTGTGGCTCTTTGCAGTCTGCTCCTCTCCGACGTAAGAGTAAACAGTCCTGATGGACGAGAGCGCCTGCTCAGCTATCCCGCCGGCTACAGCACTCGCTTCTTGTATCTTTTCCCCAAGCCCAACCAAGAGCTTCTCGTATACTAGCCCCGAATGATCAGCATCAATAGTGCGGGGATTGCAACTACTGCCATTCTCCAGCACAGGTATAGAGCAGCCAATTGAGCGCTGATGAACATCGATATGTTCATGATAAAGTTCGCAACCTGTTTCAAATGGTTGCAGTTAGGTCACTCTAGGAGCAGGTGTTATTTTCTTTCTGAGTGATGTACGTGAAATAATTTTGCGGAACCTTCTCAGTGAGTACTCCTTGTATGGTCAGTGTGTCAACCGAAATTCTCGAGACTACTTGGGATGTCATGGGTTCCCCTCGACTTCAGTCAAAGAAGCCCACTTCTGGCCGTAGAACTGCTTGCAGATATTGCTGGCGCAGTTAGAATATTTGCCTTTCTGCGGTGCATGCCCAGCAAAATCCCTCTATACAGAAGAAAAGAGGAAACAGAAAAACCATAAAAGGCCAGTTTATCCTAGAAGATGCAAGATGCGAGGATGCGAGGATAAATCCTGAATATATTATGGCCGATGAATATGTGCTTTCAACAATTTCTGTTGGAATTTCCTCATCTAGTGCTTCCTTGCGCTTCAAATTGTCCTCAGTTGCCAGTTTATGTCATATGCCTGCATCACATACGAGCACGAACAAGAGTGCAAGTGCACACGGACAGCTTTTAACTCGCACCCTATATAATCATTACCACCTGTCATAAATATCAAAGCGAGGCTATGGACTCCAATTCATTAGCACCTCCATCTGATGCACAAAGTTAATGAGAGGCAGACAGAGAGAGAGAGAGAGAGAGAGAGAGAGTACGATTTCTCAAACACTGTCACACGCAGATCATGAAAGAAAGGCTCTTTTTTTGTGAATAATTCATTCCAGAATATTACCTAAGAAGGAACCTTAACCCACAGCGACAGCAACATAGAACAGGTCCAAAGCGTACTGCATAATTGACAAGGTCGAAAATAACCACTTTAGCATATTCATATTCATATCAATTGCTGATTGATGATGTACTTTCTAGTTTCTAATATAACTAAGAGTAACCATGAACTTGGCTCGTGTAATATCTCCAGGACCGAGAGACATTAGCCAAGTTATTTGCTGCAGATTCTCTAGCCTTTTTGTTGAGACTATAGGAAAGAAAGAAGGAGAAGTGGAAAGATGAAGAAAGAACAAGTCTTTTTACGTATCAAATATTGGTTAATGTTCTGTAACTGATTCTGTTCTTGAGCTAAGAGAAAAACAGAGTAGTTAACATTCTGTTAGTTCAGTTGTATAAATTTGTTTCTTCTGTTAGTTTAGTTGTATAGCTGTACTTTCTAGTGTATCAGCTGAGTGTGATATAAAGCAATAAGAAACAAAGAGAGATAGTGTGCTCTCAGATGAAATTCAGTATGTAGTTCTGAGTTCTTCAATTGTGAATTTCTTTTCTTCTTCTTCAAGTTCTTCACATGGTATCAGAGCTTTTCTCTGAGAGCCAAGCTGTGAATCTTGATCTTTTCACTTGAAGAACACAACAATGGCAGCAAGAATACCAAGATATCCTTTTCCTATTCACGTAAACATTGCCAACTTCGTTACGATCAAACTTGCAGAAGATAATTTTCTTCTCTGGCAGACTCAGTTTCTCAGATTTCTCCGGAGTCAAAAGCTGTTTGATTTCGTCAATGGAGAGATTCCACCACCACAGAAGCTACAACTCGATATTGAAGGGAATGAGACTGAAGCTGTGAATCCTAATTATAATGATTGGGTGAAAACTGATCAACTGGTATCATCATGGATTAGTGGTGCAGTTTCTGAGCATATACTAGGGTTGATCATTGGCCTAGAAACATCTTCTGAGGTATGGCAAACATTACTTAATCGTTTCACACAAAAATCGATAGCTAGAGAGTTTGAACTGAGGGGGAAACTTCAAGCATGTCAGAAGCGAAATAGAAAGCTTTCTGATTATCTTAGAGAATATAAACTAATTTGCGATCAGTTAGATGCAATTGGGAAGCCTGTTGATGAGATAACCAAAGTCTTTGGTGTCTTGGAGGGCTTAGGCTCAGAGTATGAAAATTTTCGAACAACTATATACTGCTTGAAACCTCAACCTGATTATGATGAGGTGATATCACAACTAGAAAGATTTGAAACGAGGCTGCAAAACTATTCTTCGAGTCAGTATAATCCTAATATGGCCTATTATGGAGAAAGAAGTCTAGAAATAGAACTAAAGGTGATACTTGATAGAGAACTACATCAACAGAATTTTGCGTTTATAGGCCAGAAAGGGAACAATCGTGGGGGACGTATCTATGGTAGAGGTCGTCCATTTGACAATCGAGTTCGTAGCTATGGATATCAAGGAAGAAGCCAGAATTATAGACCATTTAATCTGAGCCAAGTTCAGGAGGTTCAATCTTTTAGTCCACGGAATAATTTCTCTGGTTCAAATCATGGTTTTCGACCTTATGCTAGTTCATCACAGCAGTATCAAGATACTAAATCCTATCCATCTCCCAACTTAGCAGTTCACAAGAACTTGCAAGATGAAAAAGCCACAGATGAAGTTCAAGTGACTTGCCAAAGCTGCAAACGTCCAAGGCATGATGCTCTTCGATGCTGGTATAGATTTGATAACTCTTATCAAGGTACTTCTATCCCACAAGCTCTAACAGCAATGCATCTTGAGGATTCTATAGGCAGTGAATGGTATCCTGACACAGGAGCCACAACTCACATCACAGCCAATATGGGTATAATTCATAACTTCTCCAAGTACACTAGAACTGATTCTGTAATGATAGGAAATGGATCATGTCTTCCTATTACTCATACCGTTGATGCATTGTTACTTACTGCAATTGATGCATTACCTCTCAATGATGTGTTGGTAGTACCTGAAATCAAGAAGAATCTTCTTTCTGTTTCAAAACTAACTGATGACTTTCCCTACTCCTTTATGTTTGATAAATATGGTGTCTATGTTAAGGACAATCGAACCAACTCCATAGTGCAGCTCGGGCTGAAAATTGGGGGTCTTTATCGAGTGGATCATATGGCAACAAAAGCTCTGTTTACACAACGACATAAAGCTGTAAGAGAGGACATATGGCATCAACGACTTGCTCATACTAACACAAAGACCTTGAAGTATCTTCAACAATAGCAGTGGATCAGCTATAATAAGAAAGCTTCCTCTGTATGTGGTAGTTGTCAACTTGTCAAGAGCACAAATTTACCTTTTTCCTTATCCCATTCTGTAACTGAACTTCCTCTAGAAAGGATACACTCTGATATCTGGGGTCCTGCACCAATAACCTCTGTTCAGGGCTTCAGGTTTTATGTCATTTTTGTGGACAACTTTTCTTGCTACAGATTGGATTTATCCAATGAAATACAAATATGAGTTCTATAATATTTTCATTATGTTTCAGCAATATGTAGAGACTCAGTTTACTCGCAAAATCAAAGTCTTCCAATGTGATGGTGGTGGTGAATTCACTAGTACAAGGTTTCAGGCTCATCTAAAAACTTGTGGTATTAAATAATATATTTCCCGTCCTTATACTCCTGAACAGAATGGGATTTCTGAACGGAAACATCGTCATGTCGTCGAATTGGGTCTCACTATGCTCTATCATGCTCGAACACCATTACACTACTGGGTTGATTCATTTTTAACTGCAAATTATATTATTAATCTGCTTCCAACTCCAAAGCTGCAGATGGACTCACCTCACAGCAAACTTTTTCAACAAGTGCCCAAGTATGATCATCTCAGGGTCTTTGGCTATGTTTGCTATCCTTGCCTCAGACCATATGCTCAACATAAATTTGACCCTTCATCCCTCACTTGTGTATTCATGGGGTATAGTGAGAGACATAAAGGGTATCGCTGTCTGGTTCCTACTGATGGTAGAATGTATATCACTCGACATGTGACATTTGATGAAAATTTCTTTCCATTTGCCAAACAATTATCTGCAGATTATCCTCACTATACATCTCTGTACCGAAAGTGGGTTGATGAGGTTGCTTTTATGGATTCTACCGGGACAAATACAGTTAGACAACCTAACACTTTTCACATTGGCCATCTACAAGACAATGGTGTTATCGGAGGTAGGCCAAATTCATATACCATACAATTCTTCGCAAGCTGTTGCTGATACTGGACCATCAACTTCTTCTGTTTCACATACTAGTATACCTGTTCAAGAACATCAGTCTTCTATTGATACTCCAGAATATCAGTCTTCCTCCTCTCCACATTGTGATATATCTGTTCATCCTATGCAAACTCGACTTAAGTCTAGCATAGTGAAACCAAATCCCAAATATGCCTGCTTAGCTGAATACACTATCCCTTTTGAACCAAAATCAATTAAGTCAGCCTTAGCTCATGAAGGCTGGACTCGTGCAATGCAAGAAGAAATGGCTGCCTTGTATGAAAATCAAACTTGGGTATTAGTTCCACGTATTGCTCAGATGAATGTTATAGGCTGTAAATGGGTGTTTAAGACCAAGTTAGCATCTGATGGGAGTCTTGACAGGTTAAAGGCTCGCCTAGTGGCTAAAGGTTTTCATCAAGAAGAAGGAGTAGACTATCTTGAAACTTTTAGCCCTGTTGTAAAACAAGCAACCATACGTATTGTCTTGTCAGTAGCTATGGTGTAGCATTGACCTATTCACCAACTCGACGTCAAAAATGCATTCTTACATGGCACATTGACTGAATCTGTTTATATGGAGCAGCCTCCTGGTTTTATTCATCCTACATTACCTCATCATGTGTGTCTTCTTCAAAAGTCTTTATATGGACTTCGACAAGCTCCGTGTGCATGGTTTGAGAAATTCAACAATTTTTTACTCGAATCAGGCTTCTTCTGTAGCACCACAGATCCTTCTCTCTTTGTGTACCATAGAGGTACAGACACAGTTCTCTTGCTTCTTTATGTTGATGATATAGTACTGATTGGCAATTCCTCTCAGCTCCTTGCTGACTTAATCAAGTCTCTGAGTCTTACTTTTCACATGAAAGACCTGGGTTCTCTTTGTTACTTTCTGGGTATTGAAGCCACACGTAGCTCTGCTGACCTTTTTCTCTGCCAGACTAAATATGCTCTTGATCTTCTTACACGAGCTCACATTCAAGATTACAAGCCCATCTCCACTCCTCTATCTGTCAAGTCCATTCCTACGTCAAATGACACCATTCCTTTTGACAATCCTCTTGAATATAGAAGTCTGGTAGGAGGTCTTCAATATCTCACTATTACTAGACCTGACCTTGCATATACCACTAATCTTTTATGTCAGAAAATGCAGCATCCTACCATTGCTGATTTTCTTAAACTAAAGCGAGTTCTTCAGTATGTAAAGGGAACACTTCATCTGGGTATCTTTCTTCACTTGAATAGTACTCTGAACTTGTATGGATTCTTCGACGCTGACTTGGCAGGATGTCTTGATACCAGATGCTCTACTACTGGTTTTTGCACATTTCTTGGTTCCAATCTCATTTCCTGGACAGCCAAGAAACAACCCACTGTTTCTCGTTCATCCACCGGAGCGGTAGTATCGCACACTTGCTTCTCCTCCATCGCTAATCTTACTTGGATCAGCTTTGTTCTGCGTGACATTGGCATTCCTTTAACATCACCTACGGTCCTTTTTTGTGATAATCAGTCTGCCATTTCACTTACTGTTAATCCTATTTTACATGCTCGAACCAAACATATCGAAGTTGATTTTCATTTTGTCAGAGAAAAAGTTTCATTGGGATCATTATCTGTCCAGTATGTTCTTAGTCATCGCCAGCTTGGTGACATTTTCACCAAGGCCTTGTCACGACCTAATCACTCCACTCTCAGAGCCAAACTGGGCTTGGGATTTAAACCTGCACCCAGTTTGGGGGGGATGTTGAGACTATAGGAAAGAAAGAAGGAGAAGTGGAAAGATGAAGAAAGAACAAGTCTTCTTTACGTATCAAATATTGGTTAATGTTCTGTAACTGATTTTGTTCTTGAGCTAAGAGAAAAACAGAGTAGTTAACATTCTGTTAGTTCAGTTGTATAAATTTGTTTCTTCTGTTAGTTCAGTTGTATAGCTGTACTTTCTAGTGTATCAGCTGAGTGTGATATAAAGCAATAAGAAACAAAGAGAGATAGTGTGCTCTCAGATGAAATTCAGTACGTAGTTCTGAGTTCTTCAATTGTGAATTTCTTTTCTTCTTCTTCAAGTTCTTCACATTTTTAATGTCTCGGGGACCAAGAGAAGCACCACCATAGCCATTCGTCAAGTTGCTAAGAACTATCATAATCAAGGGCATAGAAAGTCCATCAGCAACGCAACCTACAGTCCCGAGAGCCATCAACAACATGTCCCTCCAGTCCAAATTCTTCAAAACCATCCTCAGTGATCCGGGTGCGGTCTGTGTCTTCCCAGGTAGTTCAGCCTTTTTTGATGCTTCATCTTCTTTTGTTTCTGGATCTAGTTTACCCATCTCCTACAATAATCCTTCTATTCCTGATTATAGCTTTCCAAGCTCCCTTCAGCTTCCTTTTGAATACATGCTCGCATGTATACTTGTGTAAATATGTGTGTATAGATAGGCACACTCAAACTTGTTCACTAGTACACACAGTCCAGGGCCAATACCTATATATTAAGGGGGCAAATTTCCAGTACGTGGTTAAAAGCTTGCAGTTGTTAATTGGGAAACTTTCAAAAGATAGGACATGCAAGAAGAAAACAATGATGGCGACTGTTTAAAATATGTTAAATTGATCCTTGTCAAAAGAAAGGACATGCAAGAAGAAAAAGGGCATGTCCGTTCAATCTCATTTTCGTTAGTTGAACATTTCTTTCTGGAGAAATCATCGATCAACCATCTTATCATTTGGCCGTTAGGCCGAGAAATTTTACAAAACAGTTGCATTGACTTAATTATTACTTTCGTGCTTCACGTAGCTACCTCAGTGCTGTCTAATGTCCTTTCGACAACATTAAACAACTTGCACTTGCAGTGAGGTGATGCGACCGCCATTTTGCTTCTTCTATCCTTCAGTTCTGCAGAATAATGAGTCAAGATTCCCCAATGAAAACAATGAATGTTACGTCAATTTCAGTTGCTATATTGACGATATGTTGTCGAGAAATTTTTACTTTACGTGTCAGTTGTTGAAATCCTCTACCTAGGGACGGCCATTTCCCTAGCGATCATGCATTTTCACCATCAGACAAGCCACAAGCTTGTGGAAGAGGATGGAGAACCTATCAGCAAACTTGGATTGTGCCGCCTTTTGTGGAGTTCCTCGGCACAGCACCAAGAAGATTAGTCCAAAGTGTCAAACATAGTGCGTTGGTTTCCGCGCGCTAGAAGCCAGAGACTGAGTAATTCATATATATTTAAAAATTTAGCAGACTTCGTCTCACCTAAAATTTCTTAGATCGTTTTCCGTTGATGGGGGAAATGAAAGTTATATTGCCGGCAGTTTCTTTTTTTCCGATGAGTAATTGGTGGCAGTTTCTCTGTTGTCCTAAATAATATCATTCTTCTAGGTAACATGGTTTTTGTTTTTCTAGGTTGTCTGGTCTTAGATTGAACTAATCATTGTAACGATCCGATCAGACGAGGGCAGGGAGTGATCACCAGGCCCAGAAGGCTCAAACAAAGAGCGGCTTCTAGTAGGCTTGTAGAATAGTAAAGGGGGCAAGAATGAACTGAATTACACATCGAACAGTGAGAGAGCGTGCTTGGGATATATATATAAAAACTAGAATTAATTTAGGAAGGCACCTTTTGATGTAACAACAAGCTTTACTTTAGCACTTCAAAGTAAAATGTGCTCAAGCTAGAGCATTACCAGGATGGGTGACTTCTTGATAAAGTGCTTGCCTATATACTAAAGGACAAAACCGTGGACTTTGGTATGGGACAGGCCAAAACGGACTATACCTTGAATGAGTTAATCAAGGATTATCACAATATGGTATCAAAGCAAAACCCCCTCCAGTAGGTGTGTGGTTCAGGGATAAACCATGCGGAGGTTGATGGTGGACCTGGAATGATCCGGTTCGACAAGGGTGGGAAGTGGTCATTGGGGTAGAGGGCTCGGACAAGGAGCGGCTCTTGACAAGTTTCTAGGATGGCGAATGGGGCAGGAATGAACTGAATTACACACCAAACGAGGGAGATCATACTTGGGATATATAAATGAAAACTGAAATTAACTAGTAAAGGTATCTTTTGACATAACGATAAGTTTTGCTTTGAAATTCCAAAGCTTAGCATGATCAGGTTAGAGCACTACTAGGATAGGTGACCTCATGAAAAAGTATCTATCTATAATGTACTTTGTCATGGATTTTCAGAAATTCGGCATTGTTGCCCTTACTTTTGTCGTGGCTGGATGTCCAATAACAAAGCACATGTTCACTCATTCTTTTTTAGTCCTTTTTGTTATTTTCTCATTATTCCATCCAAATATAGCATCGGATAGCTAGCCCGAATAAACACAACTTTTATAGCTTTCTCAACTAACAGAACAACGACCAATTATCACAAAATGAAAGAGACCATTCAATTCAAGAAATAGCTAAGATAGTCCAGGAATTCATTACATGATCATCTAGAAAAAACCAAAAACTTCCTTCTTTGAGGATGCCAAATAACTGTAAAACAAAACGATGAGCATGTCATGCTCAAACCAAACCATATAGAAGAAAAATCACACCTTGAATTCTTCTAAGTTGAGCTATCTGTTTGTTTCCGCCGGCTACGACCAATTAAACCCTCCTCTACTGTTCATGTACTGTCTTGGCTGCCGCTTCATCACAGCCTTAATGCTGCTTACATACGCTCTCAGCACCGGCCACCCAGAACTCCATACTTCTTCATCATCCACAGGTGCCTCCCGTCCTCTACCGCCACCATCCTTCTCCTTCTTGCTTTGCTGCTTCTTCACGATTCCATCATCTAAGTTCACCGTGTCTAGGAGTGCGTGTGGCAGGATCATCAAAAACAAATTTATGGACAATCCCATCAATCTAAATGAAACTCCAAGCAGAAACTGTGACTAATTTATTTTCCTTCATAGTGTTCCTCAGCTGCAAATCATCATCCCAGTTGCCCATCTTCTCATATATATTGGCCTGAAGAATATAGCGCCCACTCTGTTGAGGTTCTAGTTTTGGATCAAATGCCTGCCAACTTTCTCTCCTAACTCAACATAGCCATGCATCATCCACCCATTTGCCAAAGATGCCCAAAATGCACCATCTGGTTAATTTTTTTAGATGAAACTAAAGAAGGCCAGACATTCTAGAAAAATTAGTTAATTTTTAGCTAGGTAACTTTTACCAAGAGGCAACTTTAGAAAAGGGTTTTATTTGGTGAATCAATTGCAGAAGTGAACTCATGATGGGGCCAAATGAAGAATGGTAAGGATGATGAAGTATGAGCTGTATTTGGATATAAACTAGCAATGCATAAGCTGCTGAAATTCTCTGATTTAAAAAAAATGAAAGCATAGGTAATGTGTCAACAACAGATTCGAAAGTATAGGTGCAAAGTATTATTCCAAATGAATTTCACTTCTTGTATTATACTTGTGGAGCAATTTCATTAGACAAATAGTTCTTGGTGCACAATAATGTAGCATTTTGCCCTTGACATCTTCTTCACAAAAGAACTCCCTTTGTCTTGTTGATTAAATTTTGGTTTCTTACCCAAGAACTTGCTTTTGCCTCTCCACCTCTTCTTTGATTAGAGCTCAAGGCCCTTGTGAGCTAGAACCTTTAATGTCAACTAATAGGCAGCTCTAACATCCTCAAAGGTTTTGATGTTCTTATTGTGAGTTAAGTGCAACTTCATATGCTCTCAACTAGGCAAATTATGTAATCACACACTTGTTCATTTTTTTTTGGTCAGCATCCTTCAAAGCATTAATCATGTTTGACATTTTCCTTAAATGTTGTTTCATGGACTGACCATGTGGCTTCTTGTAAGAATCAAATCTTATAGTGAGGTCTAAATTGGTTACATATGTATGACCAAACCTAGCTGCCAATGCTCCCCACATCTCCTTAGCATTTTCAAAATGCCTAAACTCTCGATGACATCATTATCTATGCTACTCAAATAACATGATGCGAGCAAGGGAGTTTTTCCTTTTCCATACAAAAATGCATCCTTATCTCTCTTGTGTTGTGCGTTGTTTCCGTCTTGAAATAACCAGGTTAAGAGCTTCCAGAGCCTCTTGCTCTTTCTAAAACATATTGGATTTTCATATGCCAAATTTCATAATTATCACCGTTAAGCTTCTCTCCTTTGTTTAGTCCAGCAACTATATTCTTTGATGATTGTCCATTGAATCCGAACATATGAGAGAAAGGCCTTAATGCCACTTATTTATGCATCAATTTTACAAAATTGATTATGTTAATGAATAATTTCACATAGGCTTTAGATTCGAAAGTTCACCATTCCCAATCATCATCAAAAATCCTAATGTGAAATTACCGTTAATATAATCATTAAGGTAAAATTACGTTCTTTGAAATTACTAAAACTTTTAGAACTCCCACTCAAATCCATGTGATACTAATAAGATAAATATTAAAAAACAGAATAGTACTATAAACCATTCACAACATGAATATCCATCAACATTCATTTACTCAACATTATGTACATAAGAAATGAATCCATCAAAGAAAATAAACATAAACACCAACATAAAAAGAACTATCCACCCAAGATATCTAACACCAACCTATAAACATATCCATAAGAGCTTAATAAAAAGAATAAACACAATCAGGTGGTAATCCTCTTTCTATAAACTGGAAAAGACTCAAAAAAAATCTTAGGAAATTCCATTTCCTTTGGCAACCAAATGGAGGCACCGGAAACCCCTAAATTAGACATGCATGGATTCAATGCAAGGCTTGACGTCCTTCTTGCCCCGACCAGTATGTACCTATCATGAATTTCTCCACAATCATCTTGTAGCTCGAACCTACTAAGGTGTCCCAAAACCCTATCAATCATTCTTCCAAATGAAGGAATCCCATTTGAGGGCGCTTGTCCTCTTGGCCATACCAAATGATAGCCGAGGTAATTTTGAAGATTGATAATGTGTGTCATCATGTCCATAGCCAAACAAAAAGATCTAGTATTCTTAGATTATTAAGTTCTCCTTTTGAGGAGACGCCCAAGAGTTGAATGATTGCAACAAATTTTTCCTGGTGCAAGCCCTTGAAAAGAATTCTTATTAAATCGAGGCCAAACGTGGGATACCAGAACGGAAGATATCCCTATCCGAAAAGATCATATAAAGTGGGCCTTTGGGATGCCAAGAATCAAACCAGAAAAGAAGTGGTCTTACCATTACCTATTCGCCATTTGAATTGCAATTGGAATGTCTGGGACGAATCCAGTATCTTTTTCCATGTCTAGGAGCAAAGAGTTGGTATGGATGCAACCTAGAAATTTTTAGATTTGAGGAAATTGGAGTGAATCCACTTACACCATAGAGATTCCTTATCCGTGAAAAGGATCCAAATATGTTTGAGCATAGCCGCTTGATTGCAATCAATGAGCCTCGGCGGCCCGCACCTACCTTCTTGCTTGGGAAGACAAACACGACTCCAGGATACTTTGGCACCACTAACCCCTAAATCAGGACCATTCCAAAGGAATTGTCTGAGAATTAGTTCTATCCTCACTATGACCGATCAAGGGAGGGTGAATATAGAGGCCCAAAAGACATGTATGGCATGGAAATAAGATCACATGTAGCCCGATACCAATGAAGAGAAACCAATTGGACCATAACACAAAATTCGCGGAAAAAAGAGCTCATAATAAAATTGACAAGAGATGTTACAAAATGAACATACCAACCTTAGGCGCAGATTAAATGCACGCCAAGATATCGAAAGGGAGAACATACCTTTTCATTGTATTCAAAGACAAATATCTTCTTGCTTTTTTGTCTTCTTGTGGTGTCCCTCCCATAGAAAAAAAATTTCACTCTTGTTGACATTTGGCTTTTTGCTAGACCATGAGAGAATTGGTCATGGGCTGGGTTGGCTTCAATAGTGTGGTTGTCACAAATAAAACCCATCACTTGGCCTTGCTGGTGATAAGAGGACATCATCGGCAAAAAACAAATGAGTGAGTATGGTTGCCTTACACTACCAGAAAAACTTAAAGCCTGGGAGCTGAGTTTGAGCATTGAGAATGCCGGTGAAGACTTCCATAACTAGGGTGAATAGGTAGGGAGATATGGGGTCCCCTTGACGAATGCCTCTACCACTAGAGAAAAAACCATAGAGAGTCCCATTATGGCAACCGAGAACTTCGGAGTAGTCACGCACTCCATAAGAAGCTTGATAAACACTTGGGGAAAACCAAATGTTTGCAAGGTCAATTGCAGAAAACCCAATCAACAATATCATATGCCTTTTGAAAGTCTACCTTGATAGCGTATTTGGCTAGATAAGGTTGGTGATGGAAACCGGCAAAAAGTTCTTGGGCAATAAGTATGTTGTCACCTATTCTCTCCTTTTTAACAAACGCATTCTACGGAGGGCTAATGATCGAAGGCAGAACAGATGCAATTCTGTTAGCCAAAGTCTTGGTGATGCACTTGTAGATCGTATTACAACATGCAATAGGCCTAAAGTCATTCAAAGCCAATGCATTGGGAACCTTAGACACAAGTGTAAGGATGGTGGCATTGGACTCCTTAAGAAGGGTGCCAGAGATGAAAAAATCATTGATCGCCAAAATGACCAAAGGTCCGACAATTTCCCAAGCTTGTAGAAAGAATTCAACATTAAACCCATCCTCCCATGGCTTTTGCCCTTAGGAAGGAGAATAATGTGTTTCGATTTCCAATTTAACACACTGCCGGTAATGAATGGGAAATCCCTCATTGAGAGATTGACCAATCACCGCGGATATCCGCTAAAATGAATGGCATCAAGTGAAGAGTTGGAGCAAGTAAATTCAACTATTTAGAAAATGATTGACAATATGATTGTGAACAAGTTTATGTCAAATTTTTAAAGATAAATAACCATTGTCAAACATGCAATCATGATTATATTGTTAAACCTATGTCATTTGTGACAAAATGGTGGAAATACTTGGTATTGGAATTATCACCTTCTTTTAGCCATTCGATCCTGGATTTACTCTTTAAAGAGTCATTCCTCCATCATCCTAAGGGACGCGAATTCATGGAGCTAATCCTTCTCCAGAGCAGCTAGAGACAGGTTTAATGGGTCACTAACAAGAGCATCTTGAGTTATAGACAAAGCTGATCTTGCCTATGCAATGCGACCTAATATATCATAGAAAGAGTCCTTTTTAAGTTGTTTGAGTCTTTCCTGGCCTTCAACTAATGTTGCATAAGATGAACATAGGAGTTCCATTGATCCGGAAGTCCCATGTAAGAAGAATAACAATATTGTCCAAGGAAGGGTGAGACACCTTATAATTAAAGAACTTGAAAATTCTGGATTTGAGATAAGCATTATTCAAATGATCATACATGGTGAGGATACCCCGAGCCAAAAAGTAGCCTCCGAATAGGAAAGGTGCTGGTCCATTAATCATTATTCATTACTTTGATCAATCTTCCTTGCATGACATTGATGGGGCACCGTAATGTCGATCAAATAAAACGATGGCCAACATAGTTAAGATCATCCAATCAAACTTTAATCTAGACACAATCCAAGTTCATCAAATTGGTGGAATCCATACATTGAGTTAGCATTCTATCCGATTTGATCCCGGATGGCATTTGGTGTCTTGTAACAACCAGCCAAGGCTCTTCAAACAACGATACCGGGTTGGACAAGATCTTGATCCATTTGTTAGGGACCGTGAGAAGTAAATGTTTTTGCTCACCATAGATTATAGAAACATGAAAAGACTTATTCATTGCTTCAATTTTCATTGTGGTGAATAGCCTTGGTTGCCTTGATAAGACATCCATTTGTCACCTCCTACAAAATTCCAGCTTCAAATCCAAATTCTTACCAGGGAGGAATTTATAGTTTCGAGGACACCTTTTTCCATTTTGACCCAAATTAGCCTCGAGATAGTTAGCCAAAGAGCTTGGTTTGACCTTTGCCTTCCAAGATACCAATTAAGAAAGGTTTTTAGATCCGTAATGATCTAATCTTTTAGTTTGGGAATCATAAGGCCCTTAATATTCATGATTGCAAAAACATATGCATGCAAAAGGTAGGATTGATTTATTCTTAAAGCCTAAACAGTTATCCTAAAAAAGATTTATTGGCATGATATCTAGACGATTGGACATACACATGTATAAATAAAAACTATTTCATAGATGTGAACTTTTTTTTTCTTGTTTGAGGTGGATTCCTTGATAGAAAAGAATTATATTTTAAAATTGAAATACATGGGGGGGAGAAAATTAAAATTATTAATATACCTATTTTTTCATTTGTTTTTTAAATAGGAGAAAAACATCAAAAACCCCAAATTATGTCATTGTGACACATTTATTCTAAAATTTTTTGCAATATAAAAACTCAAATTATACCCACTATGATACATTTAGCCTAAACTTTTTCTTGTGAAATCAAAAACTCATAAACCTCTAACTACTTGATGTTTTACCCTCCATCAAAGTTCAAGGATGATTTTTCAAATAAAATAACATAATTCATCCTCATCTTCTCTATTTGGACATCAACATATAGAGGCTTGCCAATGGCACTAGCCACTAATCGATGCCACTCAAAGACCAGAGGGCATATGGGATATTCCTTAGCTTGACCCATACAAGAAGAGACTCATGTTGGTCTTTCTTCAGTTTGAGATCCGGATGCCATTGTTGCAAGATCATGGGAACTCTAAGGATCGTGATAGGACCATTATCCAGAATTTTCCAGCAAAAGGAGCTGTCGGGGATATGGAAGAAGAAAAATCCATCCCCATTCGCAAGAACATCCACCACTTGTGTCCCCTAAATGTTTTTGACTACATTTTCAATCATCTTGAATGGAAGTTTCTTCCCAACGAAATAGCCCACAAGGCATTCTTGCCATTTCGGGTTCGTGTCTCTAAGAATCTCTGGAGAGATTCTAACAATTGGTTTCCCATCAACAATAGCAGGTGGGATATAGGAGAGGTTGTAGCCTTTCTCCGCAGATTTTGCCACAGCAGCCCAGGATCGTTGGGTAGGTTGCGGAACTAGTTCCCCGGAGGGTACTTTAGTTAATGAAATCCCTTTGCTTTGGCTTCGCCTATTCTTAGCCAAGGCTTGGCCTTGCTAGTGAATTGAAGATCCCCTACCAATGGAATCAACACGAGCCAGGTTGGAGGCCTGCCTCACTCTGCTACACCCTCTACTCCGTTGGCGCTGTTTTGGAACTGCAGGATGGACAGAAGCAGAGCCACCTACATTAGCTTTAAGAGTATGAGATTTCTGCTTTCCAATAGCCACCGAAGTGGGCTACACTAAATTTCCAGGCAAGCAAACATTGGACCCAGGCACTTGTTTGGATGGCGCCATAGGTTGCTTGGTACTCGCCGAAGCCAAGGATTGCATTGGCCCAGGAGGCTCCATGGGAATAACGAGATGCCCAGCCATGGAAATCCTTAGTCCAAGAAATCCATAGAGAAAGGTTGGAGCAGAACGAAGTACACAGCAAATCTCAGTCTAAACCAGCCAATTAATCTCCACGCCCAACAGAAACACCAATGTGCAGAAAATCAAAACCCAGAAAAACCAGATCTTCTTTCCAGCACAGCAGGCACACGGGATGGACTCCCAACCACAGAGAGGAAGACTCCTACTTGGCAACTCCAGCCACCAAGTTTCCACTAAAACTAGTGGCTCAATCTCCCAGCAACTCCAGAACCCAGCCGGGTGAATAGTATCGCGAGATTCAGCAGATTAGAAAGAAAGTTAACAGAATGCCAAGACAACAGGAAAGCCTCCGAATATCTTGAAAATCAGGTGGAGTCTGTCACCCATACCGATTTTCAGGCTAAACCAGCCAGTCACTCTCCATGCACAGCAGAAATACGAAGATGCAGAAACCGGAACCCAGAAAGAGAACCAGATCTACTTTCCAGCACAGTAGGCACAATGGATGGGAAATCCCAACGAAGGAGAAAAAGACTCCTACCTGGTGACTCCAGCCACCAAATTTCAGCTAAAATCAGTGGCCTAATCTCCCAGCAGCTTCAGAACCTAGTCGGGTGAACAGTACCGCGGGATTCAGCTATTTAGAGAGAAAGTGAACAGTAACCACTTCTGTAATACACGGTTGGATCACACATTTATGTCAAATTTTTAATCATAAATATTCTTTTTTAAAACATGCATGGATATTGTCATAAACCTAAGTTGTCATTTGTAGGCACATGAAGAAATGTGTTACGAGGATTGGAATTATAAATCTTCTACAATAGACGGGCTACATAGAGTACTCTATACACTAGTCATCTCTAACATCATCGTTTTGAGTAAGTGAGTTAATCACAATGCTTAAGTCAAAGATGGTTCGTCAACCACTTGAAGAAAAGATAGCAGATTACCAGAAATACTTTGTGACTATCTATGGACTGAGAGGATACAGTCTGCTTCGCCATTCCATCTCCAATCTTCTATATCTCAATCACTGTTATTTGACTGGATGGATACCTTGGCCTTCCATTAATGTTGATGCGGTCGATCAACCGAAAACTAAACCAAGTTATATGGATAAGAAGAATAATTAATATTGTCCATCAGATTCTAGAACTACCTTAGAACAGACGGTTAATCAACATAAGGCCCTTTTTTGTATACCATTATGCTAAATTATGTACATAGTGAGTGCATGAAGTGAGCCAAAATGTATATAATGGGAGAGAGCGTGAGACTGATCCAGATTTATTCATTGCTTTGCATATTTGTGCATGACATTGATGGGGCCGAGTAATCTAAAATGATCACATTCACGAATAGTGAAATCTATCTCAACAAACTTTAATTTACAATCCAATCCAATATACATACTTGCCCAAATTGGTGTAATCTCTCAGAAAGAGTTGTTAGCACATGATTTGTTTGGAGTTTGTGATTTGGTGTCTTGTAGAAGAAAGATCTTGTGTCTTCATAGTTCTGAGTGTGGTTGGACGTCTTTGTACTCTTGATTGAAGTTTGTTAGCAGACTGTCGCCCCGTGGTTTTTCCCTTTTCACATAGAAAGGATATTCTCTGATCTCGGTGTGGCAGTTCTCTTTGACCCCTCTCTTATTGCTTCAATTTTCATTGTGGTGATTATTGTTGGTTGCCTTGATAAGAAAACTTCATATCTCACCTAGATACAAAAGGTTCTTGCTTCAAATTGAAAAATCCAAATATCATTACCAGCTCAACTTTATCTTTTACGGTCACCTTTTTCCATTTTGAGACAAATTACGCTCTCGAATAGAAGACGCGACTTTTCCATTTGCCTACCGAAATATTTATGAAAGGGCATCGCTATGTAATAACTACATCTTTTAGTTTGTCAATAATATCGTAAATATTCATGATTGCACAAGAGTTGCATGCATGCAAAAGGAATTGTCATCGATTTATTCAGAAATCTCTAAACAGTTAGTCAACAAAAAAGATATTATTGACATGATATCTAGAGATTGTCCATGCACATGTATAAATAGAAAACTATTTCTAGATGTGAACTTTTTTTTTTTGTTAAAGGTGGATTATAAGATAGAAAAGAATTATATTTTAAAATTGAAATACATGGAGGAGAAAATTAAAATTATTAATATACCCATTTTTTCATTTGTTTTTTTAAATAGGGAGAAAAACATCAAAAACCCCAAATTATGTCATTGTGACACATTTATTCTAAAATTTTTTGCAATATAAAAAACTCAAATTATACCCACTATGATACATTTAGCCTAAACTTTTTCTTGTGAAATCAAAAATCATAAACCTCTAACTACTTGATGTATTTACCCTCCATCAAAGTTCAGTCAGATGATTTTTCAAATAAAATAACATAATTTTGTTTTACTTAAGCCACATAGTGCCATTGTCAACACAGCCTGCCTTGCACCGTCCATGAAGGTAAATTTTTAACGATGTTCATTGACGAAATATTGATGTAGGATAAATGTGTCACACAGGTACAAATTTGGGATTTTTTATGTGACAAAAAAGCTTTAAGGTAAATGTGTCGCAGTGGGCATAGTTTGGAGTTTTTAAGGGCCTTTTTCCTATAAAATAACTAATTAAGAATATTTTGAAAAAGAGAAAAAGAATTTTAATCTTTTAATATAGTAAGTCCTGTTTGTTATAAATAACAGTACAGACAACTTATAAAAGCAATGAAATCCAGAATGAAAATTTAATTACACAAACTTTCAAATTATGCTACAATCTGCCTTCTGAAGGATGTATGGGAACATAATTTGTCTTTGTCAATGGTTTGACAAAATCAATGAGGGTAATCGCAAGACGCACGGACTAGTCGTGCAAGGAGTTTATAAGAAAGATGAACCTATTCCAAATACCGTTGCTTCTCCTAACATTTGGTCAATGCTAACTCCAAAGAATGCAGTGAAAACAAATTATTATTTTAGTTGACCTTTTGTATTGATTAACATTATTTTGTCCGTCTTTATATTTGGATTTTGTAGATTCGACCATATTATAGCCGGATTAATTTTTTATTGCTACTTCGTAGTAAACTGGTATACATGTGACAAATTTAGTTCAAACTAATTTTTTTATCATCTAAAACCCCAAACTGGTACATGTGTAATAAATTTACCCCAAACTAATTTTTTGACCATAAAAAATAATAAACTAGTACATTTATAACAAATTTAACCTCTATTAGCTTCCATTAAATGAGATTAATTCCATGAAGAATTGCAAATTAGTACATTTATAACAAACAGAGAGTAAAATCCTAAAGTGGTATACCCGTCAGCTGCTATTTGTCATCCAATTCAACAATTTGGCGGTAAAATTTAACGAAAACTAATTGAGGGTAAATTTATTACAGATATACCAGTTTGAGATTTTTGTGTTCAAAAAATTAATTTATTGTAAATTTATCACAGGTGTACCAATTTGGGATTTTTCATGGTATTAACCCATTTTTTCTAATTATTAATTCATGGGATAATGACACTAACAGTCCCTAAACTTTTGCCCAATGTGCAATTTGATCTATAAACTTTTAATTTATTTAATGTAGTCCCTGAACTTTAGCCTAATGTTCAATGTGGTCTCTAAACTTTTAATTTATTCAATGTAATTCCTAGACTTTTGGTACATATTCAATTAGTCTCTGAATTTGAATTAATGGAAGAACTACATTGAACATTCTCATGTAGCTCATGGACTAAATTTGAACATGTACTAAAAGTTCATGGATCATATTGAACAAAATTAAAAGTTCATGGACCACATTAAACATTAGACTAAAATACATGGACTATATTGAACAAATTAAAAGTTCAGAGTCAAATTGCACATTGGGCTAAAGTTCAGTATTTGTTTGTTTCATTTTCCCTTAATTCATTTCTTTGTTGTTTTTATAAGAATTGCAAGAAAAAAAGGAACCTAGAAAAACAAATTAAGGAAAAAATTAAAACCAATTTTAAATTTTTCCCACTCACATAAAGAACTTTCCAATTGAAGCCGCAATGTGACCTATCCACATGCAACCCGACTTCATCCGAATACTAGTTTGACTAACGTTTAAAACTATTGCACAAGCCCCGGGGTGACGTAGTTGATTAGCGCGACAAGGGATTTCTTGTTAAAAACTAAAACTGGAGGTGACACGTTCGAATTTCATTAACTAAACTGGAGGTTACACGTTAGAACTTCATTAACTACGCGCAACTGCTGTGGATCAGAGTCGCTTGTGTTGCAAAGTATTTCATGAACTTCCCAATAGTCGGATCACCATGACCGTGTGCTGAATCATCAAATAAAACCATTGCAGTATAAAGATAACTTCAGCTTTTGAGAGGCACATACAATTGTCCCTCAGATTTTTCTTCGTGGATGCTTTAACACTTAGACCTACGATAACACATAACCTTACTTTTAGTTTGTTCATGGACTAAAAACTTAGAGATGCCATATAATTCAGAGATCAAATTGAACTAATTTTATTCATAATCACGTCAAGATTGCCCTCACCCACAACTTCAAGCAAACAAGTTCACCAGGACACGAGATACATCGCAGCTAAAACAGAAATGAAAGCTCGCATGAAGGATCCAAACACGCTTATCAATTATTCTGGCTACGGTGAAATATCAGAAATACATTACACGCAGAGCCCTCGGGAGCGTGTTACCAGCAACTGCACACAAAAGCTCTACTCCAGAGAGGAGTCGGTCTTGTCAACGGATCTAGAGAAGGCGAGAACGTCTTCGGGCCGGCGATCTTCTCCCGATGCAGTGACGATGGACTCTCAAATCGCAGTCTTCACGACCGGATCGATCAGCGGCCCCGCCCTTAAGCCACGGAACCGTCTGTGCCCTTGATCTCTCTGCCGCGATGGCCATCTTCTCCGGATTCACTGGTTTCCTCCTCGTCCTTCCGTAGCTGCTCTCTCCTTTCCTTGTGAGCTTCCATGGCGTGTCTAGCTCTTTCTTTGGCACTGTCCGTGCCGGTTGGAGGGGAATTGTTGTGTTTGGAGTAGTTGTGTTTGGAGGGTTTCCTCTCTGAAGTGAGCGGCGGCGGACAGGCGTGGGATGATGAAGGGGCTTGTGGGACGTCTACTGACACGCAGGCCTTTCTGGGCGTGCCGCGCGTGGAAAACACTGGAGCTGGAGAAACTCATTTCCGAGTCTCGAAACTGTTAAAAGAGAAAGGGCACTGCCTTTTTGCCTTACGATATACATTGTGGCTTTTATAATTATAATTACGGCTATTACTACCAAAAACATTAAATAATGCGCATGATTATATCGATACACAAAATCTTTTTTTTATAGTAAAAACTCAAAATGCCTATTATAACATCAATTTTCCAAACTTTTTTGGTCTTTTACCTTGGCTTTGTTTGATTCAGCTTTCCCAATGAACTTTGAGCCCCTAAAGTCCTTTAGAGAAAATATGAGGTGTTTGGCAAATGTTTTTGGGACGTCATTGGTTAAATGCTAGCATTGGGAAAGTTGAAAGCCCAAAGCAAATAAGGAACTTCCTTAGGCTTTCGGCATTTTCAAATATTATTGTGGGTTTAATGACAATTTTTTCTTTCCAATATTGTCCTTACTAGATAATTGAGTGTTCCACTTTTGCCCTCAAAAATATTGTTCATCTTCTTCCTTGTGCTTGCTGGTTCGACGTTGAGGTTGAGGTCTAGGTCAAGGTTGCCCGTTGTAAGGTTGAGGCAACGAGTGTCGTCGAGCCGTTGTCTTCAGCTGAAACTGCTGTCTTTGCCTGAGCTACTGTGGGTTGAGGTCAAGGTCAAGAGTCGAGCGACCCAGATTTGGCCCTTCAACAGCAGTCACGCATCCTCGGCGTCACGCATCCTCAGCGTCCATCACCTAGGTTGTGGACAGTCAAAGGGCTTGGATGGTTTGCAAGATGGTCTCCGGTGAAGTTCGCACATTGCAATTCTCCAAATCAGAAACCCTAGAATCAACGTTGCAAATCATCGGTGAAGCCTCTTCACCTTGCCAAGGTCGCGCAACCCCAAGGGGTCACCTCGTCTGGGTTCACGAGACCTCGGCCAACGGTCGCCTATGGTCGATGCCGGCAAAGCTTACTCGGTCCCTACCTCTACCAATACTCGACCGGTTCTTTTTTTTTTTTTTTCTTTTCACTTCAAAGTTGCTTTACAAAGACCTTTACCAAAAAAAAAAAAAAAAAAGTTGCTTTACAAAATATACACTGAAATGAGTTATTTAAACACTATTGCTTTCACCAAATGCCCCTTCATTCAAAGTTACTTGGAGAAATGGCATTTCTCTAAAGTTGAACCAAATAGGGCCAAGATACATTGTTGCTCTTATAATTATAATTACTTTTAATACCACGAAAAGCTTTAAATAATGCCCAACGTGAGATTGATATACAATATTTTTTTGTATCACCAAAAAGTTCGTAAGAATGCCTACTATAACACCAATATTCCAACAAAAAAAAATGTTTTACCAAAGCCCTTAAATTATGCCCACTGCAATATCAATACCCCAACTTTGCAAGTTTGGGGTATTGGTTACAAGAAAATAAAGTTTAGGGTCTTAGTGACACAAAAATCATAAACTGTTACACCTATGACAACGGAGGGTAAAATCCAAATTGGTATATCCATCAACTGTCACTTATTGTTAACTCAAAAATTTAATGATAAAATTTAATGGAAACTAACGGAGGACAAAATTATCACAGTTGTACCAGTTTGGGGTTTTTGTGGGTTAAAAAATTATTTTTTGGTAAATTTATCACAAGTATACCAGTTTGAGATTTTTCATGATATTAACCTTTTAAAATTTTAATCTACTTTTTATTTAGAAAAATGAGTCAATAAAAAGTTATAATATTAACAACAATCTATACCTAGTCGATACTGAAGACATTTTTGGTTCACTCGCTTTCCTAAAAGATCTAGACGGCCACATTCCAAAAAAAATCTTTTCAAAATTATTAATTTTTCACTAAGCAATGAAGGGTGAATGTCACAGCACATGAGTTTCAATATTAAAAAAAATTAATACAAAACTTTGAGCACTTGAATGACCTTTGATAGGATATTATCTTGGAAATTAAGAGATTAATCACTCCTTTATTGGATGGACGTTCAAAAGTTAAACTCGCCATTAAATTATTTGTCTATGACTTTCACAGCATTTTCGTTTTGTAGGAGGATGAGACTGTTCCTGGTTTACTTTCCCACCATCACGTTCTTGCCGATTGCTTCTCCATATCAGTCTTTGGGAAAAGTGCACTGAAAATCATAGATTTGTACAAGGAATTAAACAATCAAGTCTTAAACCTTTCAACTAATTCAACTATGTTATCAACCTTTATAAAAAGAAATGTGCTATCAAATTCTCTCAATGAAAAGTACCTAAAAGGCTCAAATAAATGTGTGCCATTAAAAAGTTCCCTTCAATGCACCCTTTGATCGCATTCAATACATATTTTAGGACTTAATTCCCTTTTCAATAAAATGTTAGGACTTGATTGCGCAATCAGAAAAAAAAAAAAAAAGAGGACTTCATTGCATTCCATACATAACGTTTATGACCTATGCCATCAGTCTTTCCTCACTTATCTATTGATGTGGGAGCATCATGCTTTATTGATCTGTCTCAAGCTCAACCTCAAACTCGTCGATTGATACGTATTTGAACAAGCAAAGATCAATTTCAGCTACACTTTGACTCGATGCGTTCTGTTGAAGATGTCAATTTTGCAAGAGAGTTAATAAATATATGAGAATTCCTCCACGCAGAATGAATAATTATCTGATTATTTATCTAACGCCGTTGGTGGTGAATCAAACAGTTCCTTATGCTTACCGGTGGAGCAATCCATTATGCCTTGGCGGTGAGCTGCATTATTTCAATTATTTATCCTTGGTTGGTGGCTTGTGCCTTTACACTTTTGGTGGCGAACCTCTCACCATATCCTTCATCCTTTACACATCATTCCATTATCACTTAATGCACCTGTCCATACATTTAACCAAGCAAATCCCACTTTCAGAATCACTCATCCCACGCCCGCATCAAGTAGGTATCAAAGTTCAAGGTCAAACTCGCTTTGAGTGATTCCTTCAATTACCCATCTCCCATCCCATCTCTTACTTCCATTCAAAAAACAAAAGAAAAAAATAAAGAAATGATTGATCAAATTTCAAGAGGCTCGGCAAGATCAATACCATGTAGAATCCGAATCCGAGGAGCAAGACCAGATTTAAAACAAATTGAAGAAGGAGAGATACTAATCATCTAGATGCCATCAAATAACTGTGATATTACGGATGATGAATCTCCAAATAAATTTATTGCAGCAAATGCTGAGGTCATAGATGGAGACGGGATGATTATTACGGTTGGATATATTACCTGCCACTTTCATTAAATATGCCCCTAAAGCATTCTCTCTCAAGGTGCTCATCAATTGTCAAAATATGTTTAATATATTATCAGCTTTTTAGCATGCCTTGAAGATTTTTATTAGTATGAAACTAATGTATTTTCTTGTTTGTTAGAGAGGCCATCCTAGAATATTTAGAATCAAGTTCCTTCGACAAGGATAATTGTGGCAAATTAATTAATTTCAATCTTGGAGATGAAGTCATGACAGATTTAAAGAGAAATCTTCAACAACCTGGGGAGTTTGATATGAGAGCATTAGGCTTTATTGATCAATTATCGAGCTCAACTTCAAACTCGTCAATTGATCCTTATTCCAACAAGCAAAGATTGAATTGGGCTACATTTTGAATCGATAAGTTCATATAGAAGATGCAGATTGCAAGAGAGTTGATGAACATATTAGAATTCTACTGAGTGAGTAAATAATTATCCAATGTTTATCTAATGTCGTTGGTGGTGAATCAAACAATTCTTTATTCTTAGTCTGTGGAGCAATCATTTATGCCTTGGGGAGAGCTGCCATTATTTTGATTCTTTATCCTTTGCTAGTGGGTTGTGCATTTACGCTTTTGGTGGTGAGCCTCTCATATCCTTTGTCCTTTACGCATCATTCCATTATCACTCAACGCACCTGTCCATACACTTAACCAAGCAAATCCCATTTCTGGAATCGTTCGTTCCACTCGCGCATTATCTATGAATGCTTAATTGGGTCTTATTTTACATTTACATGTATGTTCATGTGCTTTTTTGACGAGGGGTTTTTTATTAGTGTGTCAACGCACTGTACAGATCGATCTAGCTCATGCCATTTCGAACTGAAAGACAGTGCAAATAAAGTAGGATCTTGAGGAGATGGTGTTGCTTAATATTATGAATCCCACCGATTTTTCTTAGGTTTAATATTATAAAAAATCCCAAAATGATACATTAGTGCCACATTTACCCAAACTAATTTTCAAGTCACAAAAAATGTCAACTTGGTACACCCTTATCATATTTATCCTAAACTAATTTTTGTGTCACAAAAAAATCTTATGCTAGTGTGGTTGTGCCACATTTACTCAAAATTGTTTTCATGTTACAAAAATCTCAAAGATTGGGATCAACGTGGCATAAATGTACCAATTCGGGATAAATCTAGTACGGATGTATCGATTTGAGATTTTTCGTGATATTAAAATTAATTTGGGGTAAATATGATGCAAAAAAAATAATTTGGGATAAATGTGATATGAGTATATCAGCTTGGGTTTTTTTATGATATTAACCTTTTATATTATTCATGTTTTTTTTCCTTTTTTTCTATATCTAATCCCTAAAAAAAATGGACTTCGGTTGTTGTATTAAATTTGCAGCAATATGACTCGAATGTGCATTTTTCCAATGGTTCCCAATTTTTTTATGTTATGGTCGTGTCGAAGTTGACTTACATGAGTATATATGATTTCGTATGTTGCTTGACAAGAAACGCAATTTTAAGCATAGTCTTCCTTGGAAGAACAAGGTGTTGAACCAGAGTTCGATCTAAAGAAAACCGTGCACAGCTTGCCATTCATGTTGTAGGCTTTTCTTTTCTTCTTTCCTGTCTTGTTTTATCAATAACGTGATGGGCTAATGGTTTCCCACTAGTATATACTATATATGAGATTATTTGCTCAGCGATGCGAAGATTAAGAAACTCTTCTACATATTCTTTGGCGTAATTCCCTAAATAACTTCTAACTTTAGATTCAATTTCAATTATGTTCCAAACGTTTTTGTCTTGAAAAAAAAATCACCAATTTCCACTCTAGTCTCAAATTTGTCCACTTGTCCAAAAATTACAACTAGTTTCTTCGAAATTATCAATATTATGGCTAGTTAGAGGTTTATTATCAAAACATGCATCTTCACTGACATCCTCGCCTTCGTATGGTACAACAACAGTCTACTGATGTTTGATAATTTTGAAGAAACTAATGGCAATTTTTGGAAGTGTGGCAAATTTGGGATTAGGCCTAAAGTTTGGAATTTTTTAGAAAATTAAAACACACACATAGGATAATGACGCAAATGATCATTAAAATTTAGCCAAATGTAGCAGTATGGTCTCTAGAACTTTTAATTTATTTAATATAATGGTTCAACATTAAATATTTTCATATAGCTCGGGGACTAAATTAAATATGTACTAAAAGTTCAGGGATTGCATTGAATATATTAAAAGTTTAGGAACCACATTAAACAAACATAAAGTTAAGGGATCAAACTATACGTCAGGTCAAAATTTAGGAACCATTTGTGTCATTATATAAAACGCGGGCGAGCATTGACCGCAATTTGTGACAAGTTCCGGGCGCAGCTACAATTTGGGACAACTGCAGGGACGAAATTGAAAATCTGCTTTCGTAATTCAAAACCCGCGGCTCAGGGCCTCTCCATGCCGTCATCTCCCACCACATGCCCGAGACCAAAACCCTCGCTGCCGCCGCCGCCTCAATCGCCATAAACCCTAAGCTACTCGCCCTCACGCCTCGCCAGGTTTCTCTCGCGAAGAAGGAGACGCAGCGAACGGCGGCGGCGGCGGCATCCCCTATGGAGACCAAGACCCTCCTCGTGCTCTCCATAGCTCGGTATCTGCAGAGCAATGGGTTGTCCAAGACTCTCAAGAAGTTCCGCTCCGAAGCCCAGCTCGAGGTACGCGTTCCTCGTGCGATCGTCTCTTCCGGCAAGTACGCTTCTTTCGCCAATTCTCAGATTTGCTGCGCCGCTTGCAAGCTGTTGTGAGAGTCTTGTTTCGGTCGCTGGTTTCGTGAATTGGGCATTTCTTGTGGTGGGTTGTTTGATAGCGGGCGCATTGATTTTTTGGATGTGGGTGTGAGGGGTTGGCGTTACGAGTGTGAATTCGTCCTGTTTTGACTAATTCAGTGAAAAAAGGCTCGATTTTGTAGTTTATAGGATCGATATCGTGGTGGGGGCAAGAGAATGTCGGCATTCCCCTCTTATAAATTTAAACCAACAAAAGAAATGCAACGCGGTGTTTGAATCTTTTTAGTGTCCACTTTGTGTATCACTAGCTCTACTTTGATGGGGTGGCACACATTCTAAAGAGTGTTCATCGGAGGTTTTTTGGTTGCTGTTTCTTTAGGCCAAGTTGGCAATTTTATACATTTAAAGGTTCCAATTCGCTTTCTGCGAGAGCTAAACGTTGAGCTGCAGAGGATATATGTGTCGAAGGTCGGACTCTTGGTCCCCAGAAGTGATCAACAATAACAATTTTGCCAAGAGGATCTTGATATTTCCTCTTAGAGAAACAAAAGTATCTGAAGACTTTGTCAGCTACTGACTTTCTAAATTGTGACTGTTTATGATGTGAATTCAATTTATCTCTGACTCATTAAAAGCGCAAGAGGAAACAATAACGCTCAGCATATCTTTACAAAGAAGGCCCTGTTGAGTGATGTACATTCCTTCTCTATGAGTCGTCAATGTTCAGAAGCTTCCGAAGCAAGCAACTCTTGATGAAAATGTTGCTTTCTGCTCTCCTTAGTCATCTGGAAGGCGCTTCATCGTGTGCATTGCTCTGTTTCATTCACTTTATGTTTATTATGCTTGCCATTATTGATCTTTGTTATGCTTCTGAATTAACATTATTGAAATATATATTTAAGAAAGAAATAGTTCTGGTGTCGAATGACCTTTGCTATCTCTAAGGTTGCTTTCAGGTTTAAATTTCTTGATTCTGCGTCTTGGTCTATTGCTGCCGTGGTAATGATCTTTTAGGCCATAAAGCACTCTAATTTTCCTTGCTGATCTTTTTACTTTTTTACTCGTGCAGGAAGTTAGTTTCAAGGGTTCGACATTGGATTTGGAAGACATATTTCTCAACTACTTGAAAACAGCGTAGGGGAATCTTCTTTTATTCCATGATATTAATGTTGTATGCAGAAGTTTGTTCTCATTGATGATTGTCGAAGATATAGTTTTCTCTAGCTGGGAAATAATTTGGGTGGCACATGTTTTTGTGCCAGCTTAAATGTGCTAAATGCATTCCCTTCGGAGAAGACATAAGTTCTTCTGTGCAAACATTGGGTTGATACTTTGTTAAAGTTGCCTACCTCTACTTGATGGTCGCAAGTTTGGGCAACAAATTGCTTTGTAGCTTGTCTGAATTTCATATGTTTATATCCTGTATGTGATGGATAATGCAAGACGAATGCTTCAAGCTATGAAAAGCTCTCTCTATAAGTAATTTCTTTTGCTTCGTCATAGGGTCATAGAGCTCATGACATCATAGTGAGAATAAGAGTCGGCCTGGGAGTGTTCCAGCCTTACCTTCTCCACGCCTAATGCCTATTTGTGCGGATCTAATGGTGTTCAATCTCTTTGAATCTTATATGGAAAAATGCCATGTCTTGCATTTGCCCTTCAAATTGGGTTGTTCTTGTCAATTCCGTGCCAGGGTTCTCTTTCATTCTTAATTTTTTCAACATTCTGTGCAGTGATCATGCTGTGATGAAGAATGGCCTAGAGAAAGGTATGCTAACTTTGAGCCACAAGGTGTCTGTGTAATTTCATGCCAGTTGGGCTCTTGAATACATCTCTCTCTCTCTCTCTCTCTCTCTCTCTCTCTCTCTCTCTCTCTATATATATATATATATATATATATATATATATATATATGCGCACAGGGGTGTGTTTTGTGCAGTAGTTTCTGTATGGATATTCATATGTTATGAGCTGTGTTCTTACATGGTTAAATATACATGCTCAGGTGGCACACACATGATTGGTGAAGGAGACTCGGGTCCCTTGCCGGAAGTTCTTGAGAAGAAAAAGAAGAAGAGAAGTGGTGAGAGCAATGTTGATGCTGCAAATGGTGCAGTAGATGAAAATGTAAAAGGCAAAGAAAAGAAGAAAGGCAAAAAGAATTCTGATTTTCCGGGTAAAGACAGTAAAACGGCGAGCTTGAAAGAGCTAGAAGAGTCTGCTACGGATGTTAGTTGTGGATTGCAGTCAGATGAGATTACTTTGAAGGGAAAGGATAAAAGAAGTAAGAAAAGAGACCTGGTATCCGAATCTCTTGTTCCTCAAGATTTAGCTTCTTTTGGGGGAAATGACATTGTTTCCTCCAAAGATGTGAAGAAATCTAAAAATAAGAAAGAGAAATCTAAGCATAAATCAGATAATGATGAGCAGCACACTGCAAAGGACAAACGAGATGATGTTAAAACAAAAGCAGAGAATGCTGTTGGGGTATCCTCTAAGGACGATGATACTAAGACTTTGGATGAGGGCATCAAGGTGAATAAAGGTTCCAAGAAAAGAAAAAGGCCTGAGTCCAAAGAAAATGAATGTAGGCCTGTTGATCAGGATACACTTGATGAACCTAAACGGAGAAAGAGTGGTGATGTTATGGATGACAAGGTTGACAGGCAACTTGGAAAATCAAACGCATCAGGAATCAGTAAAGGAGCTAACGACACGGGAAGTAATGGACAAAATGGTCAATGCAATCTTACTGACAAGACTCCTATTAAGCACTTTGACGATCCAGACAATGTCAAAGAGAATGATGGAGAAGAATCTGCTAAGAGGAAGAACATGAAAAAGCAACGTGATGGCTCTGCAGAGGTATGATTTGAGATGCATCCTGATTTCTGTATGAAAAGTATTTCATACTTCATATTGATGTCCATGTGCTTTACTCATGCTAGAATTGCTCCTCTGGAAAGCATATTTGTGGCATCGCTGCCCTCATTGGAAGTATATCCAGGATAGAGCCCCTCTTCTTCCTTTTTTGTCTATGTATATTTGAAGATGTGTTTTAGTATACACCTTAACCAATCATAGATTAAGGAGTTGCTGTAACTAATGTAGTGGCCCTATGATCTCCCTCTATGTGCATTTTTTCTAGTGTTGACCCATGCATAAATGTATGTATAAGCATAAAACCTGTCATCCATGATCTCTCCATGTGTCCATCGACATGGTTTTATGTAGCTTAATGGTGTGATTCCTGTTGAAGCATATATTGGGGGGATGGTTGCACCGCAGGCGGATGGTTTAATAATAATTTAAATTTTCTTATGCTAAAAAGCTTCCACATTGAATCTTTGTCATTGGAGGAGTCCAGTTTAACTAAATTGTCTTACGTATGAAGATGGAGCCTTCGGACTCTAATAGTCTAGCTCAAATGAAGTACAGTTAATGGAATTTCATTATGAACACCAAGGGCTACTGCTGACTAATATGGAAACTACCTTTCCAATTATAGAAGTGTGAAACTGTGAACATTTTTTTCCACTATAGCATGACAGATTCATACATACAGCTGATCCCACTTAGTGGGCAAGACTTGTTGTTGAGGTCTTTGAGGTATTTGGGTCTTAGAAACATTTTGTTTCTCCAAAGGTAATAAAATTTGCTTGGCCAAGGAAACATGACTGAATCCCTAGGTGAGTCTCTATATCATTGAATATCTATTTGATAATTGAGCTTTCTCAACTCAATTAGATGGGCTTTGTTTTTTCTCCTAGGATGATATTTTTGGAGGTTAAATAGATTTTTTTTTTTTGAGTATCACCATTTTGAACTTGTATAGATGTAATTTCTTGACTGAAAGACTTCCTTAGTCCTTCTCTGTGAATGAAATTTGTTGAATTGGTTAATCTTTCAGCCTACAACAGCAAAGGCGTTTCAAAGGATAAAAGTTGATGAAGTAATAATTGCTGATGATAGACTTAAGGACAACTCCTACTGGGCTAAGGTGATTTTCTGTTGTTCTATTAACCTATTGTATTTCAATAACCTCTACTGCTTGGAAGCTCGATCTCTTAATGCGTACCGGTTTCTCAACCATATGAAATACTTTACCCAGAATGGTGCAGAAACTGGCTATGGTGCAAAAGCACAGGAAGTTCTTGGGCAAGTTAGAGGAAGGTACGTCACAAGTTGACTATAAGGATGCTAGTTTGCTACCTTCCCAACTAATCTCTGGAAGAATGTCTATTTAGTGATTATCGAAGAAGCCTGACTGGTTGGAAATTGCAATTTCATTCCCCTTCATGAGAATAATGTCAAAATGAATGTTTAATCTTTCTCTTTTTCTTGAACCAAGGAAACTTTTACATATAGCAATTTTTGTCAAATTTCTTTTGCATTTTCATTATACTTCGAATTGAGATTGATTAACTATTAATGTTTGTCATAAATTCACATGCTTTTGTAATTTTGTATCGCAGAGACTAAACTTATGGAAACCTAGCTAAAGATTGCTTTGCTTTGTATGTATTTACCAAATTTTGTATGTACTTTATTTTTCTATACCCCTTACATATTTAATTTGTAGAAATAACAACACCTAATGATACTATGAATTTTGAATAGATGAGCATTAAATGCTTTAGTGGGAGAAGTACGAGTGACTAGCGAAAAAAAGTTAGGCAAAGCTCTTTTGAGATTATAATCACGCGAGACAATCACATGATTGAATCACTCAATTATATGTAAATTCTCCTTTTTGGCCAGCTCCAAGCGAGTCTGTTTTTTTTCAATAAGATCAAAATGGAGTCCTTAGTACCTACCAGGGAGGGTGCATCCTCCAAGATACAATCAATGTGTTTTTTCCCTCTCCTAGACAAATGAGGAGCCAAGTGCACAAAGCATCATTTGTTTATTTTTTGGGCTTCTTTCGGCTCCTACTTATTTTTTGTTTTCCTGGCTTTCTTGTTATAGTTTCTTCTTTGACAATTGATGTGATTTTTCCCTCTTTTCTGGGTATTTATTTCTCTATGAATGTTTCATACTTTCTATGAGGAAGTAAATTCCTGAACTAATTGATTGTGTCTATGATCTGTACTTCTATCGAGATTTACCATGTTCTGTATATTTTTTCCTTTTCTGATAGATATATCCTGTTCCATTTCTTCCCTCGTAGTGGGAGAATGACATACAGGCATAATATTCTTTTAGTCTCATAAGTCTTTTTTTCTTTAATTGGTCTTTCTTAGGGCATAACGATCAATAAGTATTTGTGTGATAGTCTCATAAACTCCTGAATTAATTGATCTTTCCTATGATTTGTGCTTTTCTCGACATTTACCATGTTGTTCTGTATTTTCTTCTTTTCTGATAGATACATCTTCCATTTCTTCCCTCTTAGTGGGAGAATGATATACAGGCGTAATATTTTTATCGTATCATAAGTCTTTTTTTCCTTTAATTAGTCTTTCTTATGGCATGACGATTAGTTAGTATTTGTGTGATAGTCATGTGACTTTTATTGAAGTTGGAGGGTTGAGATTAGAAGTTAGTTAAGTCTAATCAAATGTTGAGATCTAGCAGCTTCTGAAATCCTGCAAGTCCTTATGTCACTTAAGTCACTTTATCATCAGTTTCTCTCCTCAACAAAATAGTGCTGGTATTTTCGACTTCCCAAATATATACTTTTTGTTCAAGCTTTAACTCTCAATTCTTGCCCTTTTTTTTTTTTTGCTAATCTTTTACTTCTTTAACTTCACTTGATGTAGTTGAAAATCCAAAAAATGGTTCGAATTTATATTCTAGAGTTCAGAAAATCCAATAATCTTTATTGAAAGAAGAAAAGGGGTGATAAATGGACTTAGAAGACCTATTTATATTAGGGTTATAGAGCAACAAGATCTCAACCCTTGATTAGACAAATAACTTCTTATCTGGGTCATCCTAACTCATATAAAAGTCACATGTGTCACCTGACGTCATGTCAATGCCAATAACATAAGAAGAGACTAATCAAAGAAGAATACTTAAAATACTGAAATTCACCCCGAGTAGAAGCTCAGATTTGAAGACTTCGACTACTTTATTATGTTTCTAAATTTATTTTCTTCATAGGTTCTTTAAAAATTGATATACTTCTGGTATCTGCTATTCCAACCTTCTCACTGGAAACAACTATTTTTTTTTTTTTTGGCTGTGATACCACTTAGTTGGAGAAGTAAAAATCAGTAAAAAGAAGAGCTAAAATAAAGAATGATTAATGACAAAGTGACTTGATTGATGACTAATCGTTTCTATACTTAAGGTTAAGACGTAGCACAATCCCAATACTCAACCTTTGAGCAGACACAAATGACTCCTAATCTCAGTCATTCATTAATAGGTCACTTGTTAAATGACCAGCCTAACAACATAGAAAAGACTAATTCTGCATCAGATAATTTTCAAGGAGTAATTGCTATCACCTATAGTACCGCTCTATACTTAAAGTTAAGACGTAGCACAATTTCAATACTCAACCTTTGATCAGACACAAATGACTCCTAATCTCAGTCATCCATTAATAGTTCACTTATTAAATGACCAGCCTAACAACATAGAAAAGACTAATTCTGCATCAGATAATTTTCAAGGAGTAATTGCTATCACCTATAGTACCGCTGGAAATGTGTGGGTATCGAGTCCTCTCCTGGCATTGTCCTTAGTCTTTGTCAGGTTGGATTATGCTTCTCTTGTTGAATCTTGGGGCCTGCTTAGTTTGTGGAAAATTTTCAGAATCTTATTTCAGTTTTCATTCAAAATATAAAAGCCCCAGATAACGCGTTTGGTCAGAACATGAAATTTATTCCAAATGAAAAATGCTGAAAAATGACAGTTACTGCCCTATTTCACAATTTGTCTGTCAAGCTTCACCCAAGTCGACCCTGTTGGGATGAAAATCCGAGATGAGTTGTGGTAGCTGTGAAATTCCTATCTAGTAATTATAAATTCTTTTGTCAATTTGAATGGTCCTCCTTCATTTTAGAGTAAATCATAGATTCCAACCGTGTAAGAACTGTTACAGCTGTATGATTGGATTTCTACAATTTTCCAAAGGTATACTTATGTAACATATCAAGAGAAAGAATACATATGCTTGGTACTTGTATTATATCTATTAAGTGAGCTTGACAATTATAACAACTTACTATAGACTTTGGCAATTCCTTTGTCTCACACATACTCTCTCTCTCTCTCCCTCTCTCTCTCTCTGTGGCAGGGATTTTCGGCATGAAAAGACAAAGAAGAAGCGTGGAACTTACAGAGGAGGACAAATTGATCAGCAGTCTTACTCAGTGAAGTTTAATTATTCCGATGAAGAGTAAACAAAGAGTCTTTGGTTGAATTTATTGAGGCCCGATTGATTCTGAGATCCCACCGTATGAAATTAAATTTATGAGGATCAGCAAACCGAGGAGTTCTCTGTGGACAGCAAGCTTCTGCAGGAAAATCAATTTTGTTGTGTTCTATTTTTGGCCTTAGTTGACTGCTGTACCGGTTATTTTTTACAAATGCCTCATCAGATGGTTGTATTGTACCCGGATGTGTATACATTCGATTGTATTCGCCAGTCTGCTTCTTCGTCTTTTCATTTGTTGTCTTCGGAAATGGTTTCTTTTGTTCCATTTAATGCTTGTAACGTCAAATACAACCTTGAAGAATAATGATATGCATGAGGTCGGCCTAGGTATATGATCGTGCCCCGGGCTAGATCGATCCTTGGGCACTGTCAAGGCCCCAGTATCGACCTTGTATCGGTCGAATGCATCATCCTTTTGGTGCGAAGCTGAGGAGGCTGTACTTGGGAGTAGGGAAGGGCTAGTGAAAGTCTTGGTCGTTCCTTCCTCGAGAAGCAAAGGTGCTGAAGTTTTTTCAAGGCAATGTGGGACCCGCGTGGTCTATTTTGGACCCTGCAAAACGTTTGAGCCTTGAGGGCGGGCAGCGGTACTTGCTGCCCCACAGCCCCATTTCCACCGGGGAGTTTTAATCTAAGCTTGGTCGTCAAGGTCGCTTCATTCTATCAACATGTCTCGAAAACTTCCTCCTGTTGTTGGTGGTTAACTGTAATCTGGCTGCCGCTAGATCTTTCCTGAAGTAGCTGCACCTCGATGGATGCCGTCGGGCAACACCGCTTGCCCCTGGCTCCGATGTCTCCGAGTATCTTGGTGAGGTAGTGCACTTGTTGAGAGTTTGCCGAGAGTATAATTCAACTTTGAAACCATTTGACGCAAAACATTAGGACAAGGCATGAAAAAGTGGGAAGTAAGTCCAAAAGCTTCGTGTATGCACTTCGAGCGCTCTCAGCCCTTCATCTTATAAAGGGCACACACAGTTGGATTCATAGCAACATAACATGATCCAAATAGCTGGTTTAGCATTTAGCATGCTCTCTTTGAATTGAGGCCAAATATGAAATGTCGTAAAGTACCTTTGAAAGGGTAGCTTTCTCTTTTCCGGTAAATGAAATGGCAATTTCCTCTGAGCCATTCACCTTTGAACTCTTTCGGCTTTATATCAATTCAAGGTCCCTTTTAGTAGTTTGCTACGCTCGGTCAAGCGTCAAAAGCTAATTTAGAATCCAACCTAAAACGGCTCCTTATCTTGTTGTGTTTGCTACGCAGTGCGCTAGTGCAAAACTCCGTTCATCCTCGGAATTCGCATGCCATATAAGGTACCATTACAGTTCTGTTCCCTCAACTTTTTGCCATAAATTGCACTTTAGTCCCAAATTTGCAAGCCACCGACGTAAAGAATAGGGTTTAATTTCTTTTTTGCTCACCCAACTTTGCAATAAACTGTACTTTTGTCCCCAAACTTCATTTTCTCACATTCTTACATTCTAATTCAAACTATCATTGTTATGTTATTTTGAGGGTATGAATTCATGTAGTACATTATTATCGGGGTGTTTGACAGAAGTTATCCCCATGAATTCACTTGATTTTGGAGTTGTGTTCAATGGAAGGAATATGATAGCAAGAGACAATAGACTTATTATTTTATAAAGTCATTTGATCATATTAGATTAGTCACATACAAAAAACTGTGAGACATAACATTAGATCCCGTAGAAAGTATAGGTCGTGATATATATTATGTATTGTGACGGGTTTAATTCATGATGTTGTTGTTAATATTAGTTGTATAAACAATATTGTCACATCAAAGAAAAGGGCTTGATGACACTGCTTCTTAACTTTTCCAGGTAATTCAATATGATCCCTTAATATTGTTTGTTAAATTTAATATATCAACCTTCAGGAATTTACGCGCATTATAAATCTGAGGTCCCACACCTCAACCACTATTGGCAACCGAAATTGTTAGTCGGTCGGTTAGAGAGAGACAGAGACCAGACACTGAGCTCCTCTGACACTAGCGGTGGTGATGGCCAGGCACAAGAAGACTACATCGACAATGATGGCAGTGGCGATGACCGACGTCGAGTGAATTTCAAAAACTTCAAGAATTAAATTGAACAGCAAAAAGTTTGGAGATGAAATTGAAAAACGAGCCAAACTTCAAAAGCCAATGATTCCATTAGCCCCAAAGGAAAACAATATGTATGCACACTTTCCCTCGATGTCGTAGCTCTTCCCGGCTCTTTTGAGGAGTGAATCCCTTTGGATGCTCCGGCCAGCCCCGTTCGTCGCCGGAGACTCGCCTACCCCAAAAACCATAAAAGGGTGTAAAAAAAAAAAAAAAACAATGACTAGGGTTTGCTAATTTCCAAGTTGAATTTTTACCAAAGTCTTGTAAACGTGTTCTGTGGGGTCAAGATGTATTTTCCAGGAAGTTTCCCGGCCATAATTGATCTTTAAAAAAAAAAAAGAAGGACGAAGAAGATGAGCAAAACGAAATTGCCCAGAAATGAGGGAAGAGGAACAAGTGGAGAGGGCTGAGTATTTAATGCCATCTTTGTATCTACTCCTCTCCGTCTGAATGTCATCTTGGCTTCAGCAGAACATCCACGGCCTTTGAACCTCACTCTGCTTCATACCACTCATCCTGAAGCCTCCGGAGTCTCCTGGGAGACATTATCCTGCCCTTTCCCTATCTCTCTCTCTCTCTCTCTCTCTCTCTCTCTCTCTCTCTCTTTTGCGACACAGTGGGGTCAGCTTGTTCTTGGTCCAGCGAAGGAATTCGATTGCACCAATCCTGTAAAAAGGTAAGCACGGCTGTGGAAACTATTCTTTCGTGTGATGTTGTTGCGAGATCCATGCTACTAAATCTTGAAATCACGTAAAGTTATATAGCTTTTGAAGCAATCATGTTTCATTAAATTCTCTTAATATTGTTCTAGTTGAACTTCTGGACAAAATTTTAACCAAAAATCATCTTATTAATAAAAGAAAATGCCGAGGAGATGTAAATTACCCATAAAATATAACAAAAAAAAATTGATCCTACTTTGATATACAGCAAGGTGAAATCAGTCATTTTATTGTCCCATAGTCCAAGTCAAAGTCATGATATTCCAACATTTTGAGACTTCAAAATGTCCATCGATTGTCTCTTCTATCATCTTCAATGTCAACTTTGCTTTAAAACGGGGATGTGATTGATCAGAGGGTTAGGCCAAATATTTTCAACGGTGTAAGCGCGTTGCATCTTCTTCCTTTTACTCCTTTTTTTTTCTTTTTTCTTTTTGCCTTTGGATCAAAAAGCAACAGGTAAATCTCAAACTCCAAATATTTCACCATGGATCTTGCACCGATTTTATGACCTTGGCAAGTGATTTTTTTACGATTCTACCAACAGTAAATGTTAATACGAAATCCAATTGTATAGGGATTAAGTTTAAAATCGTAAAATGGCTTGATTTTAGGAAGTGACAATCGATTTTAACACCATGAAGGTAAGAATCTCTCACTATTAGGGACTTGGGGGTCAATCATGCTTAAATGATTATATATACGAAGTGATTCTTACTCTGAACTTTTTGTGGGATACCTTTATACTTTCACAAAGGCGTATGTATCAAAGTTCCAAAACTCGTCACCAAAGCGCAATATAGTTATGTAATTTTCATATTATGCAATCAAGTCCTATAATTTGTTAAATTGATGCAATGAAATTTTTCCGTTAACTCCGTTTGATTCAGCTAACAAAAATAATCAATGTTTCTTTTTTATTATTTTCCATTTTCCTACATGGCTCTTAATATTAACTCGAGGTGAATCGACGCCCAAAAAGTAAAGAAAAAAAGAAAATTGGTAGGGACAAAACAAGTGGTGCCGTCCCTAGCTTCATCAGTGACGGCCAACGATCCTTGCGAGGGTATTGGCAACCCTCCCTAGTACTTGAGAGGGCCGACGACCCTCTTCCAGCTGCTGGCGAGGGCTTATGAACCCTTTTGCCTAGATTGGGGAAAAGTTTATAGGCCTCTTTTTGTTGCACGATGGTGGGGATGGCGGTGCCATCACCATGCGACGCAAATGAGGGCTTGCGATCCCTTAATTGTGAGTAGCCCTCGCCCACTTATGGACCCTTGTAGACACCTTGACAAGAATTGTTGGCCCTCGCCGACACCCAACGAGGGTTTGCCAGCCAGGGTAAAATAGTCTGATGATTTTGCCTCTCTTTTTTAAAAAAATTAGCTTTTTTTTTTTAATTTTTTAATCCTTTTTTTTGTACTTTTGCTTTTTTTTTGGTCCTTTTTCTTTTTCATTTTGAAATTTGCAGTTTTTTTTTAAGGTATTGCGCTTGATGGACGCCACATTGGCACCACATGACTTAAGAAAGTAACAAAAAAAGTCACGTCAGCATTCTCTAATAAACAAATTGGAAGGAGTTAACGTATGGACTTGATTGCATCAATTTAACAAATTTTAAAACTTGATTGTAGTATATGAAAGTTTTAGAACTCAATTACGCTTTTCCGATAAGTTGTAAGACCTTCAGTGCACTAATCTCCTTTCACAATTCATGAGAAAAAGGTTATTTTGCTTGGTTTCCGTCTTTATTATCTTAGGATAAATCATAGAAAGATTGTCACCACATAATTTAGCTTAAAGTACGCATGTCTATTGATGATTTCATATAAGTGAAATTAAAATACCTGAGGGAATGCCATACATAAATTCAGGTCAAATTAGGTTGTGATAATTGGCAAGGTATTGATAGAACATGACGAGAAAATGGGTACTGGAGTCTCCCTTTTCAATTCTCGAGCGCATGGAGTTTTCTAGGTAGTACATGATGTCATTTGAAAAGTGGTCCGAGATAAATGAGGTTAAGACATAATTTACCCTAGTTCATTTTGGATAGACATCTTTTCGTTTTTTCCCCAAGAAAAGGCAAAATAAATCAAGTGTTTTTATCCATACCCTTTACCTTTCTATGGATTATTTCATGGATACTAAAAGATTTTATATGGACTTGAAGGCTCCTTGACTCCACATGAAACATAAAGGGTTCAATTACAACTTTAATCATCTACCTCTCTTTTTTGTGATTGTGCAATTGTCCTCTCATTCTTGTTTTTCTAACAAGCATTCGATTTAAAAAATGCATAGCATCAAGCCCTTTAATCAACTCCAACTACTAATATTGTCAAACTGTAGACGAGACATGTAAAATCGGTTATATCAGAGCCAATTAGGCGTTACATTATATTGCAGCAAAACTAAAACACACATAGGTCAGTGCCCTTGCTCACCACCCATGTTAATGGAGGATAGGAGAGAGAACTACAGGAGAAGCATGCTCAAACTCCACAACAATTTCAATGAGCGTGCTTGTAAAACTCAGGCTCGCCCCCATTGTCTGTGGTGGTTGGCCGAGGGAGGGAGGGCGATTTGAGTGCGATCGCGACTCGTGTTCACCGCCGGTCAACCGTGGTTGCAGAGAGAGAGAGAGATAGAGAAAGGGTGGGGGAGGAAGGAAGGGAGAGTCTAGACAGAAGTTGTTGAATCCTTAACAGTAGTTGAGTAGTGATTCTCTTGTTCTCTTTCCTACAGAAAAAGTTTCGGCTGCATTCTACATGTGAATAATAATACTTAGGCCACATCAACAATGGGGTGTGGTAGTTAATAGAGTGGGTTGATTGAACAAATTGAAAAATTTAGAGGATGCGATTGTTAAAAAGAGTTAGAGAACTAACGCTATATTTAAAACTTTCCCAAATAGCTGAAATAAAAAATTCCCCACCCTCAAATCTGTAATGGACATAAAACTAATCTCATATGGTTGGCGAATTGATGAGGGGCATTGGAAGATTTTCAGCTTGGTAGCATGGGGTCGCCCATTCAAAGTTGTTGTTAATATTAGTTGTATAAACAATATTGTCACATCAAAGAAAAGGGGTTGATGACACTGCTTCTTAACTTTTCCAGGTAATTCAATATGATCCCTTAATATTGTTTGTTAAATTTAATATATCAACCTTCAGGAATTTACGCGCATTATAAATCTGAGGTCCCACACCTCAACCACTATTGGCAACCGAAATTGTTAGTCGGTCGGTTAGAGAGAGACAGAGACCAGACACTGAGCTCCTCTGACACTAGCGGTGGTGATGGCCAGGCACAAGAAGACTACATCGACAATGATGGCAGTGGCGATGACCGACGTCGAGTGAATTTCAAAAACTTCAAGAATTAAATTGAACAGCAAAAAGTTTGGAGATGAAATTGAAAAACGAGCCAAACTTCAAAAGCCAATGATTCCATTAGCCCCAAAGGAAAACAATATGTATGCACACTTTCCCTCGATGTCGTAGCTCTTCCCGGCTCTTTTGAGGAGTGAATCCCTTTGGATGCTCCGGCCAGCCCCGTTCGTCGCCGGAGACTCGCCTACCCCAAAAACCATAAAAGGGTGTAAAAGGAAAAAAAAAAACAATGACTAGGGTTTGCTAATTTCCAAGTTGAATTTTTACCAAAGTCTTGTAAACGTGTTCTGTGGGGTCAAGATGTATTTTCCAGGAAGTTTCCCGGCCATAATTGATCTTTAAAAAAAAAAAAGAAGGACGAAGAAGATGAGCAAAACGAAATTGCCCAGAAATGAGGGAAGAGGAACAAGTGGAGAGGGCTGAGTATTTAATGCCATCTTTGTATCTACTCCTCTCCGTCTGAATGTCATCTTGGCTTCAGCAGAACATCCACGGCCTTTGAACCTCACTCTGCTTCATACCACTCATCCTGAAGCCTCCGGAGTCTCCTGGGAGACATTATCCTGCCCTTTCCCTATCTCTCCTCTCTCTCTCTCTCTCTCTCTCTCTCTCTCTCTCTCTCTCTCTTTTTGCGACACAGTGGGGTCAGCTTGTTCTTGGTCCAGCGAAGGAATTCGATTGCACCAATCCTGTAAAAAGGTAAGCACGGCTGTGGAAACTATTCTTTCGTGTGATGTTGTTGCGAGATCCATGCTACTAAATCTTGAAATCACGTAAAGTTATATAGCTTTTGAAGCAATCATGTTTCATTAAATTCTCTTAATATTGTTCTAGTTGAACTTCTGGACAAAATTTTAACCAAAAATCATCTTATTAATAAAAGAAAATGCCGAGGAGATGTAAATTACCCATAAAATATAACAAAAAAAAATTGATCCTACTTTGATATACAGCAAGGTGAAATCAGTCATTTTATTGTCCCATAGTCCAAGTCAAAGTCATGATATTCCAACATTTTGAGACTTCAAAATGTCCATCGATTGTCTCTTCTATCATCTTCAATGTCAACTTTGCTTTAAAACGGGGATGTGATTGATCAGAGGGTTAGGCCAAATATTTTCAACGGTGTAAGCGCGTTGCATCTTCTTCCTTTTACTCCTTTTTTTTTCTTTTTTCTTTTTGCCTTTGGATCAAAAAGCAACAGGTAAATCTCAAACTCCAAATATTTCACCATGGATCTTGCACCGATTTTATGACCTTGGCAAGTGATTTTTTTACGATTCTACCAACAGTAAATGTTAATACGAAATCCAATTGTATAGGGATTAAGTTTAAAATCGTAAAATGGCTTGATTTTAGGAAGTGAAAATCGGTTTTAACACCATGAAGGTAAGAATCTCTCACTATTAGGGACTCAGGGGGTCAATCATGCTTAAATGATTATAATATACGAAGTGATTCTTACTCTGAACTTTTTGTGGGATACCTTTATACTGTCACAAAGGCGTAAGTGTATCAAAGTTCCAAAACTCGTCACCAAAGCGCAATACAGTTACGTAATTTTCATATTATGCAATCAAGTCCTATAATTTGTTAAATTGATGCAATGAAATTTTTCCGTTAACTCCGTTTGATTCAGCTAACAAAAATAATCAATGTTTCTTTTTTATTATTTTCCATTTTCCTACATGGCTCTTAATATTAACTCGAGTGTGAATCGACGCCCAAAAAAGTGAAAAAAGAAAATTGGTAGGGACAAAACAAGTGGTGCCGTCCCTAGCTTCATCAGTGACGGCCAACGATCCTTGCGAGGGTATTGGCAACCCTCCCTAGTACTTGAGAGGGCCGACGACCCTCTTCCAGCTGCTGGCGAGGGCTTATGAACCCTTTTGCCTAGATTGGGGAAAGAGTTTATAGGCCTCTTTTGTTGCACGATGGTTGGTAGGGATGGTGGTGCCATCAACATGCGACGCAAATGAGGGCTTGCTATCCCTTACTTGTGAGTATCCCTCGCCTACTTATGGACCCTTGTAGACACCTTGACAAGAATTGTTGGCCCTACCCTTGCCAGCGAGGTAAAATAGTCTGATGATTTTGCCTCTCTTTTTTAAAAAAATTAGCTTTTTTTTTTTAATTTTTTAATCCTTTTTTTTGTACTTTTGCTTTTTTTTTGGTCCTTTTTCTTTTTCATTTTGAAATTTGCAGTTTTTTTTTAAGGTATTGCGCTTGATGGACGCCACATTGGCACCACATGACTTAAGAAAGTAACAAAAAAAGTCACGTCAGCATTCTCTAATAAACAAATTGGAAGGAGTTAACGTATGGACTTGATTGCATCAATTTAACAAATTTTAAAACTTGATTGTAGTATATGAAAGTTTTAGAACTCAATTACGCTTTTCCGATAAGTTGTAAGACCTTCAGTGCACTAATCTCCTTTCACAATTCATGAGAAAAAGGTTATTTTGCTTGGTTTCCGTCTTTATTATCTTAGGATAAATCATAGAAAGATTGTCACCACATAATTTAGCTTAAAGTACGCATGTCTATTGATGATTTCATATAAGTGAAATTAAAATACCTGAGGGAATGCCATACATAAATTCAGGTCAAATTAGGTTGTGATAATTGGCAAGGTATTGATAGAACATGACGAGAAAATGGGTACTGGAGTCTCCCTTTTCAATTCTCGAGCGCATGGAGTTTTCTAGGGTAGTACATGATGTCATTTGAAAAGTGGTCCGAGATAAATGAGGTTAAGACATAATTTACCCTAGTTCATTTTTGGATAGACATCTTTTCGTTTTTTCCCCAAGAAAAGGCAAAATAAATCAAGTGTTTTTATCCATACCCTTTACCTTTCTATGGATTATTTCATGGATACTAAAAGATTTTATATGGACTTGAAGGCTCCTTGACTCCACATGAAACATAAAGGGTTCAATTACAACTTTAATCATCTACCTCTCTTTTTTGTGATTGTGCAATTGTCCTCTCATTCTTGTTTTTCTAACAAGCTTTCAATTTTAAAAAATGCATAGCATCAAGCCCTTTAATCAACTCCAACTACTAATATTGTCAAACTGTAGACGAGACATGTAAAATCGGTTATATCAGAGCCAATTAGGCGTTACATTATATTGCAGCAAAACTAAAACACACATAGGTCAGTGCCCTTGCTCACCACCCATGTTAATGGAGGATAGGAGAGAGAACTACAGGAGAAGCATGCTCAAACTCCACAACAATTTCAATGAGCGTGCTTGTAAAACTCAGGCTCGCCCCCATTGTCTGTGGTGGTTGGCCGAGGGAGGGAGGGCGATTTGAGTGCGATCGCGACTCGTGTTCACCGCCGGTCAACCGTGGTTGCAGAGAGAGAGAGAGATAGAGAAAGGGTGGGGGAGGAAGGAAGGGAGAGTCTAGACAGAAGTTGTTGAATCCTTAACAGTAGTTGAGTAGTGATTCTCTTGTTCTCTTTCCTACAGAAAAAGTTTCGGCTGCATTCTACATGTGAATAATAATACTTAGGCCACATCAACAATGGGGTGTGGTAGTTAATAGAGTGGGTTGATTGAACAAATTGAAAAATTTAGAGGATGCGATTGTTAAAAAGAGTTAGAGAACTAACGCTATATTTAAAACTTTCCCAAATAGCTGAAATAAAAAATTCCCCACCCTCAAATCTGTAATGGACATAAAACTAATCTCATATGGTTGGCGTAATTGATGAGGGCATTGGAAGATTTTCAGCTTGGTAGCATGGGGTCGTCCATTCAAACCACCAGCTACGTGCAAATTTCCCTGGATTAGGGTCACTAGCATTAACCAAAAGTCTGGTATTAAGCCGATTTGTGAGGCTTACAGAGTGTTTCATAGACTTTCAAGTAGTCGGGTCTCTATACCGTGCCCTAAATTATAAAAGAAATGGACATTAAACCAGAATAAGCTAGTTCACATGCACCTAATATGTGTTTTCATACGAAAGTTTATGCACATATTTTTCATATTGTTTTGTTGAATCGATATGGTTGCTCACCTCTAGTCACCACTTCGTGATCCTCTCTCTCCCTCTCTTTGAAACTCATTACCAAAGCTCCTCACCTCTATCTTCCCTTCTCTTACCTTCAAAAAGTCCTTTGCACATGATTTTCACTAAGTTGTAAACTTTCATCCCTTCATTATTTGATAGAAGCGTAAATCCTTTTCCCATCTCCCCTCTCTATTTCCTACTTCTTTTGTTAATTCATTATCTTCTTTTACCCCAAATGTCATCCATTTCACATGGAGAAAACAAACATAAGATCACAAAGGTAGACTCTTAAAGTGAATTAAAAAAAGGAGATGGCACCCCGCTTGAGAGAGCAATTTAATCACAAAATCCAGTCCGCTTATAATATTTTATCTACTTTTTTTTTATCTTCTTGGTTTTTGCCCGCAAAATTTAAGTATATGCCTTTTATATGACATGTTTTTATCTCTTTTGTTTCTTCAATTCTATGGGACGGATGGCTTCTTTTTTTTTTTTTCAAGGATCGAATGCGGGTATTTTTTTTTAATTTATAAGAAATGAGGGCAAAACCCTAAAGTTACACCATTACTCTCTTAATAAAACTTGATCTTGTCTGATCTCCTATCAACAAACAAAGTAAACCTCTCGGTGTGCTATTTAATGCTAGAGTATTTCGACCAAAAAAAAATGTTAGAGTATCATTTATATCTGGTATTGAACCATCCAATTTGCTAACTAATTTGTATGAGCTCCCATTCCTAAAAGTATGTACGATTTTGACCTGTTGGAAATATTCTAAAGTTATGTTTGGCCCTCTGGATTTCTAGCCAAAATAAGACCGGATAGAATATGATATAAAATTCATGGATTTTGCTTTATCAGATATATTGTTTGGTGAATCGCACTAATAAAGATATTTTCACATCCTATCATATTATTGTAAATGAATCTAAAAATTGTACAAACGAAAATGGTAAGAATTTCTCGCGACACTCTTGTTCTTCATTTTTATTTGCTTGTTTGTTATTCTCTCTCTCTCTCTCTCTCTCTCTCTCTCTCTTTCTCTCTAGTTTTTTTCCCACTTCCATCTTTCTCTGATAAAATTTTATTAAATAGTAAACTATACTATTATATCTAAAATATCTAAAATTTGTAATAACTATACATACTAAATATATTTATTTATATTTATTGAATTTATATTATGAGATAGAAAGAAATTTGAATATGTAAATAAAAATAGGAATAAATAGAAATGAAATTGTTGTCATTTTGAATTTTTTATATTATGATTCAAATATTATTATAACTTTATTAATTTAAGAAGTTTGTTATTCTGGAAAAATTACTATTATATTATGGATATTAAAATCTACTTTTATCCCACCTATCCATGGGATAATTATATTTATACTATATCTCTCTTGTATCCCACTTTACCCTGTCTTGGATAGGTACCAAATAAAGCATAGGATAAATTTTATCCTCTCTTGAACCTTATCCCGACCATTAAACGTAGCCTAACATTTTCCTATTATGAGAAAGGAGAATGTCACCAAAATTGAGAAAGGGAGTTGATTTCTGAAGAAGGGAAATATAACTGCTTATGAGTCTACCTCCACAATAAGTTCACGAATGTCCAATGAGATACCCATTTTGAGACCCAAATATAGGCCTCAAAATTCTGCTTTAAGCAAAGAACACACTCCCATGGTTTGCACAAGCCCAGCAAGCCAACTGCCTCGTTCATTATGAAGAAGACCACCTATCAAAGCTAGATTCAAGTTGCCTTTAGAGGCCCTATCAATGTTGAGTTTGATCCAACTAGAAGGAGGAATGGTTCAATCCACAAACAAATCACACTTCTTCCTCTTAGGCTGCGTTTGGTCGACCGTATAAACGTCGGGATAGGATATGTTTTATCCTATCCTGTATTTGGTGGTGGTCCAGGATAGGATAAGGTAGGATATATATCGGATATAGCCCGGAAAAAAAAATCCGAGGGTGAGGGATAGGATAGATTTGGATAGGATTTCTAATACTTATTTTTCCAGAAATCCTACGCTCCACTCGTCGTCATCTTCATTCCCATATCTTGTCGCTTTCACCAAAAAAATTTCTCTTCTTTTTTTCCTTCACCGACTCCTCTGAACTCGTGAATAGTAAAAAAATAAAATAAAAATTATCATATCCGATTTTAAATCCGTAGTCCACCAAACAGTGGATAGGATATGAAGAAATCCTAGGATTTCTTATCCTATCCTATCCAGTCCTATCTTATTCAGAAATCCGGACGATCAAACGCAGCCTTAGAAGACAATCTATTCTCAGTCATACAAGCCAAAAGGATACCCTTAATATATCTCAAAATCAGGGCCCACGTATGTCCCAGGAAGAGAGAAGTTCATCTGAAATAATCTCGTTTCTTTGATTCCAAAAATGCCAACAAGTTGCACAAGAAACTAGTGGCCATGTCAGCTTCTTTTACCAAAGTTGTTGAAGCAAGTAGGTGCCAACAACCATTTGTGCAGATCACGGGGAAAGAATTTGCCTCTTAAGCTTGTTGGCAGAATCTTTTGCCAAACAACCTTTGCATACTTACAATCTCTAAGCACGTGTGAAATTATTTCAGAGCATTGTAGACAAGAAGCACAAAAGGAATTCGTAGTGATTTCACGTTAAAACCTTTCGTAATTAGTAAGTAGGCGCTAGTGAAAAACCAACCACAAGAAGCTTATAATCCTTTGCAGTCCATCCCATTTCCACACTGAATTCCTGAGTTTAACTGTAGGCAAATGATGTCTCAGTGAAATCAATTCGTAAACTTGTTTAATAGTGAACGAACAGCTCTTATTGCTACCCTAGACCAGCAAATCATCACCACCATAGCCTGAAGGTGGGAGCATGGACTGAATTCGCATCAAAATTGACTGAGGCAGGACATTGGCTAGACTTGTGAGACTTCATTGGGGTTGTTACAAACAAAATCAAGAACAAGGCAGTTGAGATTTGGAATTGTAGCAAATGGCAAAATGCAATAGACCAAGGGGCCAACTTCATCGACCCAGTCATCATTCTAGAATTTACCAGTTCTCACAATAACCACTACCCAGCTCATACTATATAGACGTTAGACCATACTTCACTGAGCGCCTTCCATATTAACGAATAAGTTGCGCGAGTTGGAATGAAATCATAAGCATACATAGGGCTGAAACTGTGTGAGATCATCGAGCTTTCCATTAACCAGTTTTTTCATTGATTTTTTGAAAATTTTAAGGTTGTAGTGGCCATTAGATTTGCTTAATCTATAGCATACATAATGCAAACTATGTTTAATTCTCACCAACAAAAAAAAATAATACTAAGTTTAAGATCATAAGAATCAGTGGAGCTCTAGGTTGTGAATAAAGGAACCATTTACTAAGAAGATATTTTAATTGACATTTATGCTATAATATGATGATCTTTATGTTAAATTTACGTAGGGCATTACATAGCTTATGTTGGTTGGATTTATGAATAATGAATGATAAAAGAAAGATAGAAGCAATTTCTTAAAAGCCTTTTCGATTTGGGATTCAAGATCCGTCGGATCATCAATTTTTTAACGGTTTCCTTTTTTGTGGAACTCGCGTATTTCAATCGTTTCACTTGCCCAATTTTTGTTGGTACATGCAAAATCGTTTGATCCATGCACATTGCGTGAAATTTCACTTATAGGACGATGGGTATTTTCGAAAATCACTATTTTTCAGACGACACTCTGGATGTATTTACGAGTTTTACTTTTTCATGCATCTGCTCCCATCGAAGAAGGACGTCATCGCCTTCCGACAAGGCACGGCTAAAGCAATTTCCTCTCATAATGATTCAATTTGACTTCCGAGGCTCCTAAAGGCACTTTAAAAAAAGCTACTGCTTTGTAGAATAGTTCGTAAAGCACTTTTGACATTTAGCAACGACATGAGTTAAATTAATCAATCAATATAGGTAAGAAAAGCAAAAGGGTTAGTAGATTTGGTTAGAATCTTTTCTTTAATCCATGTCGGGTATGTATTTCACTAAGATATTAATTTTTATCGTCTTGATAGAATTTTAAATTAATTTACCCCAGAAAGAGTTCAACTATTTTTCGCAGCTTTCTATACCCATCGCTTATTTTCTCTCTCTCCCTTCACTCCCAAACAAAATATATAAGTGAAATTCGGTGTCTTATTGCATTTTTTTTTTCCTTTTCCTTCATTTTCTTTCTTCCATTATTTTTGAATTTACCTTATCCACGGCTTGCTTTTTTCCATTTCCTTTTCTCTTCAATGTCGTTTTCCTAAGAAATAAAGAGGATTGGGACCGATTGAAATTTGTTTTACTCATCGCTGGAATGTTCTATTCAAGACCGCGGAGGTCATTTTATCAGGCCGGGTCATCACGCTTTCAATAAAAAAGTTCTAGAATCTCATAAGGCGACAGTGGGAAATTAGTCATTATTTATGATACATTTGACAAGTTCCCGTCGATGATAAATAATTAGAGGGCAATTCACCACACGAATTTATCAAACCGAGCACGATCAACGCGGCATTTCGGCATTCGCGCGAATTATTCTGTCGAATTATATATGCACATCCAGAAAATACATAAACAGAGTGAAATTTGAAATCATAAAGCTACTTTTTATTTTTGCCCCCCACCCCCAAAAGAAAAAAAAGCGTAATAGCCGATTAAAAAAAGAAAAGAAAAGGACGACTGTATTTGTTTTGTTTTTTTTTTTAAATTTTCCCGAGGAAGTTGCCAAGTAGAGACCGGGGCCCCACCACGAAACCCTAAGGGGGCTGGTGGTCGTCGTCGTCGTCGTCGTCTCCGCGTCGAAGCCTTTCCCCCATTTTTTCGCCTTTCCCCTTACTGTCGAGTTCGAGCGAAGTGAGCCCCGTCTCCGGCGCAACTTCCGCTTCTTCCTTCTTCCCTTGTTGAGTCGATTCGATTCTGCGATATGCGGTGGTGGTGCTTGTTGTGGTGTTGCTATGGTGGTGTGCTGGGCGACGCTGCGAGCTGCTTCTGACGGTGCCATCTCTCCTGCGACAAGATTTCGTAACAGATTCCAATGGCCTATCGCTCCCGAGGCGGCTCCCCCCTACCGGCGGCGCCGCGACCCTGAGGCCGGGGACGGCGGCTCCGGCGACTCCGGCGGCGGCCCGTCCCTGGACCCGTTCGACATCACCAGCACGAAGAACGTTCCGGTCGATCGCCTCAAGCGCTGGCGGGTACGGCGTATCTCTCTATCTCCCTCTCTCTCTCTCCGTGTCTGCATTCTGTGCCTTCGTAATTTGACTGCTGCAAAACCTGTTGTACTTGTTTGTTAGTGCCTGGGGGGGCGGGTGGGTCCTGGTTTAAAGAATGTTGGGTGGCGGCTATGGAGACTTTTGGTGGATTTTTTTTTAAAAGTAGAAGCGGATAGAAAACTAACTACCAGCTGAGTGGGGGGTTTCCAAACTTTTGCTGCTTCAGGTTCTTTTTCAGCTTTATTGATTTTAAGTTTAGGATGTGTTCAGGGGAGGTTATTAACTTGGGAGAAGCTAATGCTCATGTGTCATGAATGACTATTGTATGCTATTAATTTGCACCCTTTGAAAATCGCTTGGAGCGACGCGTCCTACAGCCCCTAGCACATCGGAGCACAGCAAAGTGCCCTGGCTGACTGCGGTGCTAAGTCGCGAAGAAAAATGCCATATCAAAACATAAAAAATCGACTTCGAGCATGAAAGCGGTTGCCGTTAACCACACCGGGTTTAGATATAGTCAGTGGCAACCGGGTTGACTCTAGTGTCGCACAGCAAAGGCCTTTTTTGGAAAAGATTAACCTGCCAATGTAGTGACTTCATTGATACCTTGAGCAGCTGAGGGGTATGCTTGCAGTGCCTTCTAGTTTTAATGTTTCTCTTTTTCTCAAATCTCGTGACTATTTTGATTTTTCTTTAGTGTAGAACACTCGTGACCTTTGAAAAATATACTAAATCGACACATCACATCGAATGATATACACCTCTGTTTTTCATAATGCTTTGTAGTCTGAATAATATTTTAAAGCTTTGGCTGGAAAATCAGTATGCTACTTTTTGCTTGAAAAGGACTTGACTAATTAACCAAATGTCTATGATATGCGCATATCCCATTATCTTATGTTCGTTGGAATGTGATTGTGATTGATCAAGTTATTTGGGAAAGGTAATTTTCCTTAATATTGATGTGTTAGTTAAAGCACACATGTGCATATTGCGCATGTCATGTCGTGTGACGAAATGTGATATGTGACGCCTACTTTTATGTGATCATTTATTTCTATCTGGCTTTATTAAAATTTGTGAATGTGATATTATCCGTTTGTTTTAACTGATTCTTCTTCATGAGGTTATTTTTATTCCTGAGGCTGATATTTTGATGCGTACCGTGTGATTTTTTTTTTCTGGTTCCGCCTTTTTTTGGGCTATTCTTTTGTACTACACTCCTAATTTTCCATCAAGCAATTATTAAATGCAAATTGATCGAATGTCTAATGCAGCAAGCGGCACTTGTACTGAATGCCTCTCGCCGCTTTCGATACACCTTGGACTTGAAGAAGGAGGAAGAGAAAAAGCAAATGCTGAGGAAAATTAGAGCCAATGTTCAAGCCCTACGAGTATAAATTTCTCCATAAATGACTTTGATAGTTTTGTGCCGTTTTTGCGATGTAAGTAATAACTTGGAGTTTGTTCTCTTGGAATTAGGCTGCGCATCTCTTTAAAGCTGCTGGTGAACATGTTAATGGTACTTTCCTCCTTAACTTTTGCTTGAGTCATAGCAATTAGCTTGGAGTTGATGATAGATGTTAACAATTTTATAGGAGTTCATTGATATCTTCTTTTTATGAAGCAAATCGACTTCAATTCTCAAATAATCCACATCACTTCTGTTTTTTTTTTTTTGTGGGACATTTGTTTTCTTTAGAACTAGGACTTTTGTCATCTTGCTAATATTGGTGCTTATCCCATACTTGATTATTGACACGAGTTTTTTTTCTTCTTAGAGTGAGTTGTAGATTGAAATATAAGCCAAAAAGAAAGATTCATGGTTATGAGGTTCTAACAATGGTAAATTTTTTTTGGTTATTAGATTTTGTTTATGGCTTAAATCTTCTTTGGTGAAGGATAGCCTTAATTTTGTTTGAATTTTAAAGGTTAACTGCTGCAAAGATTAACTTGTGAAGAGTAAATTCTTTAGATCTTAAGCTTTGCCTTTGGTGTATTCCAAGCATGCTTGAGAATGGAAATGCATAAGACGGTTTAAATGAAGAAAATTGCTTATATTTCATCGTGCTTCATTCGTCGTGCCAAATATCGACTCTTCTGAGATCCTTCTAAGAAGCAATAGCAATCCTAGAAGGTGCTCCATGTATAACTGATGGGCTTTTGTTTATATAGCATACTTCTGGGCGATCAACAATGTCTATAAGCCTCCTATGTTAATAAGGACAAGAATCCTTGTTTTACCGTTTGATTTTGATATAAACATTAGGTCAAAATTTTGCACAGTTTGAAAGTACAGAGAGTTTTAGAGTTATTTCCATGTGCAGTGATCCCCTGTTGGTTTAGTGAGAAATCAATATGAACCTAGTGAGTCTTGAGAATCCTGTGTTGGATGTGCTTGAAAGATTTGTGTTTTAAAGCTCCCTACTTTATTGAAGTCATATGGATATAGGCATCACTTAGACATGAACCTGTGGAGTTATATTGCCTTTATCTTTGTTAGATGGTGCTAATTGATGTTTAATTTGACCGAGTTATTTGTTAGATTGAACATCATTATATATGCTAATGTGTACTAAAATCTCCTAAATTATGCTGCAGTTGTAGTGCATCATGTAAATCTATTTAGACATATATACATTGTACTAGTGAATCATGGTTTGTTAGGCGATATTTGGACTTATGGTAATTAGCACTCAATTTAATCAGTAAGTCTACGTCTAGACATATATACATTGTGGGAGTGAATCATGGTTTGTTAGGTGATATTTGGAATTATGGTAATTAGCACTCAATTTAATCAGTAAGTTTACAATTAGATTTTGTGACTCCCAATGGATCTTTGTCAAATACAATACTGGCTCTGGGTGAAAAAGCAGATTCTGATGAAGGAGAGCTTGAGTAGGCTAGCTGTTCAATTAATAAACTGAAGATTTTAGTCTTCTTGTGTGGGGTCAGAAGGAGAGACTTGAAAGGGTCATATAACACATTAATGGAGAGGCTAACTCCATATCTACAGGATGAACAGAGAGATAGTGTTTGCTCTGCGTATATTCTTCAGTAGACACAATTCCTCTAGCCAGTAGATGCTCTGGCAAATTAACCTCGGCATCTCTGTTCTCATTATGATCTTGAGAAGCTGCTTATGAGAAATCATTTCTCTCCTGGTATCTCAAGGTCTTATCCCTCATCCAATGTGGCATTTTGTTCGCAACTTGACTAACTAGCTGAATGTGTGTAATTTATAGCTTTGGATTGCTTAAGTGTAATATCTGAGGCCTCAATTAATCAAACTGTAGTAGATTTTTGCCTGTTGATGTAAACAGCCGACCACATAGTAACTTAATGAGATTCTCATTGAACAGTGGGTCTTTGTTTGCGTATCTTACAGTTATTATTCTGCTCACTGGCTCTGTTCCAAAAGCACAGTAATGGGAGGTGTTAATTGCCTGTTATGTTTCTCCTTTGAAGTTTGAGCTCCTTAGTAACTCAACCAATCTGGAATTTGAAGCTTTTATAATGTTTTGTTTAGTCAGGCAAAAGAAGCTTAGAGCTTTACGATGAATTACTTTAATTAACAGTCAGACTGCCTTGCCTTGTTCTTTTACTTTGACTGTATAAATGTTAAGTGTCACCCCATAATTGAGCTCTTTTTTTTTTTATGTCTTGAGCCCCATATTTGCACTCCCTTGCTGCCCTACAGTTATTTTACTTTTGCCCATCAAAATAAATGGTGAAGTAGTCACGTTATGAGCATTTGGGAGTTGAGCTTTTCCTTTCTCAGTTTATGCTACTAGGAAACGGAAGGTGTCAAAATGAGCTGGGGCAAGTTATAGATGCGAGCTTTTAGGTTCTCATCCACTAGTTCCTGAAGTTGATATAAACCTGTGTTTGTGTGGTGGGAATGTCATTGGACTTATTGGAAAGGGGAATGCTTGAATGGTATCCTATCTGCTCTCACGACCCTGCTCTTGCTAGCCACTCTGGTTTATTGTTCTTTCTGTTAAACAGCTTCTTAGTCTACCTTATTTATTTATTTATATAAAAGACATTTTGTTGGTTTCTCATTGTTGGTTTTCCTCCTACCTTGCACTGGGACAATCTTTACGGTAATTTTCTTTCTTCTTCAGCTCTTTTTGAATGATATCCTTGGTCACCCTGCTTACCTCCCTTATCATTATTCCACAATTGGAGTCTTAATGATGTCAGCATGTAATATTCAGTGATATATCACATCTTTTTTCTTTTTGTTGCGTAAGAACTAATTTTCTTTTCATTCCTTGTTTTGACAGCTGGAAGTATCTTATTTCACTCTTACTCTTATGTTGCATGCTTTGTAATTGAACTCATGGGTGCTAATGGCAGGAACTGCAAAATCCCCAATACCAAGTGGTGATTTTGGAATCAGTCAAGACCAACTTGTTTCAATGACAAAAGATCATAATTATTCTGCATTTGAGGAATATGGGGGGGTAGATTTACTAAAAAAGTCATTTTCCTTTGGTTCGTGAATAATTAAATATCGTTCTTAATGTTTTCTACTTTTGCTTCAGGTTAAGGAGCTGTCAAACTTATTAAAAACAAACTTAGAGAAGGGTATTGGTGGCGATGATGCTGATTTACATGCACGGAGGAATGCATTTGGGTCAAACACGTATCCTCGTAAAAAAGGAAGAAGTTTTTGGGTAAGTCGTTCTGTATATGTACGTAGATATCTGAATGTACTATGTATCCACACGAAGTTGCTGAACCTTCTCATTGTAGATGGAAATTATGTGCTAATGGTTTGCTTCATTGTTTTGTCCCCCAATTTTGGGTCTACTCAGATGTTCCTCTGGGAAGCTTGGCAAGATCTCACACTGATTATATTAATCATTGCTGCAGTGGCTTCTCTGGTGCTGGGTATAAAGACTGAGGTCAGCTGGAGAAAACATATAAATTCAAACAATTGATGTCAAATTGCCTCTTCTGCTTAAAAGATGCTGTTATTACTGAAACAGTACATGTATCTAGGTGTTGTGAGGACATATTTTGCATTTTATAAAAGAATCATGTTAATGAATATCCAGCGGACATTAGTTAAGAATACTGAACAGTCAGTGCATTAAAACTGCAAACTCTTCTGATTGTTTTTTTTTTTTTTTTGGGTCAAAAAAATTCTTCTGATTGTTTGTTTGTTGAAATTTTGGAAAAATCCAAAAGTACTTTTCTGCTTTCCCACTAAAACACAAGTTATTATATATGAATCTATGTGTCAATGTTTGTCTGATGTGAAAGTTTCAAGTGTTTCGTATTTAAGAAAAGTCAAAGTGAGCAAGATTTGGATTAAGCAAATAGTAAAAAGAAAAAGTCAATCCAGGTAGATAGTAAATTTTGTTATAGTTTCAAAGTTTGTGCTGCCAGCCTGCTATTAACAGAGTAAGACCTTGTCCTGTGATGTGACTTTTGATTCTTTACCAATCATGACCGCAAGTCTTCACCTCGCCCGACAGTTCTTAACAATAGTGGAACTATCGGCTTTTGTTGAAATTTTTCGTTTCTCGGAGGCTAAGTCAGCATGGATTTTTCTAATCTCAAAATTTCTGTCACACATAGTTGTCGTTTGTCATCATTTGAAAGGTAAATGACATTGCACGAGATGAGTAATCAGTCCCCCCTGATGGCCCCACGGTGATTTGTCAGTTTATGCTTTTGATTGTTGCTCTCTTTCCCTTATTGTTTGGAGAAGCCCCTGAAGTCTAATAAATTATATGTGCTATCTGTGACGTTGAATTATTTGTTTTGTGCTTACAATTTTTATCTAGGGTATTAAAGAAGGATGGTATGACGGTGCGAGCATTACTTTTGCGGTTCTCCTTGTGATTATTGTTACCGGTATGAATTTTTCTGGTGTTTGTACTTGGTGTATACATCTATTTTTTCCCATTATCTTCGCATATGCTAAAACTTGTTAATAATGTTTTGTGACAGCTCTATACTCTTTCATTTTGGGAAGTAGATATCTCGATTTTCATGGGCATCTGAATGATGATCGTATGATATGGTACATTAGGTTTGCTACTAGGATCAGTAGGGCCAATATTGTTTTGGTGTTCGTTTTCCTTAGTGATTCTAATAGCCTTGGGAATTTATCTTACGAACTACTTCAAAGAAAATTGGAAAAGAAAAGGTCGGCTTAAAGCTTTTGGGATTGCTATGATCCTTGGTCCTTTTTCAAACAGTGGCTGGATTGGGCAGGAAGAGATGAATTGGGGAGGGAGGGAGGGTTGACAACTTTTGGATTTCCGCAGAGATTGAAAAGCCTAGATTGATTAACAGTACATCTGTAGTTGGTGAAAGGACTGGTGCTGAGCCAGGGTTGGCAGTGATAGATGTGGGAGTGTTTGGTCTTGTGATCGGATCTATCCAGGTTTATCTAGCTGGTAGTTTGAACCCAAATCTACCCCAAGTTTATTTGGTTTGATCCTAGCTATTGGATGCTAAAGTAAGATGCATATGTACAAGCCACTAAAGTGAACTTGGCCTCAGGGAGGTTCCATTGTGATTAAACTAATGCATGTTTGAAAGAAAAGCAAGAAAATTGCTTCTTATTTGCTTGTTTCCCCCGCTTTCTTGTACATGATGCTTAGAGTGATAATTTGCCAATGTTTTTAATATGTCAAAAAGCTTTTTTCTGCTTTTGTGTCTAGGACTTGTTAACATGCGTCTAATTCTTGTCATGAACTTTTGAAATTATCTAGGACAATTGCCAACTATTAAAACTTAAAATCTCTCCAGCTTTGTGTCTATGACTTGTTCATGTGCCTCTAATCCTATGACGATTTTCTAGAGTTTTGTGGGATCATTGCCAATGGTTCTAAAAAGTTTAAGCTAGTTGATAAAGGCATCTTTAAAATTGAAAATGTTCTAACACTCCCTCTCATGCGTGGGCTTCTAACACTCCCTCTCATGCATGGGCGGAACTTTGGCCTATGATTGACGCATGAAAATGTATAAATGGGGGGGCAAATAAGGGAGCTGAAAGATTTGAAGTCGTGACGTTTTGCTTTGATATCATGTGGGATTTTGTTGGATTGCTATCAACCAGTGTTGTTGAAAGCTCTAGGCGCTCTAGGTGCTATGACTTTGCAATGCCCGCGGTGCTAGGTGCTAATTTAGGTGCTTGACGTTTTAAAGATACAAGCTGGTTTATTGGTTAATACTGCTTTCTTTGTACATTTAGTACTTAAAATATATCTGTTGTCAGATTGTTAAATACATTTGAAACTATTGATTTACATGGTGTCTTATAGTTAAATACATTTGAAGTGACGAGTCTTGTCTATATATTTAATTTTTCTGGTATATCTTATCATTATCAGAATTTTTGGAGAGAGAGAGAGAGAGAGAGAGAGAGAGAGAGAGAGAGAGAGAGAGAGAGAGAGAGAGAGAGAGAGAGAGGTCAAAAAGTCTGCAACAATGCTGTCACATTTCCTATACTTTTATTAGAACATGGAGGAAAAGGTCAAAATTGAAAATCTTTAGTGGAAGGATTCTACTTGACAGAGGCGTTGCCTCAGAAGTGAAACGCCACACCTTGAAACGATCATCTAGGCAACTCCTAGGCAATGGCACTTTTCCTAAGACCAAGGCGAACCACTGAGCCAGTGCTTTGCCACCTCGCCTGAGTGCTTAGGGGAGTGCTTTTTGTAGTTGTTAGATGAAAGAATTGTTTAATATTTAGATATTCTGACAGAACCAATGATGGTTAGACTAAGTTCTACTCTACACTACACTTGGAGTTTTTAATGAAAGTACGTGGCAGCCGAATAATATAAATAAAGTAGCAGTTGATCTAAAAGGATCTTTAATACCTTTGTGAATACTTTGCAGCTATAAGTGACTACAGACAGTCCCTTCAATTTCAGAACTTAAATGAAGAAAAGAGAAACATTCACATGGAGGTATGCTATTTACACTTAGTTTGATGTTTGTGAACATATACTTCTTTTCTCTTGGTTTCAATATGGCGGAACATAATTGTAGGTTGTCAGAGGTGGTCGAAGAGTTGAGCTGTCAATATATGATATAGTTGTTGGTGACATTATACCCCTTAATATTGGCAATCAGGTAAGCTGCTTCATCTTCTTTGAGATTTCTACTCAATGTTTGGAAGTATTTCAACCTGATTTTCACTCGATCATCCTTAGGTACCCGCTGATGGAGTTTTGGTTTCTGGTCATTCTCTTGCAATCGATGAATCTAGCATGACTGGAGAGAGCAAAATTGTATGGCTTACTGCTGGTTTTTCTTAGTGTTATATTATGCAATTTGATTAGTAATTTGTTGTTTTTTTTCTTTTTACAGGTTCATAAAGATTCGAAGCATCCTTTTCTAATGTCTGGATGCAAAGTTGCTGATGGTAGTGGTACCATGCTGGTAAAATTAATTCTTTCGCAGTTTCTTTTGTTTTTTTTTTTTTTTTTGGTAAGGTAAGGATTGTTATAACTTTTCAACGCAATATACAAAGAGTAGCCGAACACAAAAACCCCGCACATGAAGAGACACGGAAGGGTGTCCCGACTGGTGCAAGGGTGTACCGACTAGTCAATGTAAAGAAGCAATACAAGCATTGCAAAACAAGGCCAAACAATGGCCAACAGAATCTGAAAGGACAAAAAAACTAAACCACCGCAGAGGGATTACTCAAATATAGAAGGCGAGATGCCTCAATTAGATTGGATCCTTATGTTGCGGGGGGAGTCTTGAATAGACTTGTAGGACAGCCCTCTGTCCCTTACGAGCTTAGACAGGTGCACACGTAGAGCCGGCATAAACAGGGGTTTATTCCTGAAGAGGATATGGTTATGTTCTGACCAAATAATATGGCAAAGCGCCCCAAGGGAGAAGCGAGCAATGCGCTGGCGAAAGCTATTTCCACCTATGGACCTGACAGCCCATTGTAGGTTTTCTTGCCACGAACTATTACGCCAAGAGAGGTTACAGTTTCTTGCCCAGAATAGAGCCAGGGACCCGTGATTGCACACCCAAAAAATAGATGATCAATAGAATCCGGTTTACTTCTACAGAAAGCACAAAGACCTTCCAAAATTCTTCGATAATTCAGCAATACAATCTAAGTTGGGAGCCTGTCTAGAGTGATGATCCAAAGTAGAAACCCATACCTTGGCGCAATATTAGGATCCCATATGAACAAGCTCCATGGAACAGTCGAGCTTTTGTTTCTAATCAATTCCCAAGCCGAGGCTGTCGAGAAAATACCTGAGGAATGGCCTTGCCAGATTAATTGATCAGGCCTCTCCCCGTGAAGAATAGGGATAGCATCTATCCAAGAGTTAAAAGTTCGCAGAATATTTGAAGACTGCCAGTCGGAAGACAGGAAATCCTGGACTGTGGCATTTCTGGGGATACCAGAACAATATATATCTCTATTAGAGAAGAGCTCATAAAGGGGTCCTTTGGATGCCAATCCTCTATTTAAACTGTAGACGGAATTCCCTTCGGAGGTTGAGAATTTTTTTCCATGCCCATGAACAAAAAGTCGGCTTGGGCACAACCCAGAAATTCTTGTTCTTGAGAAAGGTGGAATGGATCCTCGTATGCCATAATGACTCTTTATCCGTGAAAATGATCCAAATGTGCTTGAGCATAGTCGCCCTGTTGCAGTTGATGAGCCTACGTATACCCAGGCCACCTTCCTTTTTTGGTTGGTACACTTTGGACCAAGGGACTTTAGCCCGCCAACACCTACGTTTGGGCCCTTCCAAAGGAATTGTCGGAGAATTAATTCGATTCTCGCTAAAACAGAGAGGGGGATAGTGAAGACACTAGCCCAGAAAACATGAATAGAGTGGAGGACCGATTTAATAAGTTGTAACCGACTGGCAAAGCATAGAAAACGTTGAGACCAAGACCGAGCTCGAGCAGTAATGGAGTTTACTAAAGAGCTACAATCAGTCTTACTTAGCCTAGTCGCAGTAATAGGCACTCCTAAATACTGAAAGGGGAGCGTACCTTCATTAAAACCAAAGATAAGCTGAATCAGTTTCCGGAGCTCTGCCGACCCACCAGATATAAAAATCTCACTTTTGTTGGCATTTGGAGCAGTTTCTTTTGTTTTAAGTTCTTCTTGGTCCAAATAAATTATTTCTGTGGCATCTTTGGAGTCTCATGTTGTTAAAGTGTATAATCAATACACCTCTGTAAAGTGAATTGGGTTAACTCCAGTTGCTCCCTTCACTTGCCTTTGTCATTGTAATAGTCTCCCATTATGCTCCCTCGTTGTTGACTGCCAATTCTTGAGATGCACCACAAACATCCATTTTAATTGGTGCTGTTGGCCGCAAAAATATTGTCATGCCCTTCCACTCTATTGATGTTGAAACTTACTTACATTTGCCCTAAATTAAGTCTTGTTGATTGACTGATGATTTGTGCATTGTGTTTTAGGACATTCCCATAAATTTTTGCATCTGAATTTCCTTTCTTATGTCAATCAAATGGTTTATGACTTATTATATCAAGAGTTAAAAACAATAGAATTTGGTAATTTGTTTAGTGCAACCGCAGTGGGAGTAAATATGGAAATTTAGTTAATCTCTAAGTCAAGTATTAGACTGTCCTTTCTGCTGTATTCTCTTGCACAGGCTTCCTAGGTGATATTTAATTGTACATGGCAGTGGCTTTGGTCAAGTAATATGCATTATTTTCCACAGGCAGCTTATTTCTTTGATGTAGCTTTAGCTGCACATACTAGTGTTGAAGATGTTTCTCATAATTGCATATTGTGAAGTGTTTACTGAGCTTGAGAAAGTGACTTTTGTTTCTCATATTCATGGACACACGCACATGTTGTTCCCTTAATTAGAGTTCAAATTGCCTACAATATCTTCTTTCTTTTAGGTAACAAGCGTTGGAATTAATACTGAATGGGGTATGCTTATGGCCAGTATTTCAGAAGACACTGGTGAAGAGACACCCTTGCAGGTTCTTCTCTAATTTATCTTGAGTTTTTTTTTTCATTCTGCGCACTTTATGCGAACATGTCGATTGGTGAAGTAGTTTCTCTGTTTTTTCTCCAAGTTTTGTGTTGGCAAGCATTTAAAGTCTTGAAAGATCAATTGATAGGATTCAATAAATTGCTTTGATATTCTGAAAATTGGAAAGGTGTCTGTTTTAGTGAATAATGAGATTCTGGGATATATTGAAGTGCATTGGCTATAATGAGGCAGAGGCTGGGTTGGAGACGTGGCGGTGAAAACTTGACATGATGGATCACAGTCAAGAAGACTAAGATTAGCTCCCTATTTGACGTTTGAAGATCGGAATTATGAAAGTGTGCTAGGCTGTGCTTAGAGAAGCTATTTTCAAATAATTTAAGTTTTTTCCTTTTGGAGAAAAATATGAATGCTTCTGTTATTGCATTGTTTCCGAATGTGGCAAGTGCTGAAGATTGGTATGATTCATAAATTGTTTGTCTCTAGGGTTTTGGCTCATAATCTTTATTGTTATCACAAAGATCATTCCCCTTTTTGCAAGTTAAAAAGATTATTTTTTCTATCCAAATGCTTTATCTGTGTAGCTGGATCAAGGCTAGTATTCTTGGAATTATTCACTTATCATATTTAAAAAAGGATTATTTGCTATGTGTGCTTGGGTACTTTGTAGCAGGATCAGGTTCTGGATTACTTGCTGGTATCTTTTGTAATATCCAGGGTTCACCTTTTCCTTTATCATTGTCGAGAAAATTCTTAATAAGATCTGAAAGCAGTAGAAATGAGATACTTGACTGGTTTAAGATTGAACTGAGTGATATCAGCCTTGTTCAATTTCTTATCTCTAATTTGCTGGTGATGGAAGGTGATCAACTAAGATATTTAAGATGCTTGTTTGGGTTGAGAGTGCATCATTTAATCTTCCTTTAGTTCTGTTCATATTCTTTTTCCATCTTTAGTTGCACAAAAGCGGGAGAGTTATAGACCTTCTATGGGAAGATAATAGTGAAATCAGTAAGTTTCATTTGGTTAACTGGCATGCTATTGACGATCATGTGCAGAAAGATGGGTTTAAGAAGTCTTAACAGAGATTTTGCAAATTGTTATGTAACTACCTGGTGAAGTATAAGCTTGTGGAAAGCAGCTTTTATTTGAAAGTAGATACAGTGGTTGGCTTACTTTGAAAAACTCATTATTATCATGGGATAAGGCTCTGGAAATGGAAGTGAAAGCTGTGGAATGATTTTTGTAATGGCCCTTTTCTCAAGTTGGACTTGGCAATGGAGTTAGATTTTAGCATGATATTTGGTCTGGTGGACTCTTTTCCAATTTTGTTCCTTTGGAAACTGTGATGCCATGAGTGAATGGTAAATTACTCTGCTCTCTAACATTTACAGGGGAAGCTCATTATCTATTGGAATGAATCTAACTTCTTATCAGTAGACTTTATCGGTGTCAATGACCAATAGACAGATCTTTTGATTGACTGGATTCCTTCTATCGTCAATGGGCTCTCTTTTGGCTTTTGCTCTTCTTGTAAATGGATTGACACTCCCTTGGTGTCTCACAGAGATTTTAATTTTACTTGTTAAAAGACAACCTAATGTTTGATAGGGCATTTAACTTGGGACAGCCCTTCACCATGAAATCTTATTTGCATTGCCCTAGAAGGAGGTATCACCTGTAAATTTGTATGGAAATATTTTGGAGGTAGTGCTGGAACCATGGTTGCTTTCTTCATGAGGACATCATCTAGGGAAAGAATTTTATGGAAAGAGGTTAGTTCGTCATCATGGATTGGTCTTTTATATTATGGAGGCAGGGGAAACAGGTGAATATAAGCGTTGTCTGACAGATTAATGGAAAACTTAGGAGCTGCACTCTATCACAGCATTATATGGAATATATGGCTAGATAGTAATAGGAGAGTGTTTATGTGTGAGATCCATCCAGTCAAAGAGTGAAGAGGAGATTGATTGTGACTGGGTTCCATATTCGGTCTGATATAATTTTTGTGCTTGTCTATGAGCATATGCTTATATGTGTTTTGGCTCAATCATGTCCTTTACTTGACACTGAATAAGGTTGGCTATTCATGAATAGGTACGCTTAAATGGGGTCGCTACGTTTATTGGGATTGTTGGGCTGACTGTAGCTGTAGCAGTTTTGATTGTACTTTTGGCAAGGCAAGTACCATTTAGTTGATGATCGTTCTTTGAAAGAATAAATAGTCTCTCTCTCTTTCTCTCTCTCTCCCTCTCTCAGCATGCATACTCAAGTGAGATGGAATTCATTTGGGTTGTCAAACTGTATATGTGCAGATACTTTACTGGCCATACAAAAAATTCAGATGGCAGTCGTCAGTTTACGGCAGGGAAAACTAGTGTTAGTAATGCCGTAGATGGAGCCATCAAAATTTTCACAATTGCTGTAGGTGCATTCTTCTTTTGCATTTGTGCAACCAAATTTTCCTTTCTTTTTCCTTGTCATAACTGACAATGGAATGCCAGGTCACAATTGTGGTGGTTGCAGTGCCTGAAGGGCTTCCTTTAGCTGTTACATTGACGTAAGCACTTTCAACCAAACTTGTTTCTTCAGGGTTCATTTACTTAAAAATTGTACTCTATATAGTTAATGAGGACTATACTGCTAGATTATTTATCTTTTCATTTTGTATATTATAACTTGGAATTGGTGCACAAGGATCGTGTTGGTCATGTTTGGATTTCCTTGTCGCGGACCCCATAGAGCCGTGTCGGCCATGCCCCTTGAGTGACAGACTTGACTTCTGTTGTTGCAATCTTGTGGATTGGCCAAGTATTTCGGAAGAAAGAAGAAGAGAATAAGTTGTGGCAGTAAACTTGTCTCCATTTTTTTTCTTTTTCAGTTTTCATTTTCAATTTGTTTGGACTGACTTTCCTTTGAACTCTGAACTTTGTTCCTTTCCACATATTGTGATCTCATAGTATGACTTTCTTTTAATATGAAATCTCTAAATCCATTCAGAATATACGAATTATATATAATTTCTTTTCATAATTTCCTGAAACTTCTTTATTTATTTTTTGTTTTCAAAGTTTTCGAGGGGAAATTGGAAGTAAAAGGTAGAAGTCCTAATAAATGGACCCATATCATTCCTTGTAAGAAGAGCTCCTCAACCATTCGGTTTCCTTTTAGCCCTTTGAGCTAGTTTCTCCGAGTCTAGAGAACAAGATGCTGAACTCTCTCTTAGTTGGAACTATATAACACGCTGGCTTAAAGGGAAGGACCAAAATTGCTTAGTTTTTGTTCAAATGTCTTGTTCACAACAGTTGCCAGGTCAATGAGGAATTGATCTATGATAGATCATATATGGGGTCTGTTTGGTAACATTTCTGTTTTTTTATATTTCTGTTTTTTTGTTCTCCGGAATAGAAAAAGAACAGAAATCCGATTGGTAACGTTAGTTAGGGCAACTTTTTTGTTTCTCTGATTTTTTGGTCTTTTGTTTCTCGGAATAGAAAAAGAATAGAAATCCATTTGGTTAGTTAATTTTTCTATTTCTTGGAATAGAAAAGTAGCCGGGGAATAGATTGGGAACAGAAATAAGAAGTAAAAAACAAAACTACTTTTCTATTGCCGGGAACAAAAGGGAAACACTAGAGAAACAAGATAAACCCCAATACCCAAACACTAAAATCCTAAACCCGAAATCCTAAAACCATAAACCCCAAAACCCAAAATCCAAAATCCTAAATTGGAAACTACAAAACCTAAAACCCAAATCCCTAAAACCCCCAAACCCAAACCCTAAAACACCAAACCCGAAACCCGAAATACGAAATCCTAAACTCTAAACCCGAAACCCTAAAACTTAAACACTAAAATCGCAAACCCCAAACCCTAAACCTCAAACCCAAAACCATAAAACCCAAACCCTAAAACCATAAAACCCAAAACCCTAAACCCCAAACCCTAAACCCCAAACTGGAAACTTTAAAACTCAAAACCCTAAAACCCCAACACTGAAACCTAAACCTCAAACCCTAAACCTTAAAACCTAAACTCTAAACCCCAAACCTAAAACCCTAACCCTAAACACCTAAACCCTAAAATGTGATTTTCTTGACCACCATATGGTATTTTCTTTGTCTATAAGGAGTAATTTTCTTTATGATTGTGTTAAGGTCATCTAATTTATATAATAATATATTTTGATTCTATTTTTTGTTCAGTTTTATTCAAACATGAATTGTTAAGTCCACCGACATTTTTATAATTTAATGAAAAAAATTAGGTGTGGAAATTTTTAGGGTCATACCAAACGCATTTCTGTTCTTTATCTATTTCAGGAATAAAAATTGTGCAGTTACCAAACGCGTTTTTCTGCTTAGAAACTCATCCAGGGAATAGAAATGGAAAAAAACTATTTCTCTCCAAAAATTATTCTTGGGAATAGAAATGTTACCAAACAGACCTTTAATTTTTCTATTTCACGGAATGAAAAAGTGGCGAGGGAATAGATTTGGAATAGAAATAAGAAGTAAAAAAAATCTTCTTTCTATTACCAGGAACAAAAAGAGAAAATAGAGAGCCAAGATCAGGTCTCTTTCTTTCAGAAGTTATTTTCATGCTAAACCCTAAACCCCAAACCCCAAAACTCTAAACCTCAATACCCAAACCTTAAACACTAAAACCTCAAACCCATAAACTCCAAACCCCAAACCCTCATCCCATAAATCCCAAACCCTAAACTCCAAACCTCGAAACCCAAAACCCGAAACTCGAAACCCGAAACCTAAACCCTAAACCCTAAACTGCAATTTTCTCGACCACCACTAGATATTTGATTTTTTTCTTATGATTGTATTAAGGTCATCCAATTCTATATTATAATATATTCTTATTCTATTTCTAGTCCAATTTTGTGCAAACATTAATTGTTAAGTCTCCACTGACATTTTTATAATTAAATGAAAAAATTTGGAGTAGAAATTTTTAGGGTCGTACCAAATGCATTTATGTTCTTTTTCTATTCTGGGAATAGAAATTTTGTGCAGTAGTCAAACGTGTTCTTTTCCTCAGAAACTCATTTGGGTAATAGAAATATAAAAAACTATTTCTGATCATTCATTATTTCCAGTAACAAAAACGTTACCAAACATACCCTTGATGACTTACTCGGCACATATCTTTGTTATTTTTAATTCTTGGAAAGAGGAAGAGAGGCTTTACGAGTACGCATTATTGCTCTACACTTTATGAAGTTGTCTGTGAGTTCTAGGTGCTCCATATATTTCCTTATTTTCTCATTTGTCTTTTTTGATATTTTCATGCTCACTTTAACCCAAGGTGTGTTTACATTTGAAATTTGCAACGCAATGATATAAGCCGATGTATAGGTATGTATTTCTGCATGACTGTAGGGAACAGAGATTATCCTTTAGATATATTGGGAAGACAAATTAACATAATGTTAATATCTATCATCGACAATATTGACAACCTTAACTTACATACTTTTGAATTTAAAAACTGATTGTGATACAGTTATACTACAGAGAGGCGCTTAATTTTCATTAGAGAATTGAAAATATAGCAATTCTGATGATGACAGTCCTTTAAGTGTTCTTTAGGACTGTTTAGTTCCTTAAGAACAATGCCTAGAGAGATGATGCGAACTTTGCAATTTAGTTTTGCTCTTCTTTCATAACCTTGATTTGTTGTTAAAAGTATCTGGGAGGAAGTCAAAGTTAGATAGACATATTGAAATATAGAAATGCTGTGTTTTGATTTAAATTCACCTTATACAATCTTGTGCAGTAAATTTTTATGAGGAACTTTCTAATTTTGGACACTATAGTATATTTGTAGGGATATGGACTTAATTGTAATTTCTTAATTATATGGCAATTCTATACATGTATACATAGAAAGGGATGAAATTTTTGGAGAATTTATGTCAATTAAGAAAGAAGACATGAATGTCATTGGATAGCTAAACCGTGTGTTGATTTTTTTAAAGATACTTATGGCTAATTTCAGGAATAAGTGAAATAACGTCCCCTTAATTGTCTTCATTTGTATCCCTAAGCTAAGTCCACTTGTCCTATTGACAAACATGCATGCCTGCATCTGACTAACGATCTCAATCTGTGCTTGCTTGCGTGATGGTGATGGCACTATATGATCTCCTTGTGCAATAACTCTTAGATTCGGATAGTCATGATGTGCATTTTACTCCATTTTTCATATATTCTTTCCCCTACATTGCAGACTTGCTTACTCAATGAGGAAAATGATGGCGGACAAGGCATTGGTACAAATTTTTGAAAAATAGAACCTGCCTTATGGAATATCATTTGCAAAAATGGAATGAGGTCTAGAAGTAGTAAACTTGCAGGTGCGAAGACTTTCAGCTTGTGAGACTATGGGATCGGCCACAACCATATGTAGTGACAAGACTGGTACCTTGACTTTGAACCAGGTGCATTCTTGTTCATATTCTTGGTGATCTGTGAGGGGGATGTGTTTTGAGTGATAATAGAAATTTTGTTTGATAATGATCACCACCGAGGCCTAAAGGAAGCCAAGGATAAAAGACTTAGGATAGGAGAAGTTTACCACCAAGGCCTAAAGTAAACCCACGAACCATGGATAAATGACTTCTTGGTTCACCACCCAAGAAATTTGGATAAAAAGCCAAAATAAGAAATTCACTCATTTGAGGAAAATCTCGTGTACATTCAAATGCAAGTCTTGTCTGTTTGCAAATGAGATTACACCTCTATTCATAGAAGGATTCTGCTAAGAAAAAGAAAACGACTCTTGGAATCCTAGAAAGAAGTGACTCTTGGAGTATTTACATGATTAAGACTGATATCGAAATAAAGACTCATAAAAACTAGGAGAAAATGCATTTATTTGAGATCAAATGCATGTACCCGATATTATACTCCATCCAAATTCGTCCGCCAGCCTTGGAAGCCTAATAGCCACCTTAGAAGATCAACAAACAGCCATGGAAATCAACCAGAACAGCCTTCAGTAGTTAGTCAACTAGCAGTTTCGAAGTAGACAAGAAATTTGTAAATCGACATCTTCAAACTTGGACCCATTGAATTACGTTATGGCCGAAATTTGTTTTTGCTAGCATGAGTAATGAATGAGCAGGGCCAGTCGATGAATTCAGAGTTGGGCTTGAGAATTGTCCCATCGAATCCGATGCTCCCGCATCACTTGGTTTCATTTGTAATGTTAAAATCTAAGATTTTAATTGGAGATATTATCTGGTAAGCATCAAACAATGATTCCTTTTCCCCTTTGTGGTGCAACTTCTTAAAACTTAGTGCCTGTTAGTTTATACTTTTTAAAAAGAGAAAAGCGACTTATTGCTTGCCTTTCAAAACTAAAGAAATTATCCGGATTGCAAAAATTATGAAAAAATTATATGTGAAAATCTACGTGTCAAGGCTTGTATATTGCAGAAGTTTTGTGGTGTTTTAGCTAATAAAAGGTCAGGGTATGGTCTAAATATTTAGATTAAGCACACAATAAATAGTAAAAGTCTATTTAGACATGACCTTTCGCTTTGTAATTACTGATTGCATTTGGATCATTTCCTTTCCCAAATTTCATAAGTTTCAAGATTGAGATTTTTGAAGCAAGCCTAATCTTTCTCAACTAATTTATTGAATTCTACATTTGTTGTCAAGAAGGTTTTGTTTGATGATGGTCCTTCATTATCTGACAGATGACAGTGGTTGAAGCTTATGTTGGTGGGGAGAAAATGGACTCTGCTAATAGCAGTTCACAGCTACCCACAACAATGGTTTCATTACTTACTGAAAGTATTGCTCAGAATACCAATGGCAGTGTTTTCACCCCTGTGGTATGTCTGACAGTCTTAAGGTATCAGAGGCAGGGTATTTGACGTTAGAGGCATGGTTATCATCTGTTTTCTGACATCTGTAGGGTGGGGAAGATGTTGAGGTTTCTGGCTCACCGACGGAGAAGGCCATCCTCCATTGGGGACTCAAGGTTTTCAATCTCAACTTAAATATGCTACATCTGCAACTCCTCCTGCCCTGAGCTGCATTTCAATAACCTTTTGTAGGTTAGATTCTGATGTTTAAACTGACTTCTATTGTTTTCTTGTTGGTAGCTTGGGATGAACTTGGAAGCGATCCGAACGGAGTCCTCAATAATTCATGTTTTTCCATTTAATTCTGAGAAGAAACGAGGGGGTGTCGCATTAAAGCTGGTAATCTGTTGATTCATCTTTTATCTGCCATGGCGATGTGCATGCTAATTTGTTTTTCTTGACATGTGTAAGGTAATAATACTTGCGCTTCTTTAGTCGCATGAAATAGTGTTAAAGCTTGTTTGAAAGGTATTATTAAATACTAATGGTTTTTAAAACAGAATCAGTCATTCAATTCAGAGAGAATACTGTTGTCTTCTGGCATGATGTGGCTGTAGCACAACCCACTATGACAGCTGCTTAAGTCAAGTATTAGTGACCTCCAGCTGAACTGGAAAAGAGACGTAAACCACTAGAATTTGAAAAAATAGATTCAAGTATGGGCAGACAACTAGAGGAGGCCAAGTTTTTCTCGATAGCTTGACTCATGCCTCTAATAAGTCTTTGTATGACTAGGAGGCTTCCTGGTCAAGCATCCTCACTTTGGATAATCTTCAGAAGAGAGGGATGGTTCTGGTCATCAGATTTGTGGCCTTTGCAAGGAGGAAGCAAAGACTGAATAACTTGTTTCTTCACTGTTCTTGTGCAGTGAATTTTCGAACATCATCATCGTGATGACAGGGACTTATTGGGTCAATGCAGCAAGTTCTAAGTAGAGTTAAAGTCTTGTGAAAGCATTAGAGAAAGGATGAAACCCATCCATATCCTACCTTCACTATGTTTTGGTTAGTTAAGAGGGAGAGAAACCAAAGTCTGCAGTGCATAGGGTGGAAGACCACATTTTACCATTGGGTTTTGCTCTATGATATCAATTGCATCAACTCAACTATGAACTTCATAGTTGATGCAATTGATATTATAATGTTAGTGGATGCACTTGCATGTATGTGATTTTTGTGTGGGGAAGTTATTCCCTTCCATTTAAATGAAATGTTACTTTATTGATTGAAAATTGGAACTTGATTGTCATGAATCATTTTAACAAGGTACCCAAGCAACTATGTCGAGATGAGAATATTCTGCATTCATTGATCACCAGTAGACGTCCAATAACAATTATTGCCATAGCCCCAGAATCTTGTTTTACATCCAAAGCAGTCCCTCTGATCTTGTTGTACATTCTGCTAGCTTAATGGATGTAAATTAAGTTGAGAGTATTCCGAAAAAAGTTACTTTGCCTGCCCAGTGATGAGAGCTGACTTTGTACTTCCAATGTGTGGAAGGTTCTCTTCCCAATCATGTTACTGATCATTTTGTGTGTGCTGAAAGATTTTGTTCACTTTGGTTAACACTCTAGTCATTGAGATGGGTGTTTTTCCTTTTCTAATCATTACAAGTTCTGTTTAATGCTTCTGGTTGATAATTCTGTCTTCTCTTGTGCTTATTTTGCTTTGCTTAGATCTAACAGAGCTCAGGGTTCTCTTTGACCACGTCATGCCTTATATCTAGAAGAATGATTGCAATCTCTCTACATATTTCGCTTTAAGCCTTTTTCTCCTGTTATGTTCCGAGGATACTTTTCTGCAGAGTCAGAATGTTGCATCATGACATGGTTGCGCAGTTTAATGTACGATTAAGTGGTTTTACGATATATTGTATGCACAGACAAACTCGGAGGTTCATGTACACTGGAAAGGAGCTGCCGAAATAGTCTTGTCCTCATGTACCCGATACATGGATTTGAATGATCAGGTGGCTGCATTGGATGAAATAAAGGTATGTGACATTAAGCCTTTACGCCATGGATGTCTTTTAGCGTTTGTTGAATAATAACTGCTGTTTCCCTGTTTGCATACTTTAACTAGACACAGACGCTGACTTGTGTGTTGCATAGGATCCTTACTTTTGACTGCTAATAATCCAATCTTGGTGTTGAGGTATAATTAGCGATGTTAGGAATTAACTGTTAGGTTAGTATTATACAAGGCAATTAGAGTTTTGTGACGTCTCTGAATGCTTTATAAATAGAAGCTCTTATGTAATGTTTCAGCCACCATTTAGTGAAGATGTAGTCTTTACTCTTTAGAGTACTCTCTCTCCTCTCTTGTGGTTCCTAGAAAGGTGCATGGTATCAGAGCTAGGCAAGAGTGAGAAGATTCCAACCAGATCCTAAATCCTTTGCTAGCCAAACACAATGGAAGAAATAATTACCCTAGTTTCTCTAAGTAATCAATACCACTTCAATCCTTGTCAGTTTCTTTATCATAAGTCCTGCTAGCCTGATCAGTCATGTTGAGTTCAGCCTGGGGGGACAACACCTGTTGTCAATGAGCTCCTCTGTCATCCTTTAATCATCGTTCAATACCATAATTATAGCTTCAGCCTCGAGTATCCTGGTCCATGGTTTCATTCTTGATTTCTTGACATCCTCCCTCGAGTTCCTTTTGCTTGTCGTAGGGTCCTCTCCGTTCAATCGTTATTCCTTGTCACCTTCATGTTGATAGTCTCCACAGACCTTTTGTTGTTGGGTCATCTCATCAGATCTTGTAGCTGGTATCTTTGCTGCTGGTGACATCTGTCACAGTCGTCACAAGTCAAACTCTGGTCTTGTCTTTCTTTTCGTCCCCTTGTCTGCCTCGCTGCAATGTCTGTCAGCTGCTCGCTGACAATGTTTTTCTGTTGCTGTCTCGGTTGGCCTCTCACTGTTCACTGCTGTTGCCTTCGCCTTTGTTGTAAATAATTGCCATGTCTAGCGTTTCTCTGTGGTTGGCTGCTTCATCAATCTCAATTACTGTTCGTCCAGTCCTGACCATCATTCTCAGATGAGCTGTGTTGTGGTTGTCTATTATTGAGCATGTCCGTCATGATTGTATCTTTGAGCTATCCAAGGTTTCCATTGATCCTCTCCTCTATCGGTTTCTTGTCTCTCTATCCTTTGAGTCACTAGTCTCAGCATATTGTCTGATGGTAGGGTTAACTACTCTCTAACCTTCATCTTCGCAATCCTGCTCCATTCCCCCCATCCCCTAAAAAATAAGTTGCAATGTTTCCTCTATGAGAATTGATCTTCAGTAAAGTCCCCCAATTCTGTTTTGTGGCTCTGAACAATGGCTACTGTGGACCTTATCCAATCTGAGACTCCCTGTCTATTTTCAGCATTATTGAATGAGTGAAGTTGCTGTCAAGTTTCTACTTGCTAGGCAACCTTGAGGGTGGGAGTCAAACAGACCATTGTGCTGCTAGGGTCGATGCTATGTCGTTTTATTTGCTAGATTTCATGGTATCAAGTTCTCACAATGCTAGCAGGGTTATCAGAAATTATAGGGTGTTGGCTTTTGTTCGTCTGGTGTTCCCTTAGCTAAAATTCAGTTCTAATGTTGTTTATATGCAGTTTATCATGTAAGATCCGGCTTACACCCTTTCTTTGTTAAATCCAGTATGATCTGACCACATCTAGTGTTCTACATAAGGTTTGCATACATAATTTGTTGTCAAAGAGCGAAAACCCTACAAACGAAGAATGTTGCACCTATTATTATTGTTGTTTGTGCAGGGCACTTTTTGTCTTTTTAGTGGCAAGCTGGATGTGCTCAGGTTGCTTGAGAGTGTTGCATTGTAATTAGTGATGTTAGGAATTAGTTGTTAATTATCATTAAATAAGGTTATTAGGGTTTGGTGGGTCCCTCAATGCATTAGAAATAGAGCTCTCATGTGATTTTACAGTAAGCCATTAGTTAAAATGTAGTCCTTTGTTTATTTCTCTCTCCTTCTCTCTTGTGATCCTAAAACTTTTACACCTAGGAATGATAAGAAATGATGTTTTTTAAATAAGCAATTAATAGATCTAGTGCATAATCATGTTACAGTGACAACTTGAGATCATTTACTTTTCCACAGAACAATGATTCTAATAATAAAAGCCATTCAAAATACCTAATTTTCTAAGTACAGTACTTGTAGACATAAGCTTGTTTGTTGTGAAGAATTGTAGTGCTTGTACATATGATTATAGAAGAAAAGTTGATATGAGCAAAAGACAGTGGCCAACTTAGGAAATTATCCAATTGTATGTGTACTTGGAAGACCTATGAGACTACTCACTATCAATAAAGACAGATTTCCTTAGACATCTAAACAAATGCCTGTGCAACGTCTTATCAGATATTATAATTTTCGTTCTATAAATAGAGGATTAAGGATGCGTGGATTCCAATATTAGCTAAACTGCTAATTCTATTTGATATCTGCATGATATCCACCATAGAGTGGATGAACTGTAAGAAAAGGCGACTGTCTCAATGGAAGACGTTCTTCTACTCTGCTTCATATGGTAATGTCCCAAACCACAGTTTTACTGGGATGCTGGTTGCTACAACACCTACTTGAAGAGCATAGATGCTTAAACATATGATTTTTCAGCTCTAACCTTAGGACTTGATTTAGCATTGCTAATTCTACCACAAGAGGAGTTGCTGACTTTTAAGGAAACACACCTTAATCTTCTTTTGCAGATATCTTGGGATCATTTTAGAACTCCAACTTAGAAAGAACATAATAAAACAAACTAACTCAGCAAGTTTTCTATATTGTAGAAGCAAATGGCATTAGTTTACAGTTATATGCATCAAGCAATGTATTTCACAAAGATTGTAACTCTTTAACTGTAATTTTCCTGTTCTCTATTTTCTGTATGAGCAGTTTTGATGTAGGATGACAAGTCCTTAAACAAAAAAATAAATCTTTAGGCATCACATTTAAAGCTTCCTTAACTTCACCCTAAGGGTTTCTTAAGCATCAAATCTGAGAGAAGGAATTGCGGTCGCACAATCCCAGAACAATGTCAACTCTAATAAAAAGAAAAGCTTACAACCTTGTAAATAGGAATCTCAAACAAGAAATATAATCAAAATAGGAAACCCCTATAAATAGTGTATAATATCCTTCTTAAAATAAGAAAAGGAAACTTGCCAAATTCCTATTTAACTAGGTAAAGAACTCTAGTTATTATCTAGCTATGAACTCTGATCAACTTCTGAAGGTATTCAACAGTCTATCAATCATGCTGCATCATCTCTCCCCATATCGAGTTTGCTTGCAGCTGCACATGCAAGCCCGATATCTCTTCGAGTCATCTGTTCACTTCTATTTTCAGCAAGCTTTCTGAATTCAGAACGCACCTTCACCAACAGCTGCCTGCTTGAACAATCCTTTCTCCTAGTATTTGTTGACCTCAAATGAACTCATTGGTCTTAAAATGACAACTTTGTTTCTAAAAAGGAAACTGTATGTATATTTCCTTCCACTATGATTCATGTTTCGACCATAGGGCCAAGGTTGACCGAGAAGAATATGTGCAACTTTCATAGGGATCACAAAGTATAGAGTCACTATAAGCTCCACGTTTACAGGAAAGAAGGCACTGTTGCATCACAGGTATAGTAGTGTTGTCAATCCAAGCCACTTTGTATGACTGTGGATGTGACGTAGTTGGAAGTTTGAGGCATTCTATCTGGTGGCTGAGACCACATTCCTGCAACTTCCACCATATGCGATAACTTTTTAGCTTGATTGCTGCATTTAATAAACGTGTGAAAGATGGAAGCTCTTTCTCCACTTTATGAGCTATAAGTATACATCGAACAATAGAGGGGAAAGAATTATCCACAACTTCGTGATCTTCCAAATCTTCAGCCTCATAAGTACAGTAATTGAATGAGTTTTCCTCTTCCTTGTGTCATGGTTCTGAGGTTTCCATGCGCCAAGGACTGTGTCTGATCGAGAAAGAATGGGCCAAATCTTCTAGAGCTTCCGGAATGCTCTTAGGGATGGGCGATACGGTAAATGTACCGAGTTCTAGAGAAAATAGATGCTGCTAGTTGTTGGATGGGGAGATGAGATCTCCTCCACTAGATCAAAAGAGAATCAACGGTTGTAATCTAAGGCCCCCTAGTATAAGAAGGGGTGCCCTCCCACTCATTTGTATCCATCCGACAATTGTAGCAATACAATTCCATTCTCTCCCAAAGCTTCTCTCTAGACCTTCTCTCTCTACAATCCGGGTAAGCGAGTGAGCGATCGATCCCTCATGAAAAGGCTTGGCTTAGGCGCGCCAACGATCCAAGGAAGCCTAATTCGATGCAAGGGTCCGATCCCAAACAACCGACCCATGACATTAGCCTTCATGTTCATCTTCTTTGTCTTCAACTTTCCCAGTATGCAAATTATTCTCTTTGACATTGACAGCTCATGTGCCCAATTCTCCACACTTGAAATAAGTCTTGCTGCTCTTTCCACTTTGATTATTGAGAGCTGAATTTCTGTTGATGCTCAAAGAAGCAAGTTTTGGAACTGTTAGCAGGATTAAAGAGTGGGGAAAAGCTGACTTTGTCTCCTGACAATCACTGTTAACTGACTTTGAGACGGGTTTCCCAAGTTAGATTTTATTGTTCTCTGGAATAGAATAATTCATGTATTCCTTAACATCAAGTGCAGCTTGGAATGCATGTCCCATACTTTAAGAGGCTGTCCAAGCAATCCCCGTTGAAAATCAGGCCTTAGACCAGCCTTAAATTGAGACATTGATTGACTTGCATCTTCAATTACTTGGTTGCAAATTCATCCAACTTTTGCACATACTCAGCCACCAGCAAACAATTATGCTTCAAAGATTTTTACTCTTTTGCACATCTGCTCAACTCTCTTTATCTTTGCTTTTGTCTATTGCCAAGTGCTGATAGGTGGTTACCCCAATATACTTATATCAACCTCAAGGCCCTGCCACCATTTTTTAGCCAAGCCAACAAAAGCTTTGTCTTTGCAAATTGGACCTTGTGAGCATCTGTCCTGTCGTACCAGTCGAAGTACTCATGCATAGATTTTATCCAATCAGACAACTCCGCAGGATCTACTTTTTCTTCAACATCAGGAACTTTGATGTTGATTTTCTTGGTAATATCTCCAGTGATATCATATCGCTTTGATACCTTCTTCTCAAATTCTGGTGGTTTTGCTGCCACTTGAAGATTTCATGTTGCATCCACGTTTGGCTTTTGAGGAGGGGTCTTACAAATTGCTTCTTCTATGGGCCGCTTCTCTAGGACATCAAACAACTTATTTATTTGCTCAGCCAGTTCATTAATCTTTATGCCAAGCATACAACTCAGATTTCAACTCGCCAACTTTGGAATTCAACTAAATGTTGGTCACCACTGTGGGAGAAAGTCTAGGAACTTTCACTCTGATACCGGAAGTGCTGGAGGACGAAGAGTCCCACTAAAAGAATAATCTCTAGGCTTCACATCCTAAGCATCACACCTAAGAGAATGGCGTTACACAATCCCAAAGTAAATACTTGCAAAATTCAATAATTGATTAACTCAATAAAAAAAAAGAATAACCCTAAATATAGACTCTCTAAAAAAGTTTTCCTCCTAGTTGAATTAGAAAATCTCCAGACAAGAAGCATAATCAAAATAGGAAACCTTAAAAAAAAGGAAATATAATATTCTACTTAAAATAAGAAGAGGAAACTTGCCAAATTCTTAAATTAACTAGCTAAAGAACTCTAGTTACTATCTAGCTATGAAATCCTATCTTAACAATGCTTCCAAAGGTATCTAAACAGTCTGTCAATCATACTGCATCAACTTTCCTTCTCTCAGATTTTCACTTTTGGAATCTTCAATGCCATTTTCTAATTGAAATTTCTATAGCTAGTATAAGTGTTATTGAGCTCGAATCTGATTGTGATTATGATTGTTTATGAGAGTTGCTGCACTGGTTTCGATGAATTCTCTTTCCTTTTTCCCCTCACTATTTTGATGGTAGTATGTTAAGTCTTCTAGAAGTAGGGTGCCTTTGCGTACCCAAACGATAATAGTACTCTTAATTAGATAATTTCTACCTGCTAATTGGAAACCATTACATTAAGTTAACTGCATGCACAAGTTTAATTGTGCTTCTCACTGATGTTGTTGTTAATGATTGTCAGTGTATGTCGTCTTTCTGATACTTTACATGACTTATCATTTCCTGATCATAACCCCTGGTTGTAGGTGATGCTTTTTAAGAAGGCTATTGAAGATATGGCTGCTAGTAGTCTACGCTGTGTTGCCATTGCATATAGGACCTATGACTTGAAAGACATTCCAACTGACGAAGAACAATTAACTGAGTGGGCACTGCCTGAGGATGAGCTTATTTTACTGGCTATTGTTGGCTTGAAGGTACGTATACTTCAGTTGAGTTTACTTAATTTTTCATTTAGATTTTTTGCTTTGAGACATTTGCATGAAATGCTTTTATGATACTGTTCTCTGTTTTAGACAAATATCATGGAAAATGATTTTGATAGCTATTACAGCGTGCAAATTTAATGGTTATTGATCATGAGAATGTTCTCTGATCTAAACATATATCATGGAAAATGATATTTATAGCAATTATAGTGCGCAATGAATTAGTGGTTATCATTGTCGTCGTCACCGGTGTCATCATTGTTGTCATATTACTTTTCCCTTGCATCTTTGAGTATGTCCTTTCACCTTAGATTCAATTTTGTGTTGCAATATGTAACGCTTTCACCACGCTTTGATTGCCTTTGTCGAAAGACTCCGCTATTCCATCATTAAATAGATGCTTGTAGCTTCAGTTCATAAATTAGGCAGAGATTCTGGTTCACACGGGCACTCATGATGAATGATGGTGACTTGGCATTGTAACTGATACTAAACGGGGAACATCCCAAGGCTACTATTTTTCAATTAGTGATTCTTCATATAAAACAGGCTCATGACAAGAAGTCTTGCATTTGAGTTTTTTCCTGCTTTTTGTTTCAACAACAGAACGATAACTTCTGTTTTTTGTTTATTTTTCACTGTATTTCGCAGGATCCATGTCGACCTGGTGTAAAAAATGCTGTACGATTATGCCAAAAAGCTGGTGTTAAAGTACGTTCTTTTCCCATTTAGAATTTTAGATTTGTGTCATGTTTAAGTTTTTCATGGATGGACATTCATAGTTTTGTTAGATCTAGACTTCTATGAAGACCGAGATATCGTGTTATGGATAAATGTGATATGTTTGTTTTATAACTATAGCACATGAATTTCCTCTCAGATTATGCAACTTTGCATTTGTGAAAATGAAAATCTCCACCCCCACAACACCTCCCTCCCCCCCCCCTTCTTCTTTCAAAATCCCCCCTCCCTCTCCACCCTTCCAATTGCTGTGTAAAATGTTCTCATTCATATTTGTTTCCAATGTATTATCTTGGTATTTCCACCTTGATAGCCAAGTCTTTATATTGTCAGATGGATAAGAGGTGCAGAATATTCCTTTTGGATTCTTTAATATAAGAATTTTGTGTCCATTTCCAAATACTGTGACTTGCCAAGTTGACCACGTGGACCATTTTGGTTTGCTTGACCGATATGTGGGATGCAATGGTTGCTCATACTAATCTAATAAAGCAGTTTGCTTTGTCATTTTCATTGCTGACAGTCCATGAAGGTGATTGTCAATGCCCCACTAAATCCTCCTAAAACCAAGCTTGGCCTATTGCCATGGCTATGTTTGGGCATTATCCTGGAGTCTCAAACTATATTTTTATCATGTGACTCATGTGGATACTTTGTGTTGTCCTCTATATTAGGGGAAACAGGTGGAGTATTGCTATGCATAAAAAATAATTTTCTTTATTCCCTTGGATTGCTCCATCTTACTTCTTATTCATCTTAATGCTAGAAATTATGCAAATTAGATACACCTGTATCCACAAAGCATCCTTCCTAAGTCTAGAAGATGGCTGGAAAAATTAGGTCATCTAATTTTTCTTTTTTAAAAAATGTATCCTCTTTCTTGATGCATAGGTACGCATGGTTACAGGCGACAATCTTCAAACTGCTAAAGCAATAGCTTTGGAATGTGGGATATTAGGTTCTGATGCAGATGCTACTGAGCCTAATCTCATCGAAGGAAAAGTCTTTCGTGCCTTATCTGATTTTGAAAGGGAAGAAACTGCAGAAAAGATTTCTGTATGTTCTGATTAAATAGGTTTCCGTTGTTTTTCCCTCTTCTGGTGTAGAATGAAATTGATAATGACTTTGCATATGTAGGTGATGGGACGATCCTCGCCTAATGACAAGCTTCTGCTTGTGCAAGCTCTGAAGAAACGAGGACATGTAGTTGCTGTCACTGGAGATGGCACAAATGATGCTCCTGCTCTACATGAGGTTCGTTTTTAATTTTTAATTGGGAAGTTTTGGATCTACTCATGTATACGATTATGCTGGCAGCCACATTTGCATTGTTGGCCACCTTGATGAATTTAAAGACATGACCCTGCTCACTTATCCATGGACTCCTAAATACTCTAGTTGACAGGTGGACAGTCAAGAGTAACTGTGGTGCAATAAATGTTATCAAATTGGTTTGTTCACCTTGTTCTGATCTTGATGTCTTATGGTATCGTTATCATTAAAACATAACGTATATTCTACATTTCCTGTTTGTGGTGTGATATTCATAGATTGGATACATTTTCTCTCTGATATTGTTGTTGGGATGTAAACTTTTTATGGTGTTTAGGCAGATATTGGCCTTGCAATGGGTATTCAAGGGACAGAAGTTGCTAAGGAGAGCTCTGATATCATTATCTTGGATGATGATTTTGCCTCTGTTGTGAAGGTTAGTACTTGCCAACCATGATTGGCTTATGATCTCGTATCTCACCGACAGAAAGTGATGTTCCTGGAAATTTTCAATCTTATTTACTCTCACAGCATTGGGGAAAGTAGTTTCTAGATAATTTCTGGTCAAATACGGAGATGAAAGTTGTTATTCTTCTTCCGCCAACTAAGGTTCAACCTTCTACTGATCTGTTAGAGATTTCTTAATCTCTTGTAATTGAAAAATCGGATGACGTGTGAGACTTAGATATGTGCTGAACTGCATGAGCTGTGATGTAAGATTGCTCCTCTTTGGTCATGATTTTCCAGGTGTTGTTTCTTTTGCTTTTCTTTTTTTGTTTGAGTGCTTTTTTGGCAGCATGCATATTAATACATGGCTGTAAAATGGAGCATGCGGTTGCATATGATGGCTTATAGGGTGGAAGGAGGATGAAGAGAATGATATTGTTTTTATCATGCTGTTAGTTTTTCTCTTGTTTGTAATTTTGAGTTATATCTTGTTGACAACCCTGTTGATGCAAAAGAAGTTTAAAGTGTGTTCCTTATATGTTTAAGTTCTAAGAGCTTGAAGTTCTTGAAATAATGTTCAGTTATTAAGTACACCATGCAGGTTGTCAGGTGGGGACGATCTGTATATGCAAATATCCAGAAATTTATCCAGTTCCAGCTTACAGTTAATGTTGCAGCTCTTGTGATAAATGTCGTTGCTGCTGTTTCCTCCGGTGATGTTCCATTAAATGCAGTGCAGGTTCGATTGCCCCTCTCTTATATGTCAGAGATTGTTTGATTAATTCCTACACCTATTTGTCTCCGTATGATTCCTATGCTTGGCCCGGCTTCCACTTTGGGCAGCTTCTCTGGGTCAATCTCATCATGGACACTCTTGGAGCACTGGCTTTGGCCACAGAGCCCCCTACAGATCATTTGATGGATAGGACACCTGTTGGTCGGAGGTAAGGATTTATTGGTGGTAGCAGATATTTCAGCTGTTGAGCTTTGTGTGTGTGTGTGTGTGGGGGGGTGGGGTGGTCTATCTTCATTTTCCATTTCTGAATGTTGCACTTGGCTCATCCATTTATACATTTCATGGGAAGATGTATGATGCATCTGGTTGTATCTTTTATGACCAGAGAACCTCTCGTAACCAATATTATGTGGCGGAACTTGCTGATACAGGTAAAGATCAATGTTATTTTTCTGTGCTGAATTCATCTATTGTTTGCCAAAAGTTATAAATGTAAATTTTGTATTTCAGGCTGTTTATCAAGTTTGTGTCCTGCTTGTTCTTACTTTTCGAGGACGGAGCCTGCTAAATCTGAAGAATGATCATGCAAACAAAGTGAAAAATACTTTGATCTTCAATGCATTTGTCCTTTGCCAAGTAAGTGTCATTCTTTGATTCAATTTAATAGTGGGATGAAATGTGTGCATGAGTGGTTATTCCATTTTAACACTTGTCTTTCACTTCCCTTAAAATTGCTACTCTTATGCAGAGCTGAATTGTGCTTTTCTTTACTGTCTCATTTGGTGCATCCCAGTGCTGAGACTAGATAGCAAATAGCATACTCTACTGCGTCATCATGAAAATGGATCATTTGACATATGATTTTAAATTGAAACAGTGGATGCCCTTGTTCTCTTTTGTAATTAGGGTGTTGTGAGTTTCAGAATAGGGAGATGCATATCTCTGCTTCCTCAAGATAATTTGTTTCATTCTCAAGTTTTTACGATGGGGTTGTCTAGTGACCCATATTAACATTCTTTTAGAACATGTTGGACAGGGCTGGGTGATCTGCTCCCATTGCTTGAAATGAGGGTGATATATTTTTTACCTTGAACATCTGACAAATGGCATATCATTTGAACTGCAGATTTTCAATGAATTTAATGCTCGGAAACCAGATGAATTAAATGTGTTCAAAGGAATCACCAGAAACCACCTCTTCATGGGAATAGTGGGTCTAACACTCGTTCTTCAGGTCAGTCGTGCTTCTTCTTATTGGGTGTGTTTGGTGTTCCTCTGTAATCCTCCATGATCCAAGTTCTCTCTGTATTCCTTCAGGTCATTATAGTGGAGTTTCTTGGAACATTTACTTCAACAGTCAAGCTTAATTGGAAGCAGTGGCTCATATCGATCATTATTGCTCTCATCAGGTTAACTGACATAGATTTCAACAGCTTATATGGTGAAAAATTCATCGGTTTCCTCTTTCTATTCTGTCCATGGCTGGGTGTACCTCTTCCTTTGTCCAAAATTCTTGTCGTTCTTTTTGATGAACTGATTCTGTGTGTTTGATTCCTGAATAGTGACAGATTTTTCTCTTGCCTTTGTTTTCCTGGCTGGGTTAGTACCAAGCTTGAAGTGTTGTGAATTTTCTGAGTCAATATCCTCAAGGCTGGTCCTGACTGATTTTATTTGCTCGATGATGGAATTTCTTTTTCCTTTTAATTTTTTGTGTTGTGTTTTTTAGAGCAAACCTTGCTCAATTGATGAACATAGGTCAGAGAGTAAGTAATCTTTGGTCATCCCATCTAGCGCTAACATGTTGTTTGCTTCTCCTTTTTTGTACTTGTTTGTAATCAGTTGGCCTCTCGCCATTGTTGGGAAACTGATACCTGTCCCAACGACTCCCCTGAGTGACTATTTTCACAGGATAGTATGCTGTTGTAGACGTTCCTGAGGTATGTTGGTTTAGAATTGGTCATGGAGTCTTGTGTTTACTTTTTCTTCTGAGCTTGTGTAAGATTGTGACGTTTTGCTCTTCAGGTTAGCTCATGGATGGCAAGGAACATATAGAGCTGCTACGGGACTGTAAATTAGCAAGCAGGTATTATACACGTCATTTCCCTTTCAGCCATACTTCCTTGTAAAGGACAAACTTCCGAATCTCAGAAAATTAGGCTCCATTTTGGCCAAATAGTTAATATTGTGAGGTTTAAAGCTTTCAAATCCACTATTTTACTTATGGTAGTGTTCAGAACTTCACAAATTTTGAAGCCCAAGTTGAGGCAGTAGTTCATTCTAAAGGATGAATTTCGTATTTTAAGAACGTTCGACTCCTTTTGGTCAAATGCTCGACATTGTAAGGTTTGGATCTTTTGAATCATCCTATTGTGGATCTCGTGAATCAGAAAGTTTAAAGGTACTGAGAATGACCGCGTAATGATAAAACATATATGTCTCGTATCTCATTAATCTTTACCACTGCCCCCTCATGGTGGCAGAGCTAGGTTTGTCATCTCAGAATAAGCATATATAGCTATGAGCTTGTAATACGTTAGTGGTAAGATGAAGTAATCATTTACTTTATGGCTGGAATTTAAGAAGCCAGTATTGCAGAACCTATTTCATTAGATGTTCCAATTCCCTTCCGAAGATCCACTTCCTCTAAGACTAATTGTTATTTTGAGGTCTTTACCTCAATGAAGATAATATCTCCCATACTCCCTTTTAAATCCTCATTCTATTTTTGCTAAGCCTACTTGATTTTCCCTAATCAACTCCAAGAAAGTCATAAACCATGCACCAAAGAGGTATTAAAGAGTACCTCGAGTCTACGCGGTTTGACCAACAACTCATTCCAGCAACCCAACAAGAACAAATTTGTGACTCCAAATTCCTCTTGTATTTTTAAATGACAGTGGATTCTGCAGGGGTACAACCATCTCCACTTGGGGGCTATTCCTTTTGCTTTATCATTCCATGGCGAAAAGGCTTACCAGTGGCAGCTCGCATTACCTCTTCTTGATACGTGGTTTATTGACTACCGGTATGCATGTATTGGGATAATCGAAACCACTCTAAATGCAGGAATTTCATTTGTCACATTCGTCCCCAACTTTAACATGGCCTTAGTAAATCCAAGACTACTAACGCATTAAAAGTCCAGCTACAAGTTATTTAAGCTCCCTCGACTCTTGACGCGATTTCTGTCGCGCTTTTCTACCAAGACTGTAGAGGCCATCCGCCTAATCCTGACTGAAGCTGAAGATGCACTGCTGGTTTCAATCGACAAAAACCAGACAAATGCGTGTTCATGCACCAAGACAAACGCTCCCAGTCAACTAGCTGAGTTACTCCCGATCACATGGGTAACTAATTATGAAAAACTCCATTAGAATGTTGGGTTCACCTAGTTTTCCAAATCAAAATTCCCCAAGAAAAAAGATAGCGACATGCAAATAAGTTTGAATTTTCAAAGGAAAAATAGGAAACTTTCTCCTCGATTCTTCCTACTATCCTCATGATACCGCCACACCAGCTGGAGCATATGATGTGGAGGAAAACGATTAGAGACAGCATTGCTCAACTTAGATGGACATTCTATTCTCTACCTCAAAAGATTCTCATGCTGGACACTGCTCTGTGATTCGGACTGCCAGTGTAAAAGTTGTCTAGCTCCTCCCAAAGAGGAAGACAATAGGCCATCCATAAGAAGAAGAATTGCTCATCTGAACACGAGTTCTTCAGAAGATGGAAGGATGTTGATCCAACCATTAGGCCACTTGTTGATGAAACCAGTACCCGGGTATCTTAGGTTGCGCATGGCAACCATTCTGTGCCCAGAATCAGATTCTGGATAGAAATGATTTTTTTTTATTCCGTGCCTGAAAATAATTTTTAAGCATTTGAAGGCATGGTAATTATCCAAAATTTCTGTTCTTAGAATAGAAAAAGAACAGAAATGTGTTTGGTAATTATACAAAATTTCTTTTTATTAATAATATTTTAATAACATTTTGAATATTTTAATATTTCTTTCTTTTTTTTCTTTCTTTCCCCTTTCTTTCTTGGCCATGGCCGGTTGTCGGTGCCGACGATCGGCCATAGGCCAAGGCTAGCAAGGGCGTCGCAGCCCTCGCCGCTAGCCTCACCGGTCGCGACGGTGAGGTCGGCCTCGCCTTGGTTGGGCGAGGCCTTGCCGTCGCGGCTGTGAGCCGCCCTTGTTGGCCTTGGCCTATGGCTGGTCGCCGGCAGGTGGCAGGGCCGAAGAACAACAACAAACCCAAAAAAAGAAAAACACCAAGAAGAATCAGTTTCGAAAAAATTGTTCCAGAATCAAAAAGTTACTTTTTTTTTGCTTTTTGATTCTGTTCAAAAATTGATTCTGGGCACAATTTTTTTGCAAAATTGTGTTCGGGCATAAAAAAATTTAACAAATGGATTTCTGTTCCCAAACTGATTCTGAAAACAAAAGAATAGAATCAGTTACTATTTGTCAATTTGTCAAATAGGCCCTTACTCTACTTTCAAACCTTATACACCTCCTGAACCTTCCCCGCCTCCATCCCCAAAACCCAAGCAAAGCTTCACCAAAGACTAAACCACCTCCTCCTAAACCAATACTTCCGTGCTATAAACCCTGTTTTAATTGGATAAATAAGCACTCCTTGTTAAGCAAAACCTAGGCTTTATCCCCACAGGCCCCGGTAGTTCTTCCTCCAGTGTTGTCCACTTATGCTACTGAGTCTGTCTCCCCTGTTTCAACACTTCCAGGCATATACATGTTGGCACCCATCTTATTTTTCTCCATTAGGAGAATCTACCCAAGTTTCTACTACAGAAGAGTACGCCAAATATAAGCATATTCCCAAAGTGCCAAATCCAATTGAAATTAATGAGTCAGGAAAGATGAAGAAAATAACTACTGCAGAAGCCGTCCTGAACTAGCAAACTGAAAATGCTCTTGCTCAAGACATATTGCTCAAGCCTCTCGACTTGATTCTCACTTGTCCAAAATGACTTGACATGTTGACTTGAAGGTTAACAAAGCAGCAGCAGCTATGCAAGAGCTCCTGAGAACATTGCAAAAAAGGCTCAAAGAGATAAGCGGTTGGAGTCACACCTTGCCATTATCTGTATACCCATCTAGTGAGAGAAGTTGAAGAAGCAAAACAAGTCTCTTCAGGAAAAGAAATTTGTTCCACCTACTCCTTTTGCATCAATACTCTTTCCCTTTTAGAGAATCTGGAACCAGTTTCCAGGCTAAAACATCGTCTATCCTCTCAAACCTATGAGAAGAAGACCCTATGCCTAGCACTCGCCTGGATATCCCCACTCTTTGAGACAGTGAGAAATGAAATGAAAAGAGAATTAAGGAAAGCAATTTGCTCTGGGCTTTCCAAATCCTACAACAAAACCTCCTACCTCATTAATATTTTTGAACCCTATCGAGTCATTTTTAAGGGATAGGCATCGCCATACTTTGCCAACCATTGCCACCCTGGATTTGGCAACTTCATCTGATTAGTCCGGTGCCGATCAAGAATCTGACCACAAATCTAATACTGAACCATCATCAGAAGACCTTTTTTGACAGCTCACGAGAGTTAACAATCCCCATTTCCCAAAGGAATCTCTTCCCTTGAATTTCATCTTGGTGGGAGACTGAGACGATGAAGATACGGGATCAACTACCTCTGAACATAGAAAAACCAGGGGAAATCAGAGTTAATCCCATAGTTCTGCTACTGCCAAAATGAGCTTTACATTGGATGATCTAGAGGTGGCCATGGGCCGGTTTTGGCCCAGTCAAACCGGCCAAACCAAACTGGCCGAACTGACCGGGCCCAGCGGTCCCGGTTCCGATTCCATAAAATTTGGAACCGGTCCGAAACCGCTGGTTCCGGGCCCGGTTCCAAAAAAAAGAAAGAAAGAAAGCTGCAGTAGCAGCAGCACAGCCTACATGTGCAGGCCTGCAAGGCCATGCCACTGCTATTGTGGCGTGCGGCCCGTTGTCAGGGCAGCACTTGGTTGCTTGGCAACGGGCAAAATTTAAAAAAAAAAAAAAACCCGCGGCGGGGCTTGCGTGTGCGAGCCCTAGCAGCTTGCCAAACTTGCGTGTGCGAAACTGCGGCGGTGCCTTCTTAAGCTTGGCCCGTGCGAGGCCCTAAAGGTTGCCACAGCAGCGGCGCGCCAATGTCTTAAACGGCACGAAATGGGCAAAATTTTTTTAAAAAAAAAGATAACCGTTGCAAAATTGCAACAGTTATCTTTTCTTTTTTTTAATCCTAAATTTTTTTTCATTTTTTTCTTATAAATTCTCTCAATACACACAATTCTCTCAAATTCTCTTCTCTCAAGTCTCAAATTTTCTCAATACTCAAAATTCTCTCAAATTCTCTTAAATTCTCTCAATTTTCTCAATCAACGCAATTCTTTCTTAATTCTCCCAATTAATCCGCTCAATTCTCTCAATCCACCCGAAAAATGGCAAGTGAAAGTCGAGTGCCAACTGGCAAAAGTAAGAATATCACGACGGAATCCCATTATTCTTTTGATCCTCGTGAATATGTAGATTTTCAAGATGATGAAATCAACATTTTTCCCGATATGGAGCGCGTCCCAATGCAAAAAAGTTTTCATCTTCCTGCCGAAATATCTACAACAAAGGAAGCGGAACGGGAATTTATATCTGACATTTGGAATCACTTCACGAAAATGGAAAGGTTTGATATTGGTCAAAAAAGGTATGATATAATCTGTAAATATTGTGGGAAAATATATAAATATACAAGTGGACAATGATACGAAACATTTAAATGACATCTTAGGAGCAAACATCCAACCGAAACGGGAATTGATATAGGACAACAACAAATTTCTGGGTACGTCAATCCTAACACTTCCCCTTTATTTCGTTTTAATGAAAAAACTTATAAGAAAGAATTAGGCAAATTTATTTCCGTTGAGCATTTAGCATTTAATTTTGGAGAAAGATTTGATTTTAATGAATTTGTACAAAAAGCATGTGCTCCACAAGCAAAACGTGTTCCTAGAAATTTAATTAAACGAGTAATTAAAGATCTTTACAAAAATGAAAAAAAAGATTTACAAAACTTTTTTTATGCAATTTAATGGATGTGTGCATATAGGTAGCGATATTTGGAGTGATCATTGGTAAAATTATTCTTACATGGTCATAACATGTTATTGGATAGATGACGAGTGAAGTATTCAAAAAAGAGTTATTGTATTTAGAGTTTTCGATGATAAGCATACGGCAAATAATATTTATAGAATAATTAGGCAAATTTTAGAAGAATATTATTTGCTTAACAAAATTTTTTCAATTGTTTTGATAATGCTACAGCAAATACTGCTTCAATTGCCGATTTAGAAAATATTTGTAAACTCGTTTTTGGCGTAAAATTTTTTCATATTAGATGTACTTGTCATGTTTTAAATTTATGTGTACAAGATGGTTTGAATATTCTTGATATTTTTCTTCAACCAATAAAAACAACGATTCAATTTTTATGGAAACATCCCCAAAAAATGAAAGAATGGGGTAGATTTTGTAGAGAAAATGACAAAAAGCCAAAAAGATTTCCAAGAGATGTTTCAACTCGTTGGAATTCTACTTTCCACTTGCTTAATGAATCTTTAGCATATAAAGATTTATTATGTGCATTTATTTCTAATAATATACATCAGATTAATTTATACCTACAAGAGTGGGATATTTGCCAAAAAATTTTAGATGTTTTAAAGGTTTTTAATGATGCAACTTATACTTTGTCCGGGTGTTTATTATCCTACTACACATTTATTTTTAGTAGAGTGTATTAATATTGTCGGAACTTTTGATGAATTTGAAAATGATGTTGAATTACAACATGCTATAGTTGCAATGAAAATGAAGTGGCTACATTATTATAGGGAAATTCCCATTATTTATTTAGTTAACTTGTGTTTTTTATCCGCTAAGTTACAAATTGGATGGCTTAAATGATTTTTTTTTAATCATGTATTATCAATGTTTATATTATAATGTGATAAATATTACAACCATAGTACGTGAGGTTAAAAACGTAGTAATATAATTATATAATGAATTTTATACTAAATATAATTTAGGTGATATTGGATCTTCTCAATCTACGGAGATACAAAATGACAGTACAGGTAAAATTAGTAGAGGGTACCAACTTTTATTACATAGACAAAAAGACAAAACGGAGTAATAGGAAATATTTTTGAATTAGAGATTTATCTAACCGTTTCATTTGAGTTTACTGAAGCTGAAGGTGGTATAGATTTTTTAATTTTAGAATGGTGGAAGAGGCACGCAAGCCAATACCCAATCCTTTCTCTTATTGCAAAACAGATTTTTTCAATCCCTTGTTCCACAGTTGCGGTCGAACAAGCTTTCAGTGCCGGAGGTAATATTTTGGACGAACATCGTTTAAGATTAGCTCCAGAATCAGTGGAGATTCAAGCTTGTGTTGCTAATTGAACGAAAGCTCAATACTGGCAATAGAAGATAGATCGGAATAATGAATCCGAATGCTTTAACGACGGAGATACTACCGCTACCGGTACCGATACTGGAACGGATAGTGACGATTGAGGGTAAAAGAACTATTGAAGTTGTCAAATATTTCGAGAACCCTTGTTTCTCATACCGAGTATGCCCATGTGAGCTTAGGGAAACCGAAGTATAATCTGACGACATGTGATCTCTGGTCCCCTGCACACGGAATGCTTAGGTTTTGGGATCATTTTAAGGGCATATATATTATATATTGTACTCCTTTTTTTTATAGATCGTTGTAACGAATTGTAATGTACTTAATGATAATTTATTAAGTTCAGGCCCTCTCTTTCTCTCGTCTTTTTGTCTCCAAATTTGATTACAATTTACATTTTAATTACAATTTATATTGAATAATGTTCCGTCACCGGAACAGTAATTTTTAAATTTTATTTTCTGTTTTTCCTTTTCTGTTTTTTTTCCTCTTCCTTTTCTTTTTTTTTTTTTTTCTTCCTCTGCCATCCATAGCTAGGTCGTGAGGTCGCCGCCCGAGGCCGCCGCCCCGGGCCGGGCGAGGGGCCACCCCCCGGGCGGGGAGGCTAGCCTCGCCAGATCGAGCGAGGGCTCGACCTCGGCGGCATTGGGCGAGGCCGGCCTCGCCGGGCGGCGAGGTCGGCCTCGCCCGATGCCGGCGAGGTCGAGCCTCGCCAGATCCGGGCGAGGGTTCAACCTCGCCCGGCCTCAAGGGCCGGGCTCGCCCAGCTGCCGACGAGGTTGAGCTCGGTTTGCCGGGCGAGGCCGGCCTCGCCCGGCGAGGGTCGGCCTCGGCCTCGACGCGCCAGCGAGGTCGAGCCCTCGCCCGATCAGGCGAGGCCGGCCTTGCCTAGCCCAGGTGAGGGCGGCCTCGCAACGGAGGGCGGCCTCGCCGAGGCTGGCCGAAACCGCCCATGCTATGGCCGACGGAGGAAGAAAATAAAAAAAAAATTCTGAACCGCCCGAACCGCCGGTTCGATTCATACTTGGCCACGAATCGGAACCGGTCGGTTCCGAACCATGGCCATGACTAGGATGATCTCCCAAATCACAAATGGCCAGACAAATCTTCAAGAATTTTTTATTTGGCTTAGCACCAGGGCCTTAACTGTGGAAAGTCAGTATGATATTCTTAAAGAATTTGTCTTCAGATTCACCGAAAGTCTTAGAGACTGGTGGAAGTCTATTCCTGAATATGACCAAGTGACATTTTTGGTCCAGCAAGACTTCAACCACATCATTTAAATCCTCCACCTATATTTTAATAAATATCCAGAAGACGACAAAGACCTAAAGAGGAGAGAGTTCTTTGAAAGAAAATGTTATTAGCAAACATATCAAGGAAATATTAAAGCTGCTCTACGCTCTAGGAGCCGAATGGATCCTCAAATCAGTTTCTCTGTCATCCTTTCCTAAACAATTAGGTACAGCCGTCGAAAGATCCTTCCATAGCAAGAAAAGAGTTTGAGACGCAGAAAGGCAATCAAGACTACTTGCATGACAATAGAGATTTTGAGAAAGTTTTCTGACAACTGGCCTGGCATCAAGGTTCTCGTAAGGAATCTTCTTGCAATGCCGCAACAAGAAGAAAAGGCACCTCAGGAAGTTCTAGTATAAAAAACCCCGGAAAAAAAAAGGACAATAGAAATTCCTACGCAAAAGGCAAATGGAAAACAGACAGATGTTTCATTTTTAATCGCAAAGGCCATTGTACATAAAGATGCCCGCATGCTAAAAGAAAGGGCATGCACATGATTGAAACTTAAACTGATACACCTTACAAATTCATCCAAAACTAATATTTTGACCATAAAAAAATTTTAAACTGGTACATCTGTGACAATTTACTCTCATTTAGTTTCTGTTAAATTTTATCGTCAAATTTTTGAGTTGGATGACACATGACGGTTAACGAGTGTATCAATTTGTGGTTTTACCCTCCATTTGTCACAGGTGTATCAGTTTGTGATTTTTCGTGGTATTAATCCAATTTAACGGAGGAAAAATTTGTCACAGATGTACCGATTTTAGATTTTTACTGTAAAAAAAATTAGTGTCGCGACCTAAAATTTTCTCTCAGGCTAATGGATTGTTAAGATTAAACCTAACTCGGGCCCTCCCAAACCCTACCAATTCGCAACTTAGGATTTTAACATGCAAAAGTTTTCATACTTGGAGTCGCCACTAATCTATTTGTGGTAGGTCGATTAGAAACCTAAATAAAACATAGGGAGATATGTTTTATTTCTACGAACCAGAGATTCTAAGCTCGGGGACTTGATTACGCTAGATCTAGTCTAACGCCCTTTCGGTACCTTTTCTTTTCAAAAATATTTATGCAAGCAGTCTGGATCCATTTTAACTTAGTCACTAGCATGTGAGGTGTTCATGAAAAGAAACCACCAATTTAACACTCAAGAAAGCAATAAATAAATTGCAAGGATGGATAGAAAATACTTACCTTAGAGCAACGAAAGCATCTGCATTGTTAGTAGAAAATCATACAGACAATCCTAATATGATTTCTAATTAACAAAACAAGGCACTCGAGGTGTTCTTTAAGGTTTGCGCTTTATTAAAATGTGAACTAATGACGTGCAAAACAATGACATGCGATCAATGTAACCTAGCATGCGAATTATATGTCATGCGACAACGTGACATAATTATAATGACGAACAAATGATTTATTTTTGGTATTTTTTTAATGAAATTCGGAATAAAAAAATGCCTAAATTAACATGCAATCTATCCTAAAAAAAAATTTAATCTATCCTAAAGTGTCTTCTTTTTGGTAATTTTTTTTTTTGAGAAAAACAAGATGAATTCAAATCAAACAAAGATAGAAATCGAATCGACACGACGCCATCTCGCACAAGATATCACCGACACCCATTTAAATTTAGAAACAATAGATTGACAAATCGTATCCCGGGCATGAGGATCGGATTGGTCAATTTTTCACGCAATCACAAATCATATCTCGGTGGGAGATCGGATTGATGATTTTCCGTCGGCGATCGCGAGTCATATTTCGGCATGAAATCGGACTGTCGATCATATGCACGTTGCGAAATTAGGAAAAAATTCCTAATTTAAATCTGCTTGAGGATTTCATGAATAAGGCAATATCACTCAAAGATTTACACAAGATTGTAATATTCCAAATAAAGAAGCATTATACTCGAAAATTAAATGAGATCTTTACCTAATTTGAATATTTTCTTTCCCAGTTTGGACTGGTATTGCTCGTGTGACTTGGAATCTGGTTGCAATGCCGGTCAACAAAGAAGAAGGTGGTGGAACCTGCAAAAATAATCAGGAAGTTCTAGTATAAAAATGGGCCCGGAAAAAAAAAAGGACAAAGGCCTCAATTGAAATTCCTACGCAAAATCAGCAAATGGAAAACAGACAGATGTTTCATTTTTAATCGCAAAGGCCATTCCGTGACTCACATAAAGATGCCGACGGGCGGCCTTCTAAAAGAAAGGGCATCTGCACATGATTGAAACTTAAACTCATACACTCGATTTTTTCAAATTTTTCATCCAAAAGAGTTCTAATATTTTGACCATAAAAATTTCAAACCTAGGTAGGGAGGTCTTACATTTATGACAATTATATTCTTGACTTTCTTTCTGTTCACACCACCGAAGACATAAAGACCTTCCAATATATTGCTCAGAATATACGCCCCATTCCCTTTGCTTCTTTTCCTCTTTTGTGGCTCAATCTTTTCGTGAAAACCACTCACTTTTTATTTTTCTTCATTTGTTCCTTTGCCCATGCCGAATGAATCTACCCAAATCATCTTTGCTCTTTTCCAAAATTTTTTTTTTTCAAATAATCATGTGACCAAAAGATTTTTCAATATTTCCTAATCCAATTACCCTCCAACACGCATGTCAATAACGAGCTGGGCTGAATTTTTAATTTATCCAATTAATTCCATTTTTAACCTCTGTACTTGAGTCCATTAACTCCAGTTCAATTAAATTTTGTTAAACCCATCCACCACCAGTCCGATGCAAATGCAACTACTTAACAAATGTTCTTAAAACTAAATGCAGTTTAATTATTATTTTTGCTAGGTGTCGGAATTTCCTAATTTTCCTATGCAATATGTACTTATATGGATCGCCAAAATTTAGGTTCAACAATTAGTTTAGAATAAAATTGTTACATGTATACCAATTTAGTGTTTTTGGTGGTTAAAAAATTAGTTTTTGGTAAATTTATCGTGGATATACCAGTTTGGGATTTTTTTTTTGGTAAGGAGTTTGGGATTTTTTTTTTTGTATTAACCCTTTGCAAAATATAAAATGTTTCACTATCTAGCGACATTGACTAGTTGATGACCCCTGATGATGGTATCTTTTCTTCTCTCAAGAATCAAAAATCTCAAAAATTCAAATTATCTGCCAGCTTTCACATGTTCTTGAACCTTATGTTCCCATCGACATCTTTTCCCTTCAAATATGATAAGCCAATCTCTGTCATGGCTTGCGTAGATACTAGAGCTAATCTATCAATTCTTGATCCCAAGATCCTTCCAGAAAACTTTTGGGAGCCATGCACAAGTACTTTAGAACAACTCAAGGAAAGACGTTTCCCATCCGGATAAGAAGTAAACTCATCAGAATCCAATTCTTTCCTCAGCGTTCGATCACTATAAAAATCGCCGGTTTACCATCTGCCGACAGGGATATAAACATTGGTTGGGATCTCCCAACCAGACTTCCCAAGCTCAGAATTCCGTACAAACATTAGGTTCAACGAATTTGTTGACTTTAGAAGATTTTATCTCATTCAGCCAGACAAGCTTGAACCAACCATCCCGATTCTTTTAGGAAGAACTTCGACTTCTTCATTCATTTTACTTTAAAAAAGAATGAAGATATTAACCCAACAAAGCTAACCACTCTGGAATGAATCCCGAGCATAAATAATTTGCTCAAAAGGAATGTCAAGATTTAGTCCTACAGGGACTGATTGAACCTTTGGATTATTAATGGACATGGAAGCGCCTTATATCAATAGAAGTGAGTAGACTAGAGGTGATAAAAAAATTGTTCACCAATTACCCTCCTCTTAACCAATTTCGATGCAGTAGTGCTGATCTTTAGTCGAATAAAGAGAAATCCAAAAAATCCTCTATGGAAAGAGTCACACCATTCCAAAATCCACATGGCCTTGTGCTTACCAAGAGAAAGTTCCATGGTATTTGTTAGAGATATTTAGGATAATTTTGATGATTTTCTGTATCTCTCAAGATTGTGCAAATATCTCTTTTTTGCTTGTGCGTATTTTGATTGATATGTTATCTTATTTAGTTATTTAATAAAGCCTATAAATAGGCTGGTGTAATCTCAATATGAGATATAGCAATATACAAAATTACTCTCTCCCACATATCTCTCTAATTTCTCAATTTGGTATTAGAGTTAGTCGATCTTAAAGTACACCAGGTATGAGTTCACTCGGTGCACACCAAGTACCCATCTAGAGCTAATTTAGCTTCTTCTTTTCTTTTTTCAATAAGTCCTAATATCCTCCATTGATTTCAACATTATTCATCTCGTCTGATAGTCAATGCATTTTTGTCGCTTAGTCGAGTTGATGGCCGTGTCTCGATGTCAACCGCAACGGCCACATCACCAGTTGAATCTTTCATGAAGGTGGCTTTTCTTTTGATGCCAGCCACATAGGCCGCATCGCTTAGTAACTATTTTCCCAAGCCAGCCGTATAGGCCGCTTGATGCTATAACGCTAGCCATATAAGTCGCGTCACTCAGTTATTATTTCTCAAGTCAGTTGCATATTTCCCCTCTGATCCTCGACGTTCCATGTGTCGTTTCAAGAAACCACACCACCACTAGACTTACGCTCTCAAACCAGCAAGATTTGGAAATTTCACCATGAATAGATGCCGGATGCTACCTCATCCACCACGTCTTAGCCGTTGGTCACTGTTCAGACTAGTATTCAAAATCAAGTTGACATCTTCAAGATTGTGGTGAATATCTCTATTTGATTGTGTGTATCTTGATTGATATGTTATCTTATTTAGTCATTTCATAAAGTCTACAAATAGGCTGATGTAAATCGAAATATACAAAATTACTCTCTTCCGCATATCTCTCTAATTTCTCAACTTGATGAAGTATATTTATGGAGATTAACGATTTCCTTGTTAGAGAATATTAGTTAGAGATATTTTTAGATATTAGAGATATTATTTAATATTTCGTGATTCTCTAAGATAGCTAATTTCTTTTCATATGCATATTGTTCGAGTATAAATACCCTCCTCTAATAACTTGTAAATTAAAGCCAATAGAGATTCTCTCCCTCTCTCTTGAAGATCTTAGAGTATTTACATGGTATCAGAGCCAAGAAGAGAAAAGGAACTAAATCAAACCTTAGCCTTTTCTTCCTTTATGTTGTCTTTAGTTGTCTCATCTTCTATAACTTCCCAATTTTGTCAACACTCAACAAACACTATTATGGATGTGATTTATTATGGTACTCTCTCCTAATTGTGAGCAACATCAACAAGCAAAGTCACCGTCAAATATCCAGGGAGCTGTGACAAACGGAGTCAAGCACACCTTCATTGAGTAGCCAAAGATGAGAGTTGTGAGGCGTTGTCATCAAGTATCCAAAGATGAGCATCGTGGGGTGTTGTCATCAAGTATCCAGGTAGCTGTGAGTGCCAAAGTTGAGCATGCCTTCATCAAGTAGCCAAAGATGAGCACTATGGAGTGATGCAGTCTAGTTTGCCACAATTCAAGTTGTGTTTCCACATGATTCTATCAAGGTTTTAAAAAGAAAGATGTCGACTTTCTAAGCATGTGTTGCTTTAGTGCTTGTCAACTCTAAAAGCATGTGTTGCTTTAGTGTGAGGCCCAGCTTACACGACGCTTGATCACAAACTTTCGAAGAAAGTTGTACCAATCATATGCAAGCTAGATGCTCTAGCCTGAGAGGGAGTGATGAAGTATATGTGTGCAGATTAAAGATTTCCTCATTAGAAAAAATCGTTAGAGATATTATATGCAAGCTATGTGTGCAGTTTTCTTGGTATACCTTTGTACATGGATACGGCTACTAAGGAAAAACAACAACTAACATTTGCTCGTGTTTATGCATTCTCATGGAATCCGATAGCTCATTCCCGGAAAACTTTGATCTTGATATAGGAAATGAGGAAACTTTTGGGATTACCGTTGATTATAGCTGGATTATGCTAAAATGAAAAAAATGTAATTACTTTGGTGATAAGGATTGCAATGTGCTGAACAAGATAATATGAGTTCCTAAATCCCAATCGGTGGCGAGACCATCGGAAAATATTGCTTCTATTGCTCCCGTCTCGCCTAGATCGATTACTAAAGTGCTGCCGAATGACAATTCATTGGTTGTACTATCGAAAGTTCTTGATCCTGTTACTGATGTTGGTATTTCCATGGTTAATCAGCCGATGAATCCTATACTTGCTGCTTCATAGCCAGGCTTATCCTATACAAATGTCAAACATGTTGGAAGTCATATGAAAGGCTCCAATAACAAAAGTGGAGATACTTCCAATTCGTTGAATCTCTCTCCAAATAGATTTGCATTATTGGGCAAGGGTGACCATTCTGCAATTTTTGACTGGCCCGTTGCTCTACTTGAGGATGTGGGGGAGTGGGGCAGAACCCCTTGACCAATGAATATCCTTTCATAGAACATGCAAGGCCTTAACAGTTGCCCCAAACAAAAGGAACTTGTAGATTTCGCTTTATCTCAAGATCCCATATTCTTGTTTTGATTGACCATAAAATAAAAGAGAGAAATGCAGAATTTGTCATCAACAGTAGGTTTCAAATTTGGAAATGCATCCATAGCTATTAGAGCAACAGTTTGGGTAGAATATTGGTATTGTGGAAACTGTCCAGTTTTTACTTGACCATGATGGATGCTTTAGACCAAGTCATACGCTACCTAGCTCAAAAACCAGGAGAGGACACATTTCTCCTTTTTGCATTATATAGAGGCAATTCTATTATTGAAAAGAGGTCTATGTGGCAAAACATTACCACATCCTCTATTGGTAATACAGGAAATGTGCATTAGCTACCAATAGGTGATTTCAATGAAACAAGAGTTACAAATGAATGGATTGGATCTAATGCCTGATGGACTTCTGGAATGGATGAGCTAAACACTATAATTGATGAACTTGCACTGATTGAGCCTCATTCCACGGGCCCATTTTTCACATGAACAAATAAAAGGTTCAACTCTGATCTTAGTGCGAGCAAGATTGACAAGGTCTTCATTAATGCAAGTTGGCTGAACAAGTACTCTCACTATTTAGTAGAGTTGTTTATGCCGCGTGTTTTAGATCATTCTCCATGCCTGGTGCGCCCTAACACTATTGCTAGGATAAGGAAGCCTCTTTTAAATTCTTCAATTTCTAGACTAAAAGCTGCAATTTTCTACCAATAGTCCATGCTTGCCAGCAACAGGATTTTAGAGGATCCAAAATATTTATTTTGGTGAAGAAGCTTAAAGTATTGAAACAACAACTCAATCACCTGAATAAATCTCAATGTAGTGACTTGTATCTAAGGGTCAAGGAAGCTAGGGAGAACCTACCGAGAATTCAACGGGCTCTTGCATTGGACCCTTATAACATGAGCACTTGAGAGGAAGAATAGGTAAAATTGGAGCAACTACTAGCCATTAGCAAACATGAAGAGGTCCTCCTTGTCGCAACCTACCCGTCCTGATTGGGATTAGGCAAGAGGTATTTATCGATGGATATGAATAACGATTGTTTCATTTGAAGGGTGAACCAAATGGTTCATTAATCCAATGACCGAGACACTCCTAAGTCTCATATCTCGCATGACGAGAATTGTCTAATTTAAGCATTCGATTGGAGTTGTCACTAGCCATAATCGAAGGTCAGGCTAGAAACCCGAATCAAGACGTGGGAGTATCGTCTCAATATGTGCGAAAATCAGAAATTCTAAATATCGGGGACTTGATTACACTAGTAATATAACTATTGCCCTTTCTGTACCTAAACTTGATCGCTCGTAAACTAACGTACCGGGCAACCTATCGAAAAAAACTTAAGATCACACCTAACCGTTCTAAAAATAGAAAGTTACATTAAAAGTGCATAACTAGATAATCATAAAGAAAATCAACAACCAATGACCTAACATCATCTCTAGAAAGAAAAGGCAATTAAAAACCCTAAAGCGAAGCCCTAATGGCTTGTCCGAAATTTTGGAATTTTTTAAAGGATTTTTCTCATTTTTCATTTTGTGAGTTTTTAACCTAAAATCTAGTGAAATTAGGCCAAAAACTGATTTATGAGAATTTCCTAAATTTCTGGATTTTTTTGGAATTTTCTGGATTTTTTTGAATTTTTGAATTTTTTAAAATTTTGAATTTTTCTGAAATTTTTAATGTTTTTAATGCTTTTCAGGCTTTTTAATATTTTTTGGATTTTTAAACATTTTCGAATTTTTTTTGAATTTTTTATGTTTTAATATATATTTCTTGAATTTTTGAATATTTTTATTAATAAAAATTCCGGACCGGGTCCCCTGACTTGATCCGCCCACTATCTGACCCGGAATGCCTTTTTTTAAAAAAAAATTTCCCCTTTTCTTTTTTCTTTATTTTTCTTTTCTTGTTTTTGTGTTTTTTTTTTACTTTTTCTTCTACCCCTTCGTGCCCAGGACGTCTTCTCCCCAGAATGTTCTCCTCTTCGCCTCTTCACTGAGAACATCTTCACCGAGGAAGCCCACCGCCGGCCGACAGCTTGGACCGCCAGTGCCAACGACCGACACAGGCCGTACGCCGTGATCGCCGGCCGCCGTTCCGACGACGATACCAACCACTTACTCCGGCCATGGAACCGACATTAACGTGTAAAAAAATCTGATTTCTCGACCCTCAAATTCTCGACCACCCCACAACAGACAGTAACACTAAACATACGAGGACACACACATCAAATGAAGATAGAGATCCAACTGTTTCGCTCCAAATCGCGAGCACATCTGGTAACCGGGGATGAAACTTCCGACGAGGAGGCGTACACATGCGGCCGAGTCGGAGATGTGTGACCTACGACGAAACCACATGAACCAAAACGAGAAATTTGAAGTCAGCCACAATAACAAAGCAAATCGTGCATAAAACGACACTCTAGAGTATCGGTTTTCATGAAGTTCATCTCGGGTCTCACGTGGGCATTTTACCGCGCAGGTGCTGTGCGACTAAAACTACGGGTTTCTAAGTCGATTTCAGCGGGGTTTAAAGGTTTTTCTTGGTAGAGATTGCTCAAGAACGCATCCTAGAGGTGCAAAGAAACATTTTCCTCGTCTTGTGGAGCCGGGCGACCACCGAATAGAGTCAGTGTACCCGGCACCCGAGAGGCAGGGGAGGGGGAAAGCAAAAACAGGGGAGTTAAGACACCCACCTATTCGTGGCTGTCCAAGTCGAAGCGCGGTGGCTGAGGGGGGCCCGATGGTGCCCCGGGTGGCCCTCCGGCGAGCGGGTAAGACTCGAACTCCACCACCTCTCTCTTTGGCGTCCCTCCAAAACGGTCCCGGGTCAGTCAACGGAGCCAGCTCTTTTTCTTTCTATTTCCAGCTCAAAGCGGCCACTGATCAGTCTGCCCTCATTGCTCTGCCCTGCTTCTTTGTCTTGGTCAGAACGCACGCGGTGAGGCGAGAGGAAGAGAGGCTGGGCTTGGGGGGAAAAGAAGAAAAGAGATGGGCCGAGCTGGGCCCATATGTGAAGAAAGAATAAGAAAGGGGAGCTGGGCTGACACGGGCCTGATTCGCCCCCTTTTTTATTTTTATTTTTTATTTTTAATTTTTTATTTTTAATTTTTATAATGATTTTTTAAATAAAATAAAATAGATGAAATAAATTAAAAGGAAAATATGTTTCACTAAATTCTATTAATGCAAATGCGCCTGATATCTACGTGCCGTGTAGTTTAATAAAAATATTTTTGCTTAGGGGTTAAAAATAAACTCCTAATTTTCTATGCACTTAAATCTTATATGACTTGGCAAAATTTAGGTGTCAACACTCCTAAAGCAAAAAATCTAGGAATCTACGGCTCAAGGAGGGGGACAATAACAACAAGATTTTTTTTGCCTCCATGATGCGTAGAAGTGCTCACAACAGAATTATTTAGCTCTCTCTTGATAATGGAACACTATAATAGATGAGGAAAACTCTTATGGATGCAATTATTTCTTATTATCATCGCATACTTGGCAACTCTAGGCTTATTCATATCCCTTACGAGCGGTATGCCTCCTTATTCCCTGAAGATGTCATTGCCCTAATCACTTCACTAAGATCATTAGAGTGCTCAAAGGCCTCTACGATTTCAAAGCTTTGGGTCCAGATAGATATAAAAGTTTGTTCTACAAAAAAGTCTGGCCCAGTAGTGCTATAGAGGATGCTATCATGAAATTCTTCTCCTCAAGAAGAATGATAAAAACTATCAATTCTACTCTGATATCCCTAGTGCCATAGGTTCAAATCCATCTCGTCTCATGGATTTCAGACCCATCTCATGCTACAATGTTTTATATAAGATCATATCGAAGCTACTTGTAGAAAGAATCAACTGTATCCTTCCTTCAGTCGTTGGTCTCAATCAAACTACTTTCATCTCGGGACGACAAAAATCTTGGAAACTATTCAACTTTGCCAAGAACTCCTTCATAATTATCATAAGGGCAATAAAGGCAAACGGGTGGCAATAAAAATTGACCTCACGAAAGCTTTTGATATGGTGAAATGAGAAGTTATACTCGGTGTTCTTCAAGCTATCAATACACCCTAGAATATGATTGATTTGATAGCTCAATGCATAACGACATCGAGGTTTTCAATAAACCTCAACGACAAACAGGTTGGCTACTTTGCTAGTACCAATGGACTAAGGCAAAGTGACCCATTCTCTGATTATTTGTTTGTCTCGGTTATGAAAATCCTTAATAGGATCATCATTGGGAAAGTTGCCGCTTCTTCCCTAAAGTATCATTAGTGCTGCAAAACGGAAAAAATCACTCACTTATGCTTTGTAGATGATCCGTTTTTTTAACTCATGGAGATGCAGATCCAGACATTTGCTTTGTTGATGCACTCAATGAATTTGTAACTCTGACAGGATTGCACTTCAACCCAAATAAAATGCCAAATCTTTTTCTCTAGATTGATCGAGGAAGAAAATGGCATTATATTGGATCACACGCCTTTCCCTACATGTACCCTTCCTATTAGATACTTTGGTGTTCCTCTTATCACAAGACGACTTGCGCATGCAGATAGCAAGTGTATGACTGATAAAATCTTTAAAAAATAGAAGGCTGGGGCATGCGACATTAGCTATGTTGGGCGTCTCTAGTTGGCCAAATCGGTATTTATCTCCATCTTGCAAATGTTCTTACTCCCAAAGCAAACTATATATGAAGTTGTAAAGAAGATCAAACAATTCTTATGGGCTGGAAATACAAAAGGCCACAGATCACACAAAGTTGCTTAGAAAGTTGTTTGCTCACCAAAAAAGGAAGGAGGACTAGGGTTGCTCGATCTAAAACTATGGAATAAAGTTTTGCTAGGCCGCATACTTTGGAACCTCATAAATTATCCATCGTCTTCCTTATGGAGTAAGTGGGTTCACAATACTAGATGTAGAGGCAATCCGATTATGCAGCTTGAAATCAAGGGTACTATGGCATGAAACAAGCACGGTATACTTTAGTTGAGATCGGCTTTAGCTTCAGCCATATCTAGGCAAATATATTGCTGCAAAGAGGTTTACGATGAAGCCAGGAGTGTAGGACTAGCTGTGGGATGGTACCAATTGATTTGGATAGGCGGTGTCAACAAACACAATTTTATCGGTTGGCTAGTTTATAGGGATAAATTACCAACAGCAAAGATCATATCACGTTGGATGCTCGAAGTAGATATCCATTGTAATTTTTTTATGTCTAGTTTGAAAAACAGAGAATATCTATTCTTTCAGTACACCTAGACCGAAAGCATTTGGCGTACTATTCTTGTACGATACGGAGTCTAGCGTTCTTTAGGAGGATGGAATGATGAACTTTAACTGATGATCAAGGCTACTAATGGCAAGGAACTAGTGGCAAGGTATCTTTCCTAGCAATCATCTATTGTGTTTGGATGGAGCATAACAATAGACGTTTCCAACACAAGTCATCTGATACCATTATTATCTTGGCTAAAATTCGTAAACTTGTCAGAGGGTGAGCTTTGCATTACAAAAATTTTAGACCTGCCTAGATAAATGTAATATTGGCTACTATATGGAGACTCCCCACTCCATTTTTTTGTGATCTTAATTCTATTTGTAATGCCGGGGAATGCCCTTAAGCTTATGTATGTCATCTCATAAATGATATTTATATTTTTACCAAAAAAAAGATATTACTTACTATTTCGTGATTCTCTAAGATAGCTAATTTCTTTTCCTATGCATATTGTTGAGTGTAAATACTCTCCTCCAATAACTTGTAAATAAAAGCCAATTGAGTAAAGATATAGTCTTTACTAATTCTCTCTCCCACTCACTTGAACATCCAAAAATATTTACGGGATTATCCCTAGCATATGAATCCACCAAAGAGACCATTCACCAAGCTCTGGGAGAACACAGAAGGAATCTGCAAAAACCTATTGATTTCTCTCAGGTCCTTTGGACCATATTGAAATTAAAATCGGACTCATTTGATTAATTGGCCACAACCAAATCTGAATCAAGACTAGAAACCAACATTCCAGACAAATGGCAACTAGATCTCAGAACCAACACGTTGCCTCCACGACTAGATGAGCAATCAACAGATAAATCTCAATCTTTATCTGAACCTTGCACTAGCCATGAAACCCTGATTCCAACTTAGATTATGCAAATCCAAATCTGACCTAGATCATGAACCCTTAAAAAAGTACAGCTTTGATAAAGCTCTCTATCCGCTAGACCTTTATTATTCACTGTGTTTAGCTGGTCATCCCTTTGGCCCAAAGTTCTTAATACTATTGTCCTTGTGTCCATAAAAGTTTACATTATTGTACCGTGAGAGCATCTTGCGGATGCCCATGTTATTGTATCATTAAGTCGTGTAAAAGTCTACAATATGCATGGCCTTTAGAATATAAGGCAAACTTTAGCTATACATTGAAAAAAAGTTGAGAAATATTTGAGTCTATATAAAGTATTCAAGACCAACTAAACATCTCTCTCTTTTCTCGAAGCCAGATGGCATTTGAAAGTTAGAATTATATTCTTAGTCTGAAGAGATAAGTTGGCTTCGCAAAAGTATGCTCTCCATTTGCCAATTTGTTGTGGATCATAATGTTTTTTAGGCCTGAGAGCCTTATAGTCTAGATTAACGGTGTCTAAAGACTTAAAGCTAAAAGCCAAGAAGGGTTGTGTTGTGGAATATCACATTTGTCTTAGATGTCAAAAATCTTTACCATAGCCCTCTTAGAGCAGTATTTTTCAATAATATGACTTGATATGATTATTAAATCGGAATGTAATACAAGAATACAAATTGTCAGTCCTGATGTTACAATTATCCAATATAGAGGGTTAATTCAACTCGCCATAGTCCCAAGCTCACGAAACTTCAATTTATTATCTGCTTTAGTCATAATTTCAATTTGATCATGATAGAAAAGGACATTGTTCTTGGTTTTAGTATGGATTTAGTGATAGACGAGTTTGAGAAAATGAAAGAACGTCGACCTCAATTTAGATGCCCTGACTTGGTAGATAAGGTGGACTTTGTATTTTGCATAGGCAATTTTTTTTAATGAGAATATGCGTTTATAATTCTCACTGCTCAGCTGTCGGTACCTTTATGAAATTGATTTGAGAATTCAGATGATGACACTTGTTGACAAATATACATTTTGAAATGCTTGCACATCTCGCACAGGTTGGCATATCTAGAACACTGACTTTGAAAATTGAAACGGCAACTAATAATTTTATTAACGGATTAATATCACAAAAAATTTTATATTGAAAATCTTATGATAAATTTACTTCAAAATAATTTTTTGACCACAAAAAATCCCAAATCGGTACACCTATGATAAATTTACCTCAAACTAATTTTTTGATCACCAAAAATCCCAAACTAATATATTTATAACAAATTTACCCTCCATTAAATTGGATTAATTCAGAAATTTGACAGTAAAATTTAACGAAAACTAAATATGAATAAAATTATCGCAAGTGTACTAATTTGAGATTTTTAGTGGTATTAATTTTTCATTGACACACATATATTTAATATAAATATATACATATATATATGTATATATATATTGCTACAAGATTTTGAATCAATGATAAGCATATGCTTTCTGCCAAACTTTCGTGGTTGCCCCTCTTTAAGGTTAAATCCCATGTCCACACTCGTCTCTTGGCTCCTAAACTTTTTGGATTATGACAGTAGGTACCATGTGTTGTGGCTAATTATACAACCTAAAAGGCCTAGGGGGTCATGAGTAGGTTGACTTATAAAAATTTAACAAATGCTGTGAAATAGGATCAAATAATGTCCTTACCTCTATTATCCTCTTTTTCTTCGGGGAAATTCTTTTCTTCCGTTTCCTTCATTTACTTCTTGCTTTTGAAGTTTCTTCATATTCTCATGATTCTTTTAAATTTCTTTGACATTAGTGTCATTTCCTCATCTTGATGCTAATTCAACTGCATCAAGTGGATCGGCTTTAAATGCAATGGACTTCTTACATTTTATACCATCTTCTTCATGTACATGCTTAGCTTCATGAGCCATCAGGGTTCCTATTAACTCATTTATCCTTAGTATCTTGCGAATGTATGTCTTCACATGATTCCATTCTTTTGGGAGAGCTCTTAGCAATTTGTTCACATTGCCTTCATTGATGTATGTCTTCCCTTGGTAGGTAGGCAATTCACATCTCGATGTACCTTGTGTACATTTCAATAATCGTTTCGTTCAATTTCATCACGAAGGATTCATATTTTTTAAATAGGACTTCATTTTGGTTTCTCCGACTCTATTAATCCCTAATGTGACTTGAAGCATGTGCCAAATTTCCTTGGCTGTGTAGTAAACGGAGAAATGTGGTTAATTCAGAGGGAGAAATCACGATGTAAAGCATAAAAGGCTTTAATTAAAAAGCGTGCCTTCTGACGATTTCTTTGGAGTAATTATTGTCAGAGAAGTCTTTGATTTGTGGCTTCCTCATATCTAGAGGCTATTCAACAGTCGTTCTTGCTAACGGAGAAGCATTTATGACAACTTGGACAACATCCCATGTTGCACAATTTGCTGAGCTAATAAATGCTCTCATCGTGCATTTCTGGTAATTGTAATTAGTTTCATCAAAAAAATGGAGGCCTTGACATTGATCGACCTTCAAAAACACCTTTACCAATATTGTTAGTAATAGAAGATTATTATACTCTTCAAATATATTATTTCGAACAATCTGCTTCTGATACCAATTGTTGTGACTAATTATACAATCTAAACATGGTGAATAGATTGGCCTATAAAAACTTAGCAAATTCTGTGGAATAAGATAAGTTTAATATATGCAACATGTGTTTGATAGATGCATGAATAAACTGACAATATCAAGTACACCATGTTTCTATCAAATGTGAAAGAGATAGAAAACAATGCACACTAGCTCGTTGCGGTCTGGCTTGTGATTGACAGCCTATCAAAATTCAAACACCACTACAACACTCAGGACATTCCTCAAATCAAAGTACAATCTCTGACAAGTACTCTCAAAGGCAAAATGAACTTCCCGCTCACAATAGAATGAATGTATCAAAGTTTAAGGCTTTCTTGGTTCCATAGTTGTATCTTCTTTAGCATGCATTAATCTTCTTATATAATCTTCAATTTCCCAACTAGCCATTAGATAATGTCCAAGAGCATCAATTTAGCTATTGAAGATAATCAACACAATCATTAAAGATATGGTCATCCGTATAATCAAATCTTCCTGGTAATTGAATAATTTCCATGAAAAGAGTCGGCCATGCTAGTAAAAAAATCCATTTCTCCAAATAAATGATAATTGATTTGATTCTTCAAATATTCTTTCCGGAGTTCCAAACCTAAGGCTAGCCGTCGAGTTCCTTTAGACTAGAAGAATAGTCAAAGGAATATATATGTATTCTTATCAAACACGTGAACACATTTTTCACAAGTGATATAAAGAGCTGCTTCTATCAGCAATCTATGAGTTTATCAAAGCTTCCTGTTAGTAACTAACTTACTACTTTTCATTTGATCTTCCTTAGTACATTAGTGATCAAGACTTCGAAATTGCCTTATACCTCCAAGTCTTCATGAAATCCTCATTATCTTTGAATTGTTCACTCTTCATCAAACTCTGTGTAGTTTTTACTAGTCTTTTTGTCACGCCCCGCACTTCTCGGTGCGCCACATCCCTCGCAGAGGTCAATTCATGTGCGACGTCCCAGGACGCGTCGCCGACCCAAACCCAACACAGAGATTCAAAGCGCATGCGGAAGTAATTAAAACCACCCGTACATAGATAAACGCATAACCAAGGGTAACCACTGAAATCAATACTTGTACTAAGACTGGAATTCATTTACAATATCCAAATACAGCCCAAATACCAAAAATCAAAAACGATTCAAGGCCACTACGACTAGCTGGGGCTCTTCACAAAAAATGCATCCATACGCTTGTCGTCCTCAAGGTCGGGGATCCGAAAAGTCGGTTTTACAACAACCGTGAAAATAAATCTCGTGAGTAATTCCCTAAACCTAAACTAGGCTAACATGCACCTCGACAAGTACTACACAAAGACATAATACACACATATTGCACTCGGGGCCCTCGGGCCTAAATCTAATCCCACTAGATCCTGCAGGGTTAGGCGTCAAATCAACAAAAGTAACTACACGACATAATTTAATCACAGCACATACACGCGTATTTCTATGTCACAACGCATGTTATGCATATGCTAGTGCTCGCACTCATGCTCATGCCTCATCAATGCATTATCGCACACTTGCACACTAGCACTCAGCCATTTCTCAATTTCTCCTCCGACCCGCGTTAAATGCATCAGGTCTATCACTTCGAGATCGATCTCTGGCCCGCGTAACACGCATCAGGCTCATGACACATTACCCGCGTAAAACGCATCAGGTTGGTCATCTTCCGGTAAACCGGGCATCGTCCCGCGTAACACGCCTCAGGACGGGTTCACTACCCCGCGTAACACGCATCAGGGTTTATTGTGATCACACATTCACAAGTCTCAATTTTATTTGAACCCTGCGTTAAACGCATCAGGGCAATTTAGGTGATCACAATGCACATGTCACTCGGGCACACTTATAAATGCAAATGCCGTGTCAATGCTTGAGATGTGCACCCATGGCCATAAAGTTCACACTTGGGCATCCACATGCGCGAATTACGATGCAACATACTCAACTTGTACCGCGCATATTCAAATTCATAATTTAACATGCCCAACTCAGACAATCAATTTAAATCAGCCATAGCATCAAATTGACACACTATCCACGCACAAATTCACATAACCGGGTCCACAAGCACTCGCATATTCGAGGCCCACTAAGCTAATCCATTTCTAGTCCCGCTAGACACGCGACATGGCATCATCAAATTAACCACAATCAAGGCTCAGCTAGCCAGTCAATTCTACCAATCGATCTTTCCCGGTAATCGCGCGTTTAGACCTCAAATTAATCGCGCTGCGCCCAAATTCAGTCCCGTCGTGGGCGACCATCACACCGTACTTTCCAGGCTAATAATTATTTCCAAAATACTCTATTGTACTCCCCAAATATCATTCTAATTTACCACCACAAAATCAAATACGGCGCACACTAAAATCCACATATTAGGCCCGAACATTCTCGAACTTGGGCCGATTTAATCCAAACTATCCAGCCCGCTTATCGCGCCACTCGGGCCACTAATCCTCCATTAATTCAACATACTAATCCGCCAAATTGTCCACAATCATAGTCCCTAATCAATTTCATAATTTAACCCCTAAATTAACCCCTAAATAACCCTAATTAACCCCTAAACTCGTCTAGAAATGTAAAATTAGCCTAATTAGGGTTTAGGTTAACTCACCGGTGTCCTATCCAAAATGGGTCGGATGAACAAAGTGACCTACTGCGAATGCGCAGGGTTTAAAATGAACAATGCTCGCCGGGGTGAACAAGGCCGGGACGAGATGAGCAAGAGCGGGAACCAAGTGGGCAAGCGGTTCGGGGCAAATTTTAGCAAGGCCGGGCGATCAAGTTGGTCGGATCGGGCTTAACCCACAAGGGCAGTGGCTCCCGGGCCGAAGGCCCTCCTGCCCAAAACCGTGGAAAGAGGAGAGACACCCGGGAGAGAGTAGAGTGAGGGAGAGTGAGGGTTCCGGGCCGGGTGAGGAAGATGGGACGGTGACCGCGATGGTCTGGACTCCGGGCGGGCGGGCGGCAACGACGGGCCAAGAACGGCCGCCATGTCCGCGCGAAGAGCGTGGCGATAGCCTGTCAGGCTACAGGCGCGTAGAGGGAGAGAAAGAGGGCAGAGCGGGCGGTGATTTGGGGCGGCACCAAGACCTGTGAAGGGCGGCGACGGGCGGATGGCGTCGGGCACGACGGGCGAATCTGGCGGCAAAGAAGCCCACCGTTTATGCCGCCGCCACAAGCGAGGGAGAGAGAGAGGGTCAGAGGGAGGTGGAGCGGCCCGTGGCGCTGGCGCGTGCGGTCGAGGCGACGGCAAACAAAGGCGGCACGGGCGACGCCGGGCGGCTCGGAGCGGCGACGAGCTCCGGCCGGACAGGATCGAGCGAAGGTAAGATAGAAGCCAAGACGAAGAAGAAAAATCAAGGAGAAGAGGAAGAAGGAAGGAGAGAGGAGAGAGAAGAAGAAGGGAAAAAAAAAAAAGAAAAGAAGGAAAATAGAGGGGTAGGTGTGCAGAGGGATGGGCTGAGGGGACGTGCGCAGGGGGAGACGCGTGAAGAAGAGAGAGAGAGAGAGAGAGAGAGATTAAGAAAGAAAAAATATACAAATTCAAATATTAAACGCAAAACCGAGGGCTCGAATTGAATCCGAAAATTGCCTATCGCCTCCTAAATAGGCCTCGCACATAAAAAGGGACAAAGGCCAAATTAATGAGACTAAATTTTCACGAGGGAGGTCTACTAGTCCAAATTCACACTTGGTCAAAAACTTTAATTTTTCCATTATTCTTGATAATCTCGATCATCGGCCACATCAATGTCGACACCGTCCAATTTATTTCGTCCTAAAACTCCCGAAAATCGACCACCAAGTTCGGGGTCTAAATAACGACAAAAAATTCGATCGAAAAGTGCGATTCTAGCGAAATCTCTAATTTAAAATAATAACCGAGAGTGATCGGTTCTCCTAAGAGATTTTACTATAAGCACAATCGACAAATCACGCGCTTTTATAAATCCCAAAAATGGGTCAAAATCCAGAATGTTACACTTTTTACTTTGTACTTCAGATCTCGTCAATGACAATAAAACATCTTTTGTATCACTCAAAATAGAATACATCTACATTTTGCCATGTAATAATGAGAAATAGAAGGTTTTGTCAACTTGAAAATATGATAGAGGTTTTCTTAGTACCCTGAACTGATTCCTAACACCTCTTGTTCCGATATTTGATTTGTAAGTATTAGTGTTCATGATGGAATATCGACAAACATATAATATAAATATAATTATATTAATTATGACCTCACAAATGTAATACTAGATAGCTCGATTTCTACTCTTTTATTGACTCCTAACACTCCATTTTCACTATGAATTGACCACATTATCCATTATGAGTCTCACTCTTGATTTAAATTATTTCTTACCTTTTTCTTTGTTTTCTTTTGTTTCAATTTTATTAAAAGACAAAACTACCAATATCCTTTCAAATATATTTTTTTCACTCTAGCCACTTCTTTCACACCCATTGCATTTTAACCTTCACGTTTATCTTCTTCTAAACTTAATCCGCCAATTATTAATTTTATTTTCCCATATAATCCTCATGATAGTGAATTTTTCGACTTCAATTTTTGGTACAAATTTATGATAATTTACTCAAAGATTGAATGTTTATGGTTGATAAATGCATTATGCACAATTTACTCATCTTTCATTATATTATTTTTTTAGTGTAGTCACTATGGAGGATAATATTGAAGAGCACACCAATTACTTAACTGTATCTATTGATGATGAAACTAAGAATGGAGAACAACAATCAATCATGTCAGCAAGTTCATTTGGAGCTTCTTGCACTATAACATTGAAAATTATTCAATGATCTATAATGTTTTAAGTTAATAATGACTTTGTTATTGATGTAATTAAAAACTTTTATTATTTGATTTTGGTATTTTTTTTCAAGAGAGTTAAACTTTTTTAGAGAAGCCAAGCAGCTGAACAGACAACATCTTTTATTAAGTTGCATATGCAACTTGTTGTTATTACAGTAAATTTGTAATTTGAGGATTATTTTCTTTTCATTGATGATTTTATGAAAATTCTGATGTATAGACAAAAATAGGTTTGATTGGGTTGTCTTGCAATGTCATTACAATTGTCTTAATTTCTTGTGAAGAGCTAATTCCGCCACATGATCATGGCAAAGATAGTATTATATGTAACAATTTTGTAGGGAGCATTTTTATTTGCATTTGCGTGATAATAATTGATGTTTAGGATTTTTTATGTACTTAACTTTGTCGTGTTTTTAACGCCATGCAATAAGCGTATGAAAAATAATTAAAAATTGGACTAGTAGATTCACTTAATAAAATGAAAGAAGAGAAATTAAAATGCACAGAGAACAATGTAATGACATATATTAAAATTATAATTAAACGGAAATGCATATTAAAATTAGCAGATGGTTCTTTTTTACTCTTACTTGTGCTAAGGTTATTTTTTAAATAATAGTTGCCTATTTCAAAAGAGAATATACAACCCATTAAAATAATAATTGGCTAACTATCTACTAAATGAACTATTTTTCGAAAAAGAGGGACACCAATTTTGTTCCGAGAAAGAAAAGACAAAAAAACCAAAAACAAGGAAAAAGAAAATTGGGCAAAAAAATAACCTCAAATCAACAGTGGGCTCCACATTTAACGTTAATAAATGCTATTTGATAGGAGGATGGGTAGTTTCGTCTCTAATAAATTGAAACAAAAGAAAAATAAGAAAAGGGAAGGTAATAAATCATTTTAAATAAAAAATGGGATCCACGAGGGATGATGTAGTAATTATAACAGGGGATGCTAGAAGCCAAAAATAGGTGGAAATAAAGAAGAACTCGTACTTTTTTGCGATTTCCAAAACTGACCCTAGGGTTTTTCTTCCCTCCCTCCCTCGTGCTCTACTAGAATTCCTCTTCCGCTCGGAGGCTCTCTCTCGCTCGCTCGCTCGCTCGCTCATCTTCTTCCGACGCCTGCCTGCTCCGACCCCCGGCCGATCGCCGCCGCCGCCGCCGCCGCCGCGGTCGAGCGATGGACGGCGCCCAGAGAGGCCCGCCGCTGATCAAGCAGCTCGCGTCCTGCAGCCAGTCGACCCGCGAGCGCTCCCTCCGCGTCCTCCTCAAGACGTGGCTGCCGGCGCAGCCCGGCATCTCCGACGACGGCATGCGGAAGCTCTGGAAGGGCCTCTTCTACTGCGTCTGGCACGCCGACAAGGCCCCCTACCAGGCCCACCTGGCGGACCGCCTCTCGTCCCTGCTCCTCTCCCTCGATCTCCCCCTCGCAGTCCACTACTTCTCCGCCTTCCTCCTCACCATGCGCCGCGAGTGGGCCGGCATCGACGCGCTCCGGCTCGACAAGTTCTACGCCTTGATCCGCAGGTTCTTGAGCTCCTCCTTCGCCCTCATGAGGAAGTGCTCGTGGGATCTGGGGCTCGTGGGGAGGTTGGTGGGGGTGTTGGAGGAGAGGGCTTTGCTTGCTGATGACAAGTTCCAGGGGAACGGGGTTAATTACCATATTGCCACCGTGTATCTTGAGGAGCTCAGGCCTTTTCTTCCGGTTAAAGCGGAGACCTTGGAGGTTCTGCTTGGTCCCTTCTTGAATGTGATGGGGAGGTCGTTGGATAAAGTGTTACTCGGTAAGATCAAGTCCAATGTGTTTGATGTGTTGCTCAGGATGGGGAAGGGTCTGTTGGATTCGAAGAAGTCAGGGGTTGAGGTTGATTTGGGTGATGATTTGGTTGTTTATGGGACCATAGCCTTGAATATGAGATTTTCGGGTAAACTCTTCAAATTGGGATCTTCAGCTGAGTGCAATCAGGGGAACAGGAAGCTGCTGTTCGGCTTGCACGAGGAGTTCTTGAAGTTGGAGAAGGATTTGGCTTCTTTGGAGCTTGAGATTCCCATTCCTTATGTTTGTGCCAATGGCGACGAAGACGGCGAGGAAGTGCCCGACTTGATTCCCATTGGTAGTGAGACTAAAATGGATGATGCTGATTCGGGTTTACGAGGGAATGTCATAAATGGAGCTAAGATTACAAAGAAGCTGAAGAAAGCTAAGAAGGCTCTTGGTGGCGTGGATGCAGAAGTGAAGAAGAATAAGAAGAAGAAGAAGAATAAGAAGGATGTAAATCTTGATAATAGCACTATGGATGTGGAGAATGCTAATCCAGGCTATCTGATCTCCGAGTTCACGACGGATGAACTCATTAGTAATGGAAACATGATCTTCGATGAATCTATGATGTCTAACCTCCAAATGGAATTTGAGAGGGTCGCTGCTGCAGAGGGTCTAAGAATAGATGTTCCTACTGACTGGGATGCTGAAAAGGCTGCAGTTAATGGTGATGGTCACAAAAAGAGAAAGAGAGAGAAGACTAGAGATGGGCAGCGATCTCTCAAATCTGAAATGGCTGAGAGAGGAGATGATGGAGGTGCACCCTCCGCAAAGAGCGGGGACAAAAGTGTTAAGCGAGTCAGATTTGCGATGAAGAACAACTTGGTGTGGAAGCCTCACACTCCCTTACCTCCGCAAAATCTAAGGTTGCCGCCATCTGCTACTCCTAGAGGAAGTGCACTCAAGAAGGGGCTGTCTCCTGGGCCCATCATGGAGATGGCTCCTTCGGGGAAAAGAGCAAGACAGAGAGCGAGAACTGTAAAGAAGGTCCGAAAGACAATAAAGAGCATTTCGCCTGCTGTCAAACGTCTGAAGAAGTTGAAGGCGCTATCTCCCTAGCGGATTTAACGTTGTAAGATCAAGTTTTAGGAAACACAGATTCAGTTTTAATTGTTGATGTTTGATTGTCGTCCTTGGACTCTCGGGAATATCTACCTTGTTGGTTTTAACTTTGTATGATCAGGTTTTAGGGAAACACAGATTCAGTTTTAATGTTTGATGTTTGAATGTTGGCCTCGGACTCGACTTTACCAACCCTCTTACTTCATTGCCTCATTTATGCTAATTTGAATTCTTGAATAGAACATTATTAGGGAAATATTGTGAAAAATGGATGATGAAATTGAACCCGAAACAACTTCAAAGAATGAAATCAATGAGCATTGACATTGTTGTTAATGTAGTTGCTCGTTGATTGCCTGCGCTCATGAACCTGTAGCTTTGTGGGTGTTGGCCTCATTGATGTTTTTCTTTCTTTCTGTAGAGGGATTTGTCTTTGGGGATTTTGCACGTCTCTTAATGTTGTTGAAGCTTCTGGTCGGACAAAATGCCTTGTAGTTTAAGCTATGCTATGTGATTGGTTATTGTTGGTTTGTAGATAGTTATGGGTTCTTTCATGGACTCTAGTACCTAAACAATATGACCATCGCCTGCAATGTGCTTATTATTACCACAATATGCACTCTCTTCTGACTGAGTGCAGTCTATTGGGAACTCTGAAAGTAGCTGAACCTGTTAATGGTTTGACAAGAAATTTGAATGCTATTATCTTTCTCATTGCCCTTTCTTGATAAGTTTGGATTTACATCTTACATCATTCTGGTTCTGTTCGGTTATTTCTTGTAACTATATATTTTCATGCTGATTTGTTGATACCATATGGTAAGATGAAGAGTCTACATCGTGCCTCTCATTAGAACCAAATTCTAGGTGCGAGGTTTGTCGATTGTCAAATGTCACCGCCATGGAGAGGTGAGAGGTGATGAATTTCCTCGTAACTGAAGGGTAGAACATGCTCTCTATTCAGCAGATGAAAGAGCTATGATTCTGCTTGGAGATTGTGTGTACACTCATCATGCAGTGCTGAACTGCAGTTATTTTAAAACCACGTCTTTTAGTGTTGCAGCACGTTAAAGTTTCATATTCTGGTTCTTGATGCTCGGGGGAAATAAACAGCGTGCGTCAAAAAATCACTAGTTAATTGCATAAGTACTTGGTGATCGTGCTTTTTAAAGATTTGCTATTCAAATATCTCATTCTGTGCTTTGACTCTAACTTTTGATATGATGGTTGGTTTAGACTCCACATATCTATTGCTTCCTATGATATGTTCAATCTGGCAGTTCATTTCACTAGAAGAATATATTCTCGCTAGTTGAGTTTTGACCAGCCGTTAAAGGATGAAAAATGTCATGAAACAGTTGAAAGGGAGAATTATTTATCAACCGAGATTTTGTGATTTGCTTTCCAATACTAGATTTCAGTTTTGAGCAATATGGAGTGTATAGCTGCTTTAACATAAGCATGAGCATTACTCCGGAAAACATTGGTGACAATATGTGTGCATAGGTGGAAAACCTTCTGTGGCTAACAATACTGGCAAATGAGTTCCAAGACTTCCATTGTTGTTGTTCTATTTTCTTTTTATGCATTGCACGTACAGGTTGTTGGGTGGGGACAATCTGTATATGCAAATATCCAGAAAATTTATGCAATTCCAGCTTACAGTTAAAGTTGCAGCTGTTGTGATAAATGTCGATGCGGTGCTTCCTCTGTCGATGTTCCACTATATGTGGTGCAGGTTTTGCTCATTACTCTCTCTCTCTCTCTCTCTCTCTCTCTCTCTCTCTCTCTCACTCTCTCTCTGTGACATTCTGTTATTTATTTTTTCACCTATTTGTCTCGGTATGAATCGAGTGTTTGGTCTGCTTCCTCTTTGAGCAGCTTCTCATGGTCAATCTCATCACAGACATTCTTGGAGCACTCACATTGGCCTCAGAGATCACCTGATGCACAGGCCACGTGTCGGTCGGAGGTAAAAATTTGTTGGTGGCAAGTTGATATATCAATTGTTTGAGCTTTGTGTTTGTGTGAGTGAGGCACAATTCATGCAAATGAATTTTTTATGCTTTTTTTAAGCAAAGTTTTTGTCTTACTCATGTCCACTTATGCACTCATAATCCTCGATATTTCATTTTTCTTTTCTAAATGCTGCACTCGGCTTACCCATTTAGACGTTTCATGGTGAGATGTGTGATGTCTTTGGTTGAATCTTTTATGACCATAGAACCTCTCATTACTAATATTATATCGCGGAACTTGCAGTGACAGGTAAATATCAATTTGATTGCCTTTCTGTACAGGTTCATCTCGTCTGCGAAAGATAGTAATATAAATTTTGTATTGCAGGCTGTTTGTCAAGGTTGTGTCCTGCTTGTCCTCAACTTTTGAGGATGGAGCCCGCTAAATATAGAGAATGATGAACAAACAATGTGAAGAATACTTTGATCTTCAATGCATTGGTCCTTGCCAAGAAAGGGTCCTTGCTCCTTCCTTGAGTCAATATTTGGAACGAGATGCGCGAGTATTCATTCCACTTGGGCCCTCTTGTTACTTTCTGTCAGTAAGTGGATGGTGTAGTTATGTAACTAGGGGGATTTGAAAGCATTGGCAACAAGAGCAACGTTTAGGCCCTTTGGTGGAGACAGATGTATTCACGTGTGCTATGAGCATCTATTGTACTGTGCCAGTGAGATTTGTGGGTGCAATTTCTCGCAATTCTTTTCATTGTGATCCAACAGAGTTTCACTTCCAAGTGGCTGTCCAATTCTTAATCGAGTTTTCCCTGTTTTCATGGACATCGGATTAGATTGTCAAAAGGTAACTCAATCAGAAAGTTTTATAAGGTCCCATACTTCCAAGATTACAGATGCCTTAATGTCTAGTTTTTCATTCCTATTAATCACATTCGGACCTTACAATCCCTATGGAGATGACAGAATTTGAACACCCAACATGATTTAGGCTCTCTCCACTAGGATTGAGTGTTTTGAGAATTCTAATCTTCTCATTTCAGGTCAAGTAAATTAAATTGAGTACAGGTTTGGACTCTCGCGCTCTATAAAGAGGCAAAGCAAAAGTTTGAGAATGACCGGAGAGTTAGAGTATGACAAGAAAAAAAAATTGAATTGAGTGTGGAAAAATGACAAATGGTTTTTGAATTTTGGTTTAATGTGTAATGTCTCTGAATTTTTAATTTGTTTAATGTGGTTTTTGAATTTTGCCCAATAAGCAATGTGGTCTTTGAATTATTGGAAAGATAATGTTAAACATATTCATATAGTTGAAGGATTATATTGAATATGTATCAAAAGTCTAGAGATCACATTGAACAAAAATTCAGAGATCATATTGTAAAATAAAAATTCAGGAATCATATTGCATATTGAATAAAAGTTCAGGAACTATTCGTACCATTATCCTAATTGAGTGCAGTTGACTTTCATTTCTGGAGCCTGTAATTCTATACCAGCTTATTAGTAGTTGGGTTCTTACGATTAGATCTCTTTTATGAGGAAGATGCTGCTCATGCATAATGGATACAAAAGCTAAAGGAAATTGATTTCACAAGCCGAAATTGCAGTCCGAAGAAGAGAAACTACCAACGTGTCCTTTGTTGCTTGGATGAGTGTCATGAGACCCTAGTTGAGTTTTTTGCTCGCTCCATTTTCCCCACTTCTTTTTCTTTGTTTCCTCTGTTTTGTTATCATAGTAAGTGTAGCAATTTTAGTCATTCATATGATACTAGACACATGTCTGGATTAAATTTATTAATCTTGTTCATGTTATAGACGAGCTGAGTGATTAATACAAGGAAATAAGCTTGTCTTGTGCTATTTCACGCTTTTAAACCTATTTAAATATGTTTGTAGACATTAACTAAGTTGATATGTTCCGACCAAAAAAAAAAACTAAGTTGATATGTAATTTGTAGCAATGCGGCACACTCACACATTTTGACATGTTATTGTACATATAATAACATCTCCACATAAAGAAACCCGAAGTACCAGTAAATTAGTTCTACCTAACCTTTTTTTTTTTTTGGTAAGGAGTTCTACCTAACCTATTTATACATGGCAATTCCATTTCTTGAAAATGTTGAACCATTTCACGTTTAGACCACTTGGTAGGTGACTCATTAGTGCCTGGTCCATGATGGTTTTGAGGTGCTTCATAAACTTGAGTATCATATAGCTAAGATTGGTTTTCTCGTCATATTTAAAAAAATTAATCAACATATCGTGTTGTATCACGTTACTGGATACATACTGAAATTGTGATGAAGCTTACAATATACACATATTCAAGTACTAAAATTGCGATAAAGTTTTCTTCATGTTTGCATGAAGTTTTCAGTCACACCCTTACATGGAGCACGGAGAAAATTGCAACATAATTTAGCATTTCGACCATCACCATCATACACTTTTGATCTAACCATTTTCAAGAAAATTTCAATTTAGGTTTTAATTGTGCACATAATTGTCAAAATGGCATAAATAACAAACTTATACATGTTTGTACTGCTTTGGCATCTTATTGAGAGGTTTGTATTTCATGTCATATTGTAGTTGATGTTGTTTTTTATTTGTTCAATTTTTAAGGCCTAATTCCCTAAAAAACCTCTAACTTCAAGTTTAGTACCGAATTTTTTTTTTATCTCAAAAGACCCCAACTTAAAGTCAATCCCAATTTAAAATGTTATTTTGAGACTCCCTCTCGCTTAGGGTTTCTCTCTTTTCCTTGAAGCCACCGCCCACTTTCACATCCCCCTCCCCCTCTCCCTCTTCTTGCCTCTATATCTCATCATATTCAAGACCTCTCCATTGATTTCACGAATGACGCGATTGACTTCCTCCATGGAAGTGGTGAGCCAGTGAGCCTAGAAGTTGGAAGTGCGAGCGCCTCGGAAGAATTTGCTTTGATCCGCTCGCTCGCTCCGGCTTTGGGGCTTGCTCCATAGAGTCGAGCGCTCCACATATCTCCTAGGCTCCTTTGCTGTTGCTTTTAGCAATCGGTTTATATGAAAGTGATTTTGTGATCAACTGGCATATTTATTGTAGGTTTTTTCTTCCGAATAATAGATAGATCTAAATTTGGGTGCTCTTCTATTTTGATCTAGTTATAGATTTGAGATTTACAAAGCGTTTTCCGTGCTCTTTCAACCTATTGATGTTGTTGTCATCCTTATACGGTGATGGTGCTAGGATGCCAAACCTAGGCATGTATCGCCTTTTGGCAAAGCCGTGATTATTGGAGAGGAAAATTTCGCGTGTGCTCTTCACCGATGATGATGCAAGATTCGGTGATCGGCCACTAGCTGTGCTTTGATGCTATTATAGACCCGTCTTTGTGGAATGAGTGAGTCTCTGCAAGTTATACCAAGTTGATTTATATTTCAGATTTATTTGCTTTGTGGGATTTGCATCTTTATTTCAAAGTTATGTACCTCTATTTTATGTGAAATGAAAATTTTTTTTTCAACAAAAAAGAAGAAGGTCAAATCCCAATTGTTTTTGATTTATTTTTTTGTCTAAAAGAATAAAAAATGCCAAACTTTATGTCAAGTTCCAAATTTGCCTCGAAATTTTTTTTTTTAAAAATCACTAACTTTAACTCTAGTACTAAATTTTCGTTGCACTTTTCTTTGTCCAAAAATATTCACCAACTTTCAATCTAGTTTCTATTCTACCTCCATTAACCATCCATCCAAAAAATCGCCATTAGTTGTTTGACGTGGCAATTCCACATCGGTCACATAAGCAAGATGACATGGAAAATTATCTTGAAATGAAACTGTTCTTTGACATGAAAATTAGGGAAATTAGAGATAACTAATGGCAATTTTTGGACAAAGAGCTAATGGGGACAGATTCGAGACTAAAGTTAAAATTCGAAGTAGATTTGAGGCTGAATCTAAAATTGGGAGGTTTTTTTTAAGACAACAAAAGTTTAAGATGAACGTGAATTTGACTTAAAGTTTGGGGTTTTGTTTAGACAAAAAAAAGTTCATGGCATATTGGAATTAGCACTATAATTGTTGGTTATTTTGAAGAGCGAAAATTGTCGAAAAAGTTCTAAATCTTTTGTATTCTTGCCAATTCGGTTCTAAACTTTTTAATTTTGCTAATTGAGCCCTAAATTTTTTGATAATTTGCCAATTGAGTCAATCGGACCAATTTACCATGAAAAATGCTTATGTGGATACCCAACTAATGCCGGCCATCCTATGACCGTTCTACATGGCTAGACTGGCGTTAACGTGGATGCTAGACACCAAAATGGCGACGTTTTTTTTTTTCTTTTCAATGCAGATACGATCAAAACCCTTCTTGCCCCAAATCAAAACATGAAAACGTAGGACATCAAAACGTTCCAAATCAGTTGCTCATCCATCACATTGAGGACTCATCAATCTCGCACAACACTTGATGACGGCCGTCCGATGCTCAGGAGGAATCGGGGGATTCCCAAGAGCAGCTCACGAGGGCCCTCAATGACAACGACTTGGCGGAGCAGGTGGAGGACAACCCCAATTTGCTTGTATTGTCGGCAATCAGCGAACACGGCATGAAGGTATGCTTCCTTTTGGACTCTCCCACTTTGCAATGCAGTCTGTTTCAGCTCTTGTATACGCAAGTAGAGCTCGATATCTGTAGTTTTGTTTGTATGAAAATCAATCACGGATGAGGCCGCTTTGATAAATTGACCTTGTGTTATTCCTGATTGTGATACTCTGAACCGAAGCATTGCTCTAGTATCGCATGTAGGATCATTCGGAGTAATATTCAACCCATTTGGCAAAATGTCTCAGTTATGTCAGAATGCATGCTTGCAAGAGAAAGTGAGTTTAAAGAAGGCAATGAAAGATGATAAGCAGATTATTATTGAGGGAAAACATCTAGACCCAAGCATTTATTTAATGGATGACGGGAACAAATTGCCTGCTGATGATCTAGCAAAGAGCAAACAGTAAAGAGGCAAAACCCTTACCTGTTCCATCAGATGGTTATACTGCCACTCAAATTGAAATTAATCCTTCAACTATCTGTAGTGGTCATGATAAGAATTGCAATAACTCTCTTGGAAAAGCAAAGTTTGAAGAGGTCTATGTTGACCAGTTGCCTTAAAGGTCAGTTTCTCTAGAATAAATGCACCCATCTGAAAAGTCACTGAATGTCAAAATGTCAAGGATGCAGAGGAAAATAAAACTATGATGACTAGGAAAAAAGGCCGGGGCTGAACCAATAATTTTCCTATAGTTTTAAAGGTGGCAGAATTTGATCATAAGGCATTACTAGAGGAATGGATCTCAACACGGACATTTAGTGGTAAATGCCTTAATGAGGACAAAAATAGGTTTTTTTTTTGGTAAAGGAGGACAAAAATAGGTTGATGTCTTCATGAATTCACTAATCTCTTCTTGCAATGACACCTCGCAAGATTTGATCATAAGTAACGGTGTGAAATTTTTTGATTTGAACCATAAATACTTTGCACCACCCCACGACACTAAGGTCCGAGATTAGCGAGATCGTAATTGCAATCCCACTAAGATGCTAGCAATTAGGATGTCTCTTCACACAAGGTATGTCACAGCTTGCAAATAAAGTCCAAAATTAGCAAGACCGTCATTGTAACCCCACCAAGATTAAGCCACGTCACCGATTTGTTTTGGTTCGGCCCAAGCCGGTACAGGCTATGTCTGAATTTGACACAAGTCTCCAAAAAATGCCTTAAATCTGGGAAATGGACACCTGTTAAACTAGGCTTGATCGAGACTCGGGTTCACTACAAGTGAAATTTTATTTCCTTCTAATTTCTTAAATTTTGAGTCGTGCTGGTTTCTTGCACATTTCTTGCATATCTCATTCGGATTCGCATGATTGACAGTACAAAATTGCGGATCGTCTCACTCCTCTTGTTCTATACACTTGACGATAACTTTTCACCCTTATTAGGTGATTTCGAGGTAATTGCCTTTTCGCCACACCTGTTCTAGAACATGTCGTGTTTGCATTTCCGTATCCTGCATTTTTCTGACAAGTCATATAGTCCTATAATTTCGTCGACCGATAAGCTTATAAAAAAACTGCATAATTGAGTCGTGCTAGTTTCTTGCACATTTCTTTAAAACCACGTGAATTAAGTCAGTATATCTCATTCGGATTTGCATGATTAACCGTACAAAATTGCAGATCATCTCACTCCTCTTGTTCTATACACCCGACGAAAACTTTCCGCCCTCATCAGGTGATTTCGAGGTAATCGCCCTTTCGTCCCACCTGTTCTAGAACGCGTCGTGTTCGCATCACCGTACAGGAAAAGAAAAAGAACTGTCCTGGATTTTTCCGACGAATCATGTAGTCCTCTAATTTCATCCACCGATAAGCTCATAAAAAAAAAGTGCAATAAGAATTGGAAATGATCGAGAAGGATATATGAGCTAATACTTTTAGAGTGGGAAATATCATAATTTTTCTTGATCTAAAATAAAAATGAAAAAGTGGACTCGAACCGAGATTTTCTAACACTGCTTCTAGACAGAAGCGCGTCCACCTATTTTAGCCCGATTGCTTCTGGAGATTTGAACCAGTCCGTCCGCTGCGTTCCGCGCGGAACGAGACTTCAGAGCAAAAGGCAGCGAAAGTGATCGCTCCCTTGGCTCTGTACAAATATATATGCAATGAAGTCATGCACGAGAATAGGCTAACTTTCTCTTGTTTATTCTTCCTCGTACCGCACAAAGGGAGAAATTTGTCGTTCTTCTTCCTTTCCTGTTTCATCTGCTCTTTTTCTTCTTCTTCTTCCACGTTCACAATGTCGTCTAACAGAAGCCAAACACGGATGCGAACCGTGAAGATTTCCCCGCCCGTCAAGCCGACGTCGGGCTACCAGTACGATGTGTTCTTGAGCTTCCAAGGGCTGGACGCTCGCCACACGCTCGCGGATTACCTCTACGAAAGCTTAGTCGATGCTGGTATTAGTGTCTTTAGAGACAATGAAGAGCTTACCGTAGGCGGGAGTATTGGACCGGAGCTCGAGCGAGCGATCGATGACTCGAGGATCTACGTGTCAATCTTCTCAGAAGGCTATGCGTGCAGCGCGTGGTGCCTCCAGGAGCTCGCACACATGGCGAAGTGCCGTAGAGAATCCACGGGACAAGAAATCGTGCCCATCTTCTACAGCATTAGTCCTTCGGACGTCAGGCTCGGGACAGGGTCGTACGGCCAGGCCCTGCTCAAGCACGAGGGGCGCTACGGCGAGGGGATGGTGCAAGAGTGGAGGGAGACTCTAATGGAAGTCGGACATCTCAGAGGATTGGATGCACGAAACGCACCGTAAGTACAAGATGAAATTTGGGAACGATCCGTGCGATGACTTAGGCTTCCTTAGATCATTGAAGCGCCTAGGCCAAGCCTTTTCTCGTTCACTCACTCACTCACCAAGATCGGAGAGAGAATATAGAAAGAGAAGCTCTAAGAGAGAATGGAAATGCTCCAATTGATTTGGATGATACAAATGATAAGGAGTATATCCCTTTATATAGTAGAGGGCTTCAGATTACATCCATTGATCGATTCTTGAGCGAGTGGCCAAGATCGCACCTTCCCGTCTACCATCCACCGGCATTTATGCCGAGAACTCTCTAGAACATGGTGCGGTTACCGTATCGTCCGTCCTTGAGAATGTTCCGGAAGCTCCATTAGGGTTTGGACGAGCCTTTATCAATAATGCATAGTCCTCGGCGCATGAAAACCTCGTGACCGTGACATTCTTCCCCACCCATTTGAGCGACGCCCTTGGCGCTCTTGACTTGGGGTTGCTTGTTGGCTTCTTGGAACACTTCCGATTCTTCCGAGGCTTCTCTGTCTTTGGCTTCTTGGCTTGTCGTGCATTTAGCTTCTTCGGTTTGGCCTCCTCCATGTTGTTCAGCGAGTTTGCCACCTCTCGGAATAGTACATGGATCGGCATGATATGTTGAAGAGCATGATCCACCCTCGGCTTTGGCTCCATGCAAGACTTGATCACGAACTTCTCAACTCTTGGTGCATCGTCCATGCGTCAGATCGTGCTCAGTCAATCCATGGATCATTGGCACTCCGGATGGGCACTCCAGGTTGGTGATGACGATCATTTTGGTCCTCAAATCTATCATGGCTCTCGCCGCATCGAAGAATTCTATCATCATCATTGAGTGGAATTACCTTGAATGAGAGTTTGTCTTTTCATTCACCAACTTGGAGTTCCACGTCTTCGGCTATGCCCACGGCCGGTACATCTTCGGAGTTGACAGCCTTGTATCAATGACCGGTAGGCTCCACGTGAAGTCCTAAGCTTATGGCCGCTTCATTTGACATGAACAAGTTCGTAGCACTTGTATCAACCAAGGCAAAAAGGGATTCACCACATACCTTGACTTCAACGAATGGTAGGTGCAAACTTGTCGACTTCTTCTTTGGCGAAGCTTTGTCCTTCACGAAGTTGATTGAGTTGAGAACCTTCATGGTTCCGAGCTGCACTTGACGTTTCTCTTTGTCTTGATTCTGCTCCTCATCCTCTGTTATGGCGAGAAGCGCATTGATTTTGCTCTTCTTCGGGCATTTTTTAGTCCAATGGGGACCATTGCAACTGAAGCATGGGGATGGTAGTGGAGTCTCGAAGTTGTTCTTGTGGTCCCCTTGAGGTAGATTCCACTTGGGATCGCTTTGCTTGGATGATCCTTCTTCTCATGACTTCTCACGCTCTTCATTGTCTCTTTGGCCATGGTTGTGATCACTATCCAAGTCCTTTCATCCATAGGTAGCTTCGTCTTCTTCTTTGTCGTGGTGGCTATCCGACCTCCACCCGTTGCCTCTTGACTTTGGGGTCTCCTTGGTGAAGTCAATGAGAGACTCAACCACGGTTAGCCACGGTTAGCGCTCGTGAGAGGCTTTGGACGTCCCTTCGCTTGAGCTCAAGTAGTGCCCATGGCTTTAGTCCATCCATGAAGGCCCCGAGAGCCTCCTCCTCCCCAAGGTTGAGAATTTGGAGCTTAAGCTCGGTGAATTCCTTCATGTACTCTCGGACCGTGTCTCATTGCTCAAGGCAATGGAACTTGCTAAGGGCTTCTTGTTGAGCAAACTCAGGGAAGAAATAATCTTGAAACTCCTCAACAAATCCATCCCAAGTATTGATGGGATTGGCGTCTCACTTCGTCTAATCACAACTATTACCACCCAAAGTATTGTATTATCAACTAGGAACATCGAAGCGGTTTGTACCTTGGCCAATTCATTTTGGATTCCAACGGCATCGAAGTATTGCTCCATGCTCCATATGAAGTTGTCCACCTCTTTGGCGGATCGGTTGCCTTTGAATTCTTTTGGTTTTGGTACATCTAGCTTGTGTATCACTCGAATGGGCAATGCACTGTTCGCGATGCTTGCCTTGCATAGGACGAGCTCGGTCTTGAGCTGTTGCATCTCCATCTTCAATGGTTTAACCTCAACTTTGGAGTTGCCTTCTTTGAGCTCCACAACTTCAAGCTTTAGAGTCTAGATTAATGCTTTGAGGGCTTTGTCCTTCTTGAGCAAAGGGGCCGTCGTGCGATTGACGACGTTTGTGAATTCATGGCGGAGAGTTCATTTGACCTTGTTGATCTGCCCTTTGATTTTGTCGAGTTCTTCAATGAACTCCAACATAGTCATTCTGATCCTCATGAGCTTCTCATCAACCGCAGCCATGGCATTCGACGAGACACCCCTTTTCTTGGATTTCCCACGGGTCTTGTCTTAGGCAACCTACTCTTAGGGAGGCTTTTCATCCACAATAACTGAAACGAGTTGTTCTTGGTTCGACATTCTCTCGACCAGTTGGTGTGCTCCTCGATCTCCTTGAACGGACTCTCTACCTGCTCTTGATATCACTTGTCACGGGTCAATAGTTTGGGAATGATTCGTGCGGCAACTTAAGCTTCCTTGGTTCGTTAGAGCACCTAGGCCAAGCCTTTTCTCGTTCACTCACTCACCTAGATCGTAGAGAGAGAATCTAGAGAGAGAAGCTCTAGGAGAGAATAGAAATGCTTCAATTGATTTAGATGACACAAATGAGAAGGAGGACACCCCTTTATATAGTAGAGGGCATCAGATTACATCCGTTGATCGATTCTTGAATGAGTGGCCAAGATCGCACCTTCCCGTCCACCAATCACAAGCATTTATGCCCGAGAACTCTCTAGAACACGGTGTAGTTATCGGATCGTCCGTCTCTGGGAATGTTCCAAAAGCTCCATTAGGGTTTGAGCGAGCCTTTGTCAGTAATGCACAGTTCTCGGCACATAAAAACCTCACGACCGTGACATTTGCCTCTTTGCTCTTTGCTAGATCATCAATAGGCAATTTGTTCTCATCATCCATTAAATAAATGCTTGGGTCTAGATGTATTCCCTCAATAATAATCAGCTTACCATCTTTCATTGCCTTCTTTATACCCACTTTCTCTTGCAAACAGGCATTCTAACATCACCAAGGCATTTTATCGAACGGGTTGAATATTACTCCGATAATGATCCTATATGCGATACTAGAGTGATACTTCAGTTCAGAGTATCGCTATCATGAATAACACTAGCTCAATTTATCAAAGCGGCCTCGTCTGTGATTGATTTTCGCACAAACAAAACTATATATTGGGCTCTACTTGCGAATACAAGAGCTGAAATAGACTACATTGCAAAATGGGAGAGTCCAAAAGGAAGCATACCTTTATTTCATGTTCATTGATGCCGACAACACAAGCAAATTGGGGTTGTCCTCCTCCTGCTCCACCAAGTCGTTGCAGTCGAGGTCCCTCGCAAGCTGCGTGCAGAAATCCCCTAGTTCCTCCCGAGCGTCAGGCATTTGTCGTCAGGCATCGCGCGAGATTAATTAGTCCTAAATATGATTGATCGATTTGGGGATCTGAATCATGGCCTTTTTAGGGGCGAGCAACTGATTTGGGATGTTTTGATGTATGCTGTTTTCAGATTTATATTTGGGGCAAAAAGGGTTTTGATCTTTTCTGCATTGAAATAGAAAAAAAATCATTTTGAGTTCCAACGTCCACGTCAGTGCCAATCCGGGTCACGTAGGATGGCTGGCGCTAATCCATGCAAGCATTTTCCAAGGTAAATTGACGGGATGGACTTAATTGGTAAAATTAAAAGGTTTATGACTGAATTAGCAAAAGTACAATAGATTTAAGATTTTTTAGACTATTTTCCGATTAAGCCCAATTTTTTAATTATAAGTTATGCGTTTCTTTCCATTATTTGTCTGCTTTTGTAGAGGGTTTGTCCCAATTCTAATACTGTCACAAGCATGATGAAAAAGCTGTTTTGCATCAGTATGGTAGCAAGTTTTTACAAGAAATATACGAAACAAAAGTAATCGTGGATGCGTGCAGAAGATTTTAGCGAAGATTGTTACACAAATCGACTTATTAAGTGGTGTGTCAAATTATAAGTGAAAGTCTAAGCAAGTGAGCCCATTAAATACCCAATACGAATTTACGACGCCACTTTGTAAATCAATTTTTTAAATGCCGACTCTATCATTCCTTGCGTTCCTCATATACAAATTGGAAGCCAACAATAAAGTAGAGAAAAAGTTTTAATAGAATCAACAAGCATACACATTTGGGGAAGGAATGCTTGCAACCATAAATTAAAATACAAATCATCTAACATTTGCATCTTAATATTACGTCATATGAGTTCACACATGTTTATAAATTTTATCTGTCTTTAGAAAAAATCTTTTACTTTTGTTTTGCACCTAAAATCAATTGTCACATAGGCACATACGATTTACTTTGAGAGCATCTAAAATTTTTAATGCGATTGGACGACGCAACGGCTAATATAATTCAATCTATCCACAAAAAGGAAATTGCAAATTTGGATTGTGGTTGACGTCATTCAGGAGGGCTCGTACCTGAAGTACACGTGGTGGGTTATCTCCGTACATCCCTCCACTCCACTAGATCGCATGTATCGTATCTATCTATATCATTGCCTTCAATGCCGAAGGCAGTTTTGGCACGCGGAGACGCATCGAGCTTTATTTTGTTTGGAAGGAAAGGGAAGAAGAGAAAGAGATCGTGTGAAGATGATGTACTACGAGCAGCAACAGCCCGCGAGAATCAAGACGGCAAGGGATGAGCGGGAGGCAGCGGCGAGGCGGAAGACGGCGGCAGTGGATGAAGAGAGGTTGGAGATTGTGGATTTGAGCGGATTGTCGCTGGATTCTCTTCCAAGCCCTTCTCTCGATCTGGGGATCATCTGCAAGTTGGACCTCTCCAACAACAATCTTCAGGTCAACAATAACACTAGCATGTCTCTATCTCTCTCTCTCATGCCCACCTCCAAAAAAGAAAGAAAAAAGAACGGGCCGGTCCCAGACACTGACGAGGAGAGACCGGCCTATCCAATATTTTCTCGATACATGCATGCGGGTAAATTTGAAAGTGAAAATTTCTTAAATGTTTACCAATTTACCTAAATGTTTGAAAGATTTGAGAACCTATACATTTAAATTGAAATGGGAATAATTTGTAGCGATGACATCATCTTTTTTACGATTTCAAATTACTATTTCGTTCATCACACAATATTGAATCGTTATCATTTGTACTTCGATAGCATGGCTAGATTTTAATGGGACTTTTTAGTAAACCTCAGCGTCGACATCTTCGTCGATTTTGTGCTTTAGATAATAGGGTATATGTTATAGAGAATTAACCTGGTACATCATGATGATATTTTCATTGGATTTGGACAATTGTTTTGTGGTGGACCTAAGTAAGAGATTCAACAATAAACCTAAATTCATCCGTCTGTCGTTCCATTTCCATGCCATTTCTAATTATTCCATTCTATCGTTCTACAACTTTGCATCCTCTGTCTTTAGATATGCACCTTTGCACCCAGGACCGAGCCCCAGCACTTAATAATTCCAATCCATGGCCATGGCCTCCACTACACCTTGCGACCTCGAGCTGCGATGGACGACCTCGATCCATAGGCAAGGCTGAGGCACGTGATCTGACTGTGGCTTCCGGCCCGCAATCAGAGGTCGTGAGCCACCGTGAGATCTTCCAAGGCCTCGATGGTGGCCCGGGCCGACTAGCCGTGATGGTCCTAACGGCCATTCCCGCTATGAGTTGGTTTTTGAGAGGCGGCTCTAGCATACTTTCTTTGGCCAAACATAATGCTCCTATTCACTTGTACTAGATTCGACTCAACTATGGCGGTACGGGAAAAAGGAAACTGTTACCGATTCTCCTTGAGTGAACGATATATGTACTTTGAACTAGTAAGTAGATTTAATCACTTATCGATCGTCAAAAGGGTGACCGCCTAAAGTTACGTGGACTTCATATAATTCCTCCAACTAAACATGGCTAGACCCAGGAAAGCCAATCAGACAACATTTGATATAAGTGAATCCTCATAATTTGGAAAAAAAGATATGACTTGAGCATTCTCGGTACATGCGAGCGTAGCTCATACTGCATTGTCTCGTGTAATCTTTTGCCGTTTGTCAAATAAGCTGGATTCACAAGACCCTGCTAAAAGCTGAGGTCAGTAATAGGGGATTGCTTTGCATATATGGACACAGACGATACCGGAGCCGCTGGCGGCGAGGCTGGTGAACGTGGCGGTGTTGGATGTGCACTCAAATCAGCTGAAGGCCCTCCCGAACTCAGTCGGATGCCTCTCCAAGCTCAAGCTCTTGAACGTCGCCGGAAACCTCCTTGTCTCCTTCCCGGCCACTATTCTGAATTGCAGGTTCGTCGTCTCTCTCCACCAATCATTTTCATCGTCTTTGGGCTGTGTGGACCGACCTCATCGTATCTGTTAATTACGTGGTTGCCATCGTGGGGCTTACACGATGAACAGTTTAGATGGACTCAGTCCGCATCATTAACATTTTGATTGACTCGTTAATGACTCATTTATAAAACGCTTTTTCCCTAGATCCTTGGAAGAGCTGAATGCCAACTTCAACCAGCTGAGCAAGCTACCTGACTCCGTCGGCTTCGAGCTCGTCAACCTCAAGAAGCTCTCCGTCAACTCGAACAAGCTCACGCACCTACCTCGCTCCACCTCCCGCCTCACCTCTCTCCGTGTCCTCGACGCCCGCCTTAACTGCCTCCGCACGCTTCCGGACGACCTTGAGAACTTGATCAACCTTCAAACCCTCAACATCAGCCAAAACTTCCACCACCTCCAAGCTTTGCCTTACTCCATCGGGCTCCTACTCTCCCTCGTAGAGCTCGACATCAGCTACAACAGGATCGCAGCCCTGCCCGACTCCATGGGGTGCCTCAGGAAGCTCCAGAAGCTCTGCGTCGACGGGAACCCTCTCGTCTTGCCCCCGGCCGAGGTCATGGAGCAAGGCTTGCATGCGGTGAAGGAGTACCTGGGCGAACGGATGAGTGCCGGCTACGAAAGCCCGCCAAAGAAGAAATCGTGGATTGGAAAGTTGGTGAGGTACGGCACGTTTAATGGGAATAGCAGCAGGCGGGCTAACGGAGAAGATAGGGAAGGGTTCGCCATGCCCGATTTTCAGTCCATTCACGGCATCGCCACGCCGAGGCATGCAGGAATGTTCTCGCCGCGGCGCCTCTTCTCTCCTCGAAATTATTTCTCCAGGTAAACGGAGGTGCCGCTTCGGACGGGTAGGGCATCGATTTCATTGTAGCGAAAGCTAATAAGAGAGCTAAACTTTTCTTGTTTTGTTTGTATGTATGTATCATTGAAGAGAGCAATGGATTCGTATGGCTCTATATTATTATCATTATGCAACATTTGCTTCCTTCCATTAATTCTGAAAGTTGAAACTTTGGGCATTCTTTTGTATGCAGGGCACAACTTTTGTGTCCCTAAAGAGATCTCATAGAGGGCCAAAATGTAGATGCATAATTTGGTCGTTTGTATTAGTGAAAACGAATACATGATCTATACTATTAGTTAAAGCATAGAGGACCTCCTATCTTAAGGGATCTCAATCGCAAATTGATATTTTGTCACTCCACGATGGAGCAACGGCGACGAGTTTCGCCGCTTTCGATTAGGTCCCCCGTCTTATCAAAGGCAACGAGAACGAACGTGCGTCGTTGTTGATAGAATCAAAAGCAGCAAAAACTTTGTTTTTCCGTCGCCAATGCTCATACCAAAAGCAACGAACTTTCGGTTTCGTAGCCATTGCTGCACTCCTGATGAAACGCAAGTTTCGTCGACTAAAGTCTGTTCTTATCCGCTCTAAGGCGACAACATAGATGTTTCGTCGCTTCAGTAGTTCTTCAGTGACAACGGACCACCGATCTCGAGATGGCCCCTAGCAGAGGAGGGATCACGCAGGCCGTGTCGGATCGCAAGTCCGGATACGTTTGCAGGGTCGGACACCGCATCAAGGCCCCTCAGAAGATCGGGGTAGATGGCTCATCTCAATTGCGCAACTCAGGGGGAGCAGTTGCTAACGGCGGAGTTAGGGGGTGCGAAGGAGGAACTTGCGACTACGAAGAATAGCTTGGCAACAGCGGAAACTCAGTCGACAACCGCATCGAATAAGCCGGACAGTTGCTAATGTTGTTACTGTTCCGTCGAAAGTCGGGTATCCATGGCGACGAGATAAATCTTCCATCGCCGCTGTCGCAGTATGTGGCAACGAAATGTATGTATTCGTCACCATAGGCTAACTCGATGAAGCATTCGCCGTTGCTTTTGGCAATGGATTTTCCGACCTACAGCTACGGTGGCGAACTGCTCCGGCACCGTAGACCAGATTATTTTTTTTTCGGTAGGCGGAGTGTCAAAATTTGAGCTTCATCTCAAATCCAAAGGGATGGTGATAGGGGGGGACATCATGAAACATCACGAGCTTCAAATTGAAATTGCTCGACCAAATTTGTATCTCGTTTTGAACTCATCGAATGTACTCCCGACCCCTCAATGACAACCATAAGAAAAAGAGAGTATGGGATGTGAAGAGGGCCCAAAACTGCTGGTGATTCTCAGCCAAACTGGACCTGTTCATCGTTTTGGGTCGCTACCGCTTGAATCTGGCCTTCTCACGAAACGCCCCTGCAAAGCGACGAAGCACGAGATGAGTGATTTGAAACATACGTATTTTTATAAAAATAATCGCTCACAAAATGAACGAATGAAATATATCTTTGTCGCCCTCGAAAGTGTTCAATTATAATTCATTTAAAAAAAAATAGCATTAATTTTTTGATCGTCGGGTTTTTTTTTTTGGTGCCGAAGCACTTCTCTTTGATAGGAAAAAGAATCGCGGGTATGTGATGATAAGTATGTTTCCATAGCGTGTTATAGATTGTTAGAGAAGTTGTAACCTAACCACGACATATGTAAACGAAGAAACCGAAGCCGATAAAGCCGTCAAGATGCCTAACATACCTTCACTCTCGGCCTTTCATTGGCGTGTGCTTTCTTGACCTGGAACTCGACCTTCTTGGAGAAGAGGCGTGCAGGACGCTTTTCCTTGCAGCGCGGCCCCGTGCCTTCCCTCTCCGTTCCATTCTTCGCAAACGAATCGAAATCCACCAGCCCGGCCTGTCCCGAAAATAATTCGAGCATGAAGAACATTGGCTTGGCAATCGTTCGGCATCACCAGCATCGGGCACAAAACACATTCGTTACGATACTTCTTTCGACGTGAAATTCCGTCTTAGAAGTAACTCCATTTCAAGTACAACCCAAGTCGAAATTCCGATGGATGACTCAAACATGAAATTATTTGCATGCGTGAAATGAAGTTTGTACGGGTGGCCCTTATTTATGTAAGAATATGAGCCAATTTGTTTAAGGACCAAGCTAGTCTTAGGCCGTCGAATTGGAGAGGAGCGGCACGATTAGGTCCAAACTAAACAAAGGAAAAGCCGAAGCCGGCTAACTTGGGTTCCCACATGGAAGCAAAAGCCATGGAGGTGAAGCCAGAGGACGCTATGACTATTAAAATTGAGAAAACCACATGAAAAGTTCACGAACTTTAGGTCAATATATAATGTGATCATTGAACTTTTTATTCGTTCAATATGATCCTTGAACTGTAGCTCAATTTGCAATGTGGTCTCTGAACTTTTAATTTGTTCAATGTGGTCCTTCGACTTTCGATATATGTTCAATTAAGTCCATGAACTATATAAAAATGTTCGATATAGTCTTGAAAATTGAATAAATTGAAGGACAATATCGAATATTTTCATATAGCTCAGGGACTAAGTTGAACATGTACAAAAAATCTATGGACCATATTAAACAAATTAAAAGTTCAGGGATTACATTGCCCATTAAGTTACATTTTAGGGATCATACTGAATAAATTAAAAGTTTAGAAACCTTATTGCACATTTGACCCAAAATTCAAGGATCATTTATGTCATTAATCCTTTAAAATTCGGATTCGTATGCTTACACTTCGAAAGAACAAAAATATAACTTTTTATTTTCTCGTCAAAGTAAAAAAAAAAATGTATATGTTGATAACAAAATTTGAATTGAAGCATGAGGAAATGAATATAGGACTACCTCCCCAAATTTGATAGTTCCACCAGTTTTTCTTCGGCCACATTAGAAAATGTGAAGCGATTTTGCATTTCAAACTAGAACGAAACCACCAAATTCACGTGACACAATGTGTAATAAAATGAACAAACAAATGTCAATAACTTTAATTAGTGTTGTACTTACTAATTTCGACACACGCGCTACCAAACTTGAATACCAAAGATAGCAAGTAATTTCCACTGTTTCAACGAACTAATCCCACCTAATTTTCAACGACTTCCCGGCGGGCAGGAGAGGAGAGAGACACTCACCGGCGCGTCGGGGACGGGGCTCTCGCCGGAAAAAGGCCGGCCACAGCGGGACCAAGCATCTAACACGCCGTCGTAATTCAATTTCAGCATCAAGCCGCCGGACTTCGGCTGCTCCCTCGCTGCGGCGGCGGCGGCGGCGGCCGCCGACATAGGGGTTTTCGGTTGCGGCGGGGTCTTAACAGCTTTCTTCTTGCTCTTGTTATTCTGCTTCTTATCCGCCAAATTCGAATCCGATGCTCTGTTGTTCAGTTTTGGAGAGATCTCGACGACGTCGACAGTGGAGAAATTCCACCAGCTTGCTTCGCCGACGCGCTTCAGCGGCCTGATCCCCCTCCTCGTCCCGAACCCCAACCCAACTGGAATCCCGTAGCTCGCCGTCGCTTCGGCTTCGTCGCTCGCGGCCGCGCTCGCGCTCAGGTTCCCCAAGATGCTGTCGATTCCTTCGCCGGTCTCTTCGTCGAGGATTGATTCCGCATCGAATTCGTCGCCGTCGTTGAACTCATCGTCCAATTGGGGCGACTTCGATATGCTCTTGTTGTTGCCCCATTGATTTTCAGGAAATCGTGGGGAACACTTCGCCTCGATTCGGGGATCCGATTTGGCCGGAACCGGCTGGCGGAGTAAGAAGCTGGCCGCCTCAAAGCCCGGAAGAGGTAACAGCAAATCGGAGGATTCATCGGAGAAGTAGTCCTCGAAATTGGCGAATTTCCGGGGCTTCTCGAGATGCTTAGCGGAGAAGATGTTGGGGTAGACGGTGGAGAGCAGAGCGGCCGCTTCGTTGTAAATCTGATTCGGCCGTTTTCGGGGCGTGCGTGTTCTTCTGGTGGAGATTGAAATTGGAGAATTGCTTGATTCCGAGAGAGTCGAAGCAGGCGAAGACGAAGAAGAAGGAGGCGACGATGCTCGAGACGCCGATACCCAACGGGACTTGCTGATGATTTCCAGATCGAACTGGTACGTCCTGCCGCCTCCACTCAAGCACGAAGACATCGCGGCGGCCGGCGAGGTCAGAACAGGAATCCCCAAAACTGTTGCTTGCTATGTCTGAGTTACAGAAGAGCAAGAATTCTTAATCTGCATGTGAGAACTTCGAATTGGGTCGGTCGGAAAAACTGAGGCTGACTTTGAATTGGTTGGGTCTCTGGTTGGTTCTTGGTTCTTGGCTTTGGCTATGGCTATGAGAAAGGCATGACAAGCTTGGGAATGAGAGGCCCCTAAAACCCTAAACCCAGAAAGAATAGCCAACAAGAAGTACAAGACAAAAGCATACTTGGTTGGCAAGAACAAGGAGGGGAGCCTAGAACCAGACAACTTTAACGAGAGTGCCACTTGCTAATAAAGGCAAGGGTTCTACAGAATGAACACGAAGAGCATGCAACTTCACCCCGCATAAATTCTATAATTGGAGGGAGGGCACAACCACATGGAACTTGAGACAGCGAGCCGGTCGAAATCTAGAGCGCAAACAAAGATGTGGGCGCGCGCGCGCGAGAGAGAGAGAGAGAGAGAGAGAGACAGAGTTTATGCAGAAATGGTCACGAGGGGAGAGCAGACGAAAGGGAGAAGGAGCCGGCTGAAAGATCAGTAGAAATGGAGAAGTTACGGCCCTCCCAAGGTAAATTCACAAATTGGGTGTTCTTGTTCTGATCATCATCATCATTCTCGCGCTTACCCTTACTGATCTGAGGACACGAGCACATACAGACAGAGACACAAGATACACAAAGTAGGAGGAGTGAGGAAAATCAGCGAGTTGAATGTTCTTTCGAGTGTTGGGAGATAAGGACAGAGGAAGGGACAAGGCTCTGCTTCAGCGGCTCCCACGGTGTGGACCACACCGTTCAATAATTTTATCGTCCTCATCTACTAGATTAAGTCCATCATGCCCTCACTTTGTCGCTGGTACAGAAAAACTGATGATGTTTTTGCTGAGAATTAAAGAGGAAAAAATATGATGCTGTGTTTGTAAAGTAAGAGCAAAACTTATTTTTGTATTCTTCGGTCGAAATTTAGGACATTTGAATTAACATACGTGAATTTATGTATCGATATTCGAACCTTGTTTTGCAAGTACTGCTCATTCCGTAAAAAAGAATTATGAAAACCTACTGTGGCACCTAGGAGTCCAAGCCACCCAGGAAAATAATTGTTTTGGTGTACTAGATTATATATACTTTATTGACTTGAGTACTAGGAGCACTTTGGCCCTAACTAAAAGTTGCTACCCCGTGCCACCGGATTGACCGACCAGTAGTAAAGGGATCAGCTGTCGTTTGTAAGGTTACAAGTTCGATACATTTACGGGTTCTTATCACGTTGATCGAATCTTGGAATTAGTCGTACTAGCTTGCCTAACTGCGACGTAAGTTGTGTGGAGAGATCTTCTCACAGATAGCACCTCGGTAGGCCTTGGGACGAACTCGTTAATTTTGAATTTTTGGGTGACAAGTGATGCAGGGTAGTTATAGCTCAATCTAAATATTCTATAGCAGGCATGAGATTCTTATGTTAACGGCCAAAGGGGATCACGACTGCTGGTCAAACCTCCTCACCTCGTTTTACTTACAAAAAAAAATTTTGTGGACCATGATGCAAATGGAAAAAAGTTAGCGAGGTTTCTTATTATTTTTCAAATAATATTTCTTATTTAAATCTCATCTCAATTAATCTTCACAAGTGAATGTAAACCGCTTTTTCGATGTAGCATGGAAAATAAATTTCTTTTACTGGGTGCAAGCGTGGCACAAAAATAACTTAAGTGAGAGATGCCATGATTGGAGCCCGAGATCTGTTGGATTTAATGTCCATGTTTCCGTCAATCCACCTTTGAAAATCAAGAGTTAATGCAACATTCCCTCTATACCAAAACTTTTCGAAAATCTTACTAATTTTCTTTTCTTGTGAGATAACTCCATACAGGCTTATTACAAAACTTAAAGTTGTAGAAATCTTAAATCTGTGATAGGAAACATCTTAATGTGGTATTCGCGTCACAAATGCAAGGCCTATGCATTGAAAACTCAAAAAAGGGTGTCCCCGATGGTGCAAAGTCATTATGTCTTGGACCAAGTATTCAATAGCGTTAATACCACGAAAAACTTCAAACTGGTACATATGCGATAAATTTATCCCAAACTAATTTTTTGACCATAAAAAATCCTAAACTGATATATTTATGATAAATTTACCCTTGGTTAAATTTAATTAAATAAAAAAAAACCATAAACTAGTCTATTTGTAACAAACGGATGGTAAAATTTCAAAATTAGTACATCCATCAATTGTCAAGTATCATTTAACTTAGTAATTTGACAGTAAAATTTAACGGAAACTAATGGATGGTAAATTTGTTATGGGTGTACCAGTTGGGATTTTACTAATTTAAGATAATTTATCATAAATATATCAATTTAAAATTTGTTGTGATATTAATCCTATTCAATAACGAGTGTGGGGCTTTATCGTAAACCAGATTGTTAGTGCTGGTTGCCCTTTCTAATCCTTTTGCCAACGAAAAGGAAAATTACAAGGCATGGAATTACTCCCAATTACTTCGCCAACGTCACGTTAGCAAGCGACTCTTCAGGATGTTCTAGCAAAGGTTTCTTATCCGATGATGTGGCGAAACCTTAGTGGGCATGTCAGATTCCCACGGCTGACGTGGCCCGCTCTTTATTGGTTGGTGGGGGGCTGCGGGAGCGTCTTCCATCAGCTTTGTTTCTTGGTGCCTTTCGCCGTTACCCTGTGTGGTGGGTGACCATCATACGTTGAGCTCATTCGGTTCAACCATTTGCAATTTGGAAAATCAAACTACGCTGGCTTATCTCCATGAAATGATGCTCCTAACGTTTCAAACTTGCGTGGGGGCATGACACATGATGGGCACCCTTTGTGGTTCTTCATTTGTGATTTTCTTGAAGATCACACCAATCACGTAGATTGTCTTTTGGCGGGTTTTGCTCCATTGTAAAATAGATGTTTCCAGACAGACGTCGTCACTAGCTTTTCGAAGATTTACTTGCACCAAGCTTGCCTCCTTGATGCGTAATGTCTTACGTCTCAACTGTCTTGGATTAAATGGAAAATTCACCTCTTGACTGAAAATCGGAGCTTGACATGGATGACCCGTGTCATCGGGAGCGGTAATTTGCATTGCCGGTACTGCTCCTATCTATCGTTTTCTCGGGCATTGATCATCAACGTCGATCACCCAAATTGAAATCAACGGGAATCATTTGATTGCAGGGCTAATTACAAGTTCTATCATCAATGACAATCGATGGATCCTTGAGATTGCAACTAAGTGTTCTATTCGACAGGTCTGAGGACACTTTCTGTATTAAAGATATTTTGACAAAGTGATAATAATACAAATAGTCACTAAACTTTGGCATAATGTGCAATGTGATCCCTAAACTTTTAATTTGTTTAATATTATCTTTGAAGTTTTGGTACATGTTCAATTTAGTCATTAAACTATACAAAATGGTTCAATATTGTCCTTCCATTTATTAAAGTGCAAGGACAATATTGAATATTTTCATATAGTCATTGGACTAAATTGAACAATTTAAAAATTCAAGGACCACATTCCATATTAAGCTAAACTTCAGATACCACATTAAATAAATTTAAATCGAGGACCTAATTGCACATTGAATAAGAGGTCAGGAACCATTTGTGTCGTTTTCCTTTCAACAAGATCTTAAAAAATCGTTGATGCATATTCCGGACTGAATTGTGATCCAGCTTTGCATGAATCATGATGCTATTTGGACTTTGAAGGCCATTTTGGAACACTTCAATTCATTTCACATAACATTATTGACCCTTATCCCTGTGAGGCTGAGTTGGAGTTGTCACGGCCCTAGGATTCGGATAAAGGCCCGCTGGTATTAAGACGAGAATGGAGAAACATGTGACTTGTTATGTTTGGCACTAGACGAAACACGAATTCCTGCTACGTAGGGCTCAACAATTCGAATTGATTTCTCATATTGGGGTTTGTATAAACCCTCATAAGTTAGATTTTATTTACCAAATAATTGAATTATGATGAAAGAGTGTCATTCAAGTATACATATGGGTTATGCGTATAATGTCGCGTTAGATTTGGATTTCTCTCTGTAATTTGTTTTTGATCTCATATTGTGTTCTTGCCATGCAAAACATGCTATCCAGCAAGCCCTATCCCTCAAAAACAAAAAACAAAAAACAAAAAGAGGAGGAAAAAAACCATTTTTGCATTTGATATTTGCACTTCATATTATTTGGGTTATCAAAATTTATGTCTTAACACTTTGCCTCTATACTTTTGAAAAATGTGTTAATTTGCCTAGAGTCCTTGTTGCCATTACGCTTGTCGAAATCCAATAGGTTCTAAAAAGTGGATGAGATAAGAATTGTTGACACTTCAAATTTTACCTTACTTTTTCCCAAAATCAAGTAATTGACCTAAAGTCGACCAAGATTTGACCGATGAGCTACAAGGTGCAAAACAAATGACCGGCATCATCGACGGCCGGCCGAATCTTGACCCGACCCGACCCGACCGTTGACCCGGACCGGTCAAACCGACCCGGACCGGTCCGTTGACCGACCCGACCCCGACCGTCAAACCGATCGGACCGACCGTTGACCGTTGACCGTTGGACGGTCAACGGTCGGACAAACGGTTCAAACCGGTTTGACCGGTTGAACACGAGCGCACGCACCGAGCCTTCCGGCGGCGCGTCGGGCGTCGTCCGGCGTCCGTTTTGGACGATCTTGGTATCGACACGCTCGTATTGAGATGTTCTACATTGTGGTGTATTTATTTTACATGTTTGAAGCTTATACAGATGTGAAAGTACGTATAAAACCCTATGTACGCGTATTTTTTGGGGTATTTTTAATTTTCTTGTATTTCTCTAAGGTTTCGGAAATACATAAGGTAGCTCACATGTATATCACCACATAAGGACTGTGTAGAGTGTAATTCATTGTCTATCAATGAATGGAACAAAGACAATTAGCATGGCATGTATTTTCGTAGACATACACCCCCGCCTTTTACATATAGTATTACATGCATTTAGTAAATGTGATACATAATGCTCATATCCCTTATATGAGAGATTTTCAAGAATTTAGTTGGGTTGTGACCACCAAAGTGGCACACTTGATTGGGTTTGAGAAATATCGGTCTCATATTGTGATGGGATGTCTCCCGGTCTATTACGTGATTATACTCCCAAAGGAAGTGATCTTGTATTAGTTCATGGAGGGGTACATGTATAGCATGTGCTTGAGAAATGACTAATCTTAGTGGTTCATACACCCAAAGGTGGTGATTTCGCAAAAGATTAGAATATGTTCTCATGGTCGCTGTCATGTGGAGAGTGTACAACCGCATGTCATATTTTCTGCCCAAAGGTGATTATATGATGATGTATGTAATTCTCTATATAAGTATTCACATGATGATGCTGATTGTATTGTTTGTTTATTTTGCAGTCACCTTTTCCGAAATGGCAATTCTATTTCAATTGAGGTCCTTACTGGTTTGAACTTTAAGAAATGGAAAGAGGATTTCTGTTTGGAATGGAGTCAAGGATGTTCACATTGCTCTTACAAAAGATAAGCCGGCCGATATCACGGTCTCTAGTCTTCAAGCCGAGAAAACGGAGTTTGCTGCCTGGGAAAAGAGCAATCGGATTTGCTTATTGACAATGAAGAAATCCATTCAAGAATACTTGAAAAGTGGTTTGCTAGTTGATTGTCTTGCTAAGGAAATGATGGCAGCCTTTAGGGCTAGAAACCGCATTTCATCTAATAATCGAGGGTTGGTACACTTCTTCAAAAGCTCTTCAATATGAAATATGATGGTACTACTGGGGTTAGAGATTATGTCCTTAGGATGGTAGACCTAAAGACAAAGCTTCAAGCTCTTAATGTTTCCATTCCTGATGCTTGTATTGTGCATCAAGCCTTGAACACCCTTCCACCTGATTTTGGGATTATAAAGACAAATTATAATTCCCAAGATGAGACTTGGTCGATTAATGACTTGATAACAAGGGTAGTGGCAGAGGAAGAGAAACTTAAGAAGGAGAAAGGGCATCTAGCCTTATATGTTTCTAGTTCCCACAAAAGGAAGGATAAAAGTTCGTAAATCGTACTCATAAAGGTAATCATGACACTACCGGTCAATCTGACAATATGGGTCCAAGAAAACATCCTTTAAAAGGGATGGTGGCCACTGCTTCTTTTGTAAGAAGAAATGTCACATAAAGAAGGACTGTGGAAAGTTTAAAGTTTGGTTGTCTAAACGTGAGCCAACACGTAATGATTCTTTGGCACTTGTTTGTGAATCCAACCTATCAGAAGCACCATCCAGTTCTTGGTGGCTCGATAGCGGTGCAACTAATCATGTTGCGTTTACCATATAGGGATTCATAAACCGGAGGAAGCCAAATCAGGATGAATCAAGACTCACTGTGGGAAACAACGAGAAAGCTGATGTTGTGTTTGTGGGAGATGTAATCTTGATTCTAGACTCTGTTTTAGATTAATGTTGAAAGACACTTTCTATGTACCTTCATTTAGATGGAACTTAGTTTCCGTTATCGTGTTTGGACATGTATGGCTACTCTTTTGAAATCAAGAACAATGTTATTTCTTTGTTTCTTAATTCAAATAAGGTTGGTGTCTGTTATATATCCAACGGATTGTACAGATTGTGTTTATCTCCCAACGACATATACGCCGCTTATACGGGGCTGAAAATGTTGTTTCTAAGAGACCATTACCTAAGGAACAGTCTTTATGCATTGTGGCATAAACGGCTTGGCCATATCTCTAAGGATAGAGTAGAAAGGGTGATAAAGACTAACATCTTGCCCGCTTTTAAAGATGACTTAGAGACATGTGAGATGTTGTAGAGGTAAAATGACTAAGATAAGGAAGAAAAACGCGGTCCAAGTTCGACCCGTTGGAGGTCATTCACACCGATATAAGTGGACCCTATATGGCAACCTTGTATAGAAATTTTTATTTCATCACATTTATTGATGACTATTCTCGATATGGTTATCTATACTTGATTAAAGAAAAGTCTGAGTCTCTTGAAAAGTTCAAGATTTTTCGGACTGAAGTTGAGAAACAGTTGGGAAAAGTCATAAAGGTTGTTAGATCTGACCGAGGTGGAGAGTATTATGGCAAGCATGGTGATGCCGGACAGCTTAAGGGGCCATTTGCCAAATACTTAGAGGATTCTGGGATAGTGGCTTAATTCACTATGCCTGGAAGTCCTGAACAAAATGGTGTGGTCGAAAGGTGCAATCGCACCCTTATGGAAATGGTGAGGAGTATGATTAGTAGGACAAATTTACCTGGTTTTCTGCGGGGTGAAGCTTTGAAAACAGCTTTGTACATTCTGAATCGTGTACCTACAAAAGCTGTTCCATCAACTCCTTTTGAGTTATGGACTGAACGTAAGCCTAGCTTAAACCATCTTAAGGTTTGGGGATGTCCTGCAAAAGTGAGGTTGTATAATCCAACATTAAGTAAGTTGGACTCCAGAACCACTCGGTGTTATTTTGTATCTTACCCGGATCATTCGAAGGGATATCGGTTCTATAATCCCAATGGAGACACAAGAATTGTGGAATCACAGATCCCAAGTTTCCGGAGTTTGATGTGGTCAAGAAAGTAGCTGCTCACTGCACTATTGAGGATAATAGTAAGGTAGGTAATATTGTATCTTTATCTCCTCCCATACAGATAATTGTGGAAACTCCCACACTCTGGTGAACATGTTGAGGCTCGGGATCCCGTTGTCGAGACAGCTCCAATGAAGTTCCTCAAGGGTCTCGGTGCGGGATGAGGCTGTTGTTGTTCCAAAGAAGGAGATCCATTAGGGAGAGACGATCAGCTATACCACCCGGACTACTTAGTCTAGATAGGAGAGCAAGACTACGATATCGGTTACGTGGCTAATCCAAAGGACTTATGCGGAAGTCGTTTCTTGTCCTCGATCGAACTCGTGGTTGGATGCAATGAAAGATGAAATGCGCCTATGAAGCATAATGGAGTTTGGGAACTTGTTGAATTACCCGAAGGTCATAGACCCATTGGTCGCAAATGGGTGTATAAGACTAAAAGGGACTCCAAAGGAAAGATTGAGAAGTTTAAAGCCGATTGGTAGCTAAGGGTTTCACTCGAGAGAGAAGGAGTAGACTATGAAGCAATTTTTTCTCCGGTCTCTTCTAAAGATTCTTTCATAGTGATCATGGTATTAGTAGCTCATTTCGATATGGAGTTACACAAGATGGATGTTAAAACCGCCTTTCTCAATGGAGACCTTAATGAAGAAGTCTATATGATGCAACCCGAAGGTTTTATGCGGCAGATGATTCAGTGCACGCTTTGTATGTAGACCTAAAAAGTCTATTTATGGTCTCAAGCAAGCTTCTAGACAATGGTACTTGAAGTTTCATAGTGTTGTCACTTCATTTTGTTTTGTTGAGAACAAAGTAGATCAGTGTATATATTAGTAAGGTCAAGTGGGAGGAAATTCATTTTCCTTATACTCTATGTGGATGATATCCTACTTGCAAGCAGTGACCTTGGTTTACTGCATGAGACAAAGCGGATGTTGTCAAAGAACTTTGATATGAAGGACCTTGGTGAGGCGTCTTTTGTCCTTGGCATTGAGATTCATAGGAATCGTTCTCGCCGACTATTGGGTTTATCTCAGAGGGCATATGTTGATCGTATCTTAGAAAGATTCAACATGCAGCAATGCAAGCCAGGAATTGCTCCTGTCAATAAAGGTGATAAGTTGAGTCTGTCACAATGTCCTCATTCAGATTTTGAGAAAGCCCAAATGAAGAATGTACCTTATGCTAGTGCACTTGGGAGTATTATGTATGCTCAAGTGTGTACTAGGCCAGATATTGCTTTTGCTACAGGACTTCTAAGCGGATATCACCAAATCCAGGACACGATCATTGGGTTCTTTGCCAAGAAGGTTTTGAGGTACTTAAAGAGGACAAAAGATTATATGCTGATTTACAAACATGTTCGGGACATACAGACTAGTTGGGTATTGGATTTAGACTTTCTTTGGTCGGGATGAAAAGAAGTCGACAACGAGGTTACATCTTTAAATTAGCGGGAGGTGCGATATCATGGAAAAGTGAGAAATGAAATCAATGACATCCTCTATCATGCAAGCGGAGTTTGTAGCATGCTTTTCGGCCGCTACTCGGGCAATTTGGCTCGAAACCTCATTAAGGAGTTGACGTATTTGATTTTGTGGATAGGCCCATACAATTGTATTGTGACAATAACTTCTGCGTTGTTGTTTGTTAACAACAACAGGAGGTCTCAAGGGGTCTAAGCATATGGAGGTCAAGTACTTGACTATAAAAGAAAAAAAGTTCGGGGATGGTGACATTGCGGTAGAGAGCACATTTCAACAGATGATATGATTGCAGATCTGGCTAACTAAAGGCCTTCGCCCTTGTGTATTTGATCGACATGTCATTAACAACATGGGCTTAGGAGTATCATGGGATCTTGTCAATTAGTGGGAGCTGTTTAGTTTTATGTTGCTCTTATGAAGTTTATATATGATTTTGTTACATTTTTGTAATATTTGAATATGTATCAACTCTTTTGCATTCAATGAGGTATTTGTGAATGTAGATTTATCAAGTTGAGTATATATATATAAATCTCGAGGCATTGTGTAAACCTTGAGTACAAAGCTATGGGGCATTCTTGGTATTAGCCTTAACAATATGTCTTGTTACACATAAAGTACAGTTAACTATCAAGCTAAGACATATGCAGGTTCGTTGGAACCATGAAGGATATTCTTTGGTGACACACTAGGTTTTTGTGACACTTAAGGAGAGAGAATTGGACTAACAAAATGGATGACACATGAAGTATCACTCATTATGAGGTATTGTCCATTTGACACACTACCATATTGAATCCATATCAAGTAAAGTTGAAAGCATTCGTGACCATGGAAGGCTCTGCGTGAGCGTAAGTGGCAATCTCATTAAGCAAAGTGTTCTTGAAGGGGATGGGGAGAAGATCTTGAGTTCGTGTTAGAACCGTCGCAAATTTCGCGTCAAGTACAATGGATTTCAAACCGGTGTGAATCGACAATTTCTCCCATATCGTGTTTCGATTTCTAACTATGGTGATCCCAGGCGTGCCATTTTACCAACATTGATTACTCTCGTTAAAGTGAGACATCTCATATCTGTATTGCCATTTGAATATGACAGTCGTTTTGTGATGGTCCAAGAGCAATCACCCCTTTTTCATGGTGTTGCAAAGCCAGCGATTTCAAGAAAACATTAAGGAAGTAGAGGCATCAACCATTTCAACTCAATAAAAAATATGTTCAGCCAGACCTCGGATGAAAAAGTTATCGCCCATCAAATCTCGGTTGTACTTTCTTTGTACCTGAACATCGTCCCTATACCTAAAACAATACTTGAGAGGAATCCAAATTGAATAGAATTGCCAAACCTCTAAGTAAATGGTAAACAATGGGTTTTTATAACCTTGAACCGTTGAATCATTGCTGAATTCATAGACTCGAGCCTTTAACCCCACTTTGGGGCCCGAAATTCGCGCCATGATCTTTTGGATTTACCCTTTCAATTGTGGGCTTGTTTCATATCTCTCGTTACGTGCATACCGACAACATAAAGATCACACAAATCACGCTTCGAACTTGTGATAATTGGGCCTAGAAAGATTATGGAATCGCATCCGGAGGAGCATGCGCCCCATGCTAATGGTCTAGCGCCCAAGCCTCAGGCTTTAGCGCATTAGGCTGAGGTGCGCCCTCCTCAGCCTAAGGAGCATTCTAAAACTCAATACATATTGCCCCCTCATTTTTCAAAAAGTGTCATTGCTTTTTTGGTCGAAACGAAACTTCTTCGTTCATGAAGGCATACTAGCGGAACGGTCTAAACAATTTCCCGAACACAAGAAATTCCAGATGGGCTTTGGGGGGGGTGTCAAGTTAATCAACAAGGAGGAAGGAAATTTTTTTCGACGGGCTTTGGCAACCCAATCCGCAAGAAGGTTGGCCTCACGAGGACAGTGGACGACTCGCAATTGTTTTAGTTGGGTCAGGCTTGACCCACAATCTTCAACAGTATTCTGCACAGCCCATGGCCTTCGGCGCAGATCATCAGTTCCCCACACCTCAGTTCGTTGACTAAAGTACAATATGCCCTCTTTGACTGCGAGGGCTTCGACAGACAAGGTGAACTCTCTCTCTCTCTCTCTCCCTCTCCTCTCTCTCATTTAATGATTTAACTAGTTATAGTAATTGTTGACACATAAATTTTAATAATTCATTTATAATAAATTACATAAAAAATTAGGAATTTTTATTTAACACCTAAACAAAAATGTTATAATTAAATCGCATGACATATAATTTTAAGAGCATTCATCATGTAGTTTAGCTATTGTATTTGCATGGGACTGGCTGCGAATGGACTTAAATGGATGGCTCTAAACTTGGTGAAATCAGACTAAGCCCACAATGAAGGAAATTCTTGACCAAGCTGAAATTTCATCGGAAAATGCCAAGCGTGGAAAATATGGAGCGCGGGCGGCTTGATATCATCATTCAATTCTTAAAGGATAACCTCATATTATCACAAATTATTGGGGGGCTTTAGCCACCGCCCGTGTTGCCCACCCGAACCAGTTCGATCCTCGAGTTTGCTCCTCTTTGCCTAGCCGAGTCGCGCCCTATTCCCCGTTGCCCTATCCCGCGTTGCCCGCAAACTCCAGTGAGGTGATTGAGCTCAGCCAAAATTCAGCAAGCCCGACGTCCTCAATACCAGTTCAGCCACGATCGGCGGCATCTCCAACTGCACCCAGTGGAACATCCGGCGTGCGTAACGTCCCACCACAGTCCTTTGCACCGACGCTCAGCCAACGAGTTATTGCGGCTTCGTTCTTACTCTCTTTTGGAGGTTTCGCTGAGACCTAGCAAAGCCAACATCTCTCTGCCAAGGTGAATATCACGCCAGATTTTTGTGATCGCTGCTTGCGAACCTGAAGTCCACGGGGAATCGTGAAGGGCTTGGATGTGTGGCGACTACAGATTTTTAGGAGAAGAATAGATAATACAATATCGCGCTATCTCGCTGTAAAGCAGCCGCGACCAGAGACTCCATCGATGATCTGCTATTAACGCCAGCCGTACCACCGGTAGGGGCGGAGCCATACCTCCGTCAATGATCATCGAGCACCACCGTGAGCAAACCTTGACCATGCGCCCCTTGGCCAAGGCACCATCCGTGGGTCCCACCTTTCCGTGAACCTCCGGCGATTCAGTTGAAGTTCAAATTTGGCAACATTACCCGCAAAATTAGGTAAAATGTCATCCGAATCGATTTTGGATATTTTATTACCTAATATATGTTTATCAATATCTAACATGAATATTTTGAGTGATAGACATATATCGATTAGGATTTATCTCATAATTCGCAGTCCGATATAATCTTTTGATTTTATATTTAAGCCCTTATAGATTGGATTATTAGATTGCCCAGTTAGAAAATTTATCTTGAACTTTCAACCTTAAATTTAGGATATTGATTATATATTTGCAAAAATATCAAGTTGAGATAATGTATCTAATTTGTATTGCCATTATTTTTTGTGGGTGATATTTTCCTTATCTTTGATTGATTGCCTTATCTATAAAAATTACAAAAGGATTGCACGTCAGAAATAGATAGGATTTCTAGATAATATCGCTTAGTTTAAATTAGATTACATCTTAAGATAGGCTCTGCAATTGATTAGAATAGATGCTAGATAGAATTTTCCTTAAAAGATTAGGATAATCTAGATAGCCTGACATATTTAAATAATATTTAGTAGATAGGATAAGGTTCCTCCTAATTGAAATAAGATTTAATCTAAATTATTTCCTAGAATGGATAGGATAACCTTCATTTAGAGTAGTTTTTATTTTAACAAATTTTAATTTCGAATTTTAACAAAAATACCAAACACATCATATGCACGTCATATAAGTTTCGCATGTTAGGTAATTGCATGTCATATCGATTAGTTTTAATTTTAAGATAAAAGAAAACCCCCAAAAAAATTAGATTGCTTTTGTGTGTTTATTTGCTTAACTTCCTTGCAACTTATTTGATTGCTTTGTTAATTTAATGTTTTTTTTTAATAGTTGTCCACCTGCATAATCACTCCCTACATATTAGTATCTTAGGTTAAAATCAATCCAAGCTATCTACATAAATATTTGCAAAATAAATGAAATGGTACTGAAAGGGCATTAGAGTAATATAGCCTAATCAAGTTTATGAACTCATTTAATCTACAAAGTAAAGTAATTCTCCCACACTTTACTTGGGTATCTAATCGACTTACCAAAAATCGATTAGTGGCGACTCCAAAATAAGAATCATTTGCACATTAAAAACTTGAACCTAAGTTGAGAATTCCTATGGGATTGGGAGAGCCAAGCTAGGTTCATGCTTAGTAATCCATTTGAGAAAACCCCTAGGTGGTGCACCGTTCGGGAAGGTCATGATAATAATTGAAATTTCATGAAATCTAGGCCATCGAAATGACGAATTTTCTTTAGAGTAATCATTATCTTGCCTAAGCCACTACAATACCGAATTTGCTCTAGACATTATTATATCCGTGTAAGTGCATCTCAGCCAACACCTAGGACCAACACTAGAGGAATCGTATCCAAGAAGGAAGAATGTGGTGGCTGTGATATTCCTCTACGGTGCATGAACGGATGCCTCTGTGTGTGATTAGGGGTGTCAATGGTTCGGTTTGGATTTTTTGAAAATTAGAACAGAACCTCGTGCTACACCAAAAATGATCGGTTTGGTTCGGATTTCGGTTTTGATGAGAAAACCGAATATTAGGGTTTTTCATGGCAATTTTGAAATGGTTAATTTTCCATAATCCGAATTGAAATCTGACCCGAACTAAAAATGCACGAAATTTCGGTATGGTTTTTGATACCCCAACATGTGACTACATTTTTCTTAAACCGATTCCAAAATAGTCTTTTTGAGAAAATGTAGTTCTTTATTTATAAAAGTGATTGAAAATGGAGTAAATTGGTACGTGTTCTTAGGCTCCGTTTGTTTCATGAAAAACATTTTCCTCATTTTCCGGCATTTGGTTTGCTTAGGAAAATGTTTTCCTGGTCAGAGAAAAATATTTCCTCCCAAAGCTTAAATTTGAGAAAATGATTTCCTATTTGAAAAATTAGAAAAAATTTTCTAAAAATTTGACCGCCCATTTCGTCGATATAAACAAGACGTATTCTATCATAACTCGTTCTTGCTAAGAAAAAAAGAGCAGCGCCGATAAATCCATGAGAGATTATTTGTAAAATGGCTCTAGTGAGTCTTGTATCAATTGTCAAGCCAATTCCAATAATTATGAAACCCATATGAGATTTAGAGGAATAGGCTTTTATTTTTTTTAATTATGGTGACCACGAGATGTTAATGCTGCGTAGATTATTTGGATTGCGCCTACTATAATCAACCACAGAGAAAATATAAAATGAGCATGAGGTAATAATTCCAAATTGATCCGAACCAACCCATATGCTCCCATTTTAAATAAAATTCCGGCTATAAGCATACAAGTATTATAATGTACTTGGACTCTACGCTCTACGCTTAGACATGGAAACCCTAACGCTAGTTCTCGGATCCCTGGCACTTAGGACTAGGTCCGGCGCCATCGAGGTTGGGCCCAAGCCCCCAATGCCCACGCTTGGGTCCATTGAGGCTGGGCCCAAAGCCCTGGTGCCCATGCCCTATGCCTCAAAAGAAAGATCCCACAGCCCAAGAACCTAGAGGCCTTATAATCGAATGAAATTTTTCAGACCCTAATACGAAAAATGATTATGTTTGAAAAATGCTAAGTTATCGAAACAACGCCCGATTCATAGACTTGAGCCCTTAACATGGATATGGCTTCAAATGTGAGATCTATCATTTCGCAATTTCGAATTAAAATATTGGGCTTGTTGGAAATTTCTTGGATGGAGAAGACAAGCTTGAAAAAGCCTCAAGAGGCGACATGCCTCAGCTTGAGGAGTGCACACCTCTTCTTAGGGCCTATTTAGTTGGGAAAATTATCAAAAAAGTCATAAACATTTTGCATTTATGCCAATTCAGTTCTATTCGGCCAATTTTGGCGAGTCATTACCGACGTGGATGCCACCCGGTCGACGTTGATGTGGAAAATTTTTAACTTTTTTTTTTTTTTTTTTTTTTTTTTTCTTTCTCTTTCTCTTTTCTTTTCTTCCTCTGGCCAATCACCGGATTGAGGCAACCAGCTAGAGACAAGGGCTAGCAAGGTTGACCTCATCGGCCACTTGCAAGGCTCGCCCTCACCGGATCTGGCGGAGGCTTATCTTGCTATTAGCTAGGCGAGGTCACTAGACTCGGCAAGGGCATGCCTCGCTAATGGTTAGGTGAGGTCGAGCCTGTCGTTGCTTGGCGAGGTTGGCCTCGCCCAGCCAATGGCGAGGCATGCCCTTGCTGGCCATAGACAAAGAAGGAAGGTAAAAAAAAAAAAGAAAAGAAAGAGCAAAAAGGAAAAAAAAAAATATAATTAAAATTTTGAAAAATATTAAAATATTATTAAAAATTATCTATGTCTGCATTGAGTTGCCAAAATTAGTCGAATGAACTGAATTGGCACAAATACAAAAGATTTATGACTCAAACCGATTGATACAAAATCCAGGGGAGGTCCAAAAGATTACAAACCACAAGTGCCATATTATATTATATTATATTAAAATTTAAAATTTAAAATTAAAAAAAATCACTTTGGTGCCATAACTTTTTTGGGCGAGTGGGTCGGAGGGTCACTTTGGTGCCAACTTTTTAAAAAGGCGATCATTTTAGTGCCACGGCATGGCGGACGTTTCGCCGTCTGAGAAATGGTCCAACAAGAGCATGCCCTTGCTGGCCAGACAAAGAAGGAAGGTAAAAAAAAAAAAGAAAAGAAAGAGCAAAAAGGAAAAAGAAAAATATAATTAAAATTTTGAAAAATATTAAAATATTATTAAAATTATCATATTATTTTTTTTTTAATATAAATGCCAAAAATTAGTCACTTTTGATCTATTTTCCTCCGACTTGGCACAAATATCCGAAAAATTTATGACTCAATTGATACAAAAAAAGGTTTAGAACTGAATTAGTAGCAATTGATTTAGGATTTTTTGGTAATTTTCCTCTGTTTAGTGAATGGTCAATTTCTGTTTTTTTGTTCTTTTGCTCCCTGAAAAAAAAAATTCATTTGTGTACATCAGTTAATTTTTATATTCCCTGTAATAGATCAATGGCCGGTGAATAGATTTGGAACAAAAAAAAAAAGTTAAAAAAAATCTACTTTTTTGTTCCCAAGAACAAAAAGAGAAAATAGGTCATTTTAGAGAAACAAGCTCAATGTAGAATAATGCCCGTCTTTACACCATCAACACAAACTAAGAGAAGACGTCTTCTTCACAAGTAGAGCATGGGCCTGATTGAGATCAATACTCTTCTTCACCACCATCATCGAATCAAGTGACTTCGAGATGAGTGAAATTGCGGATTTTATCATAGATATGCTGAGTCGCAAATTTGGGAGGGCCACCCTCGCCAATCTAGTGCAAATTTGGGAGGGCCGCCCTCGCTGATCTGGATGAGGGCCACCATCATTGGCCTTGAGCAAGAGTCACCCTTGCCGATATGCACAAAAAGTGGCCAGGACTTTCCAATTTTCACACATGATTTGACTGAAATCACTTCCTTGCTTTGGCGAATCTCTGATCTAAATTTTTATCTTCATCTTCTTAAAGAGAAATGTAAGTTAATGTCAACTATAACTGACATTAGCTCTATTGATCTGGTAGAGCCGTGCTTACTACTCTGTTACGTTCTATTGTGATGAAGAATAAATATGCTTGCTGCTGTCCAAATCAATCTTGCCAGAGTCTGAGTTTTGATTACTGCTCTCCTACATGTCCATATCTTTGTGACGGAAACAGATTTCTAAACATACTGCAAAAACGTGGAAAACGTGCCCATTCTATACTTGAATCACCGATCAAACGAATCATATTACGTAAGCAAACATGTCTCTTTGCCATAGATTAAATGCACCTATTGCAGCCTCAAGAAAGAGAGAGCGATCCTTCGATTGTTGAGCAAAGTCGCTTTTTCTCTTTGTTTTCAAGTGAGTGAGAGTTTCTGATAATGAACAACAAGCACTTGCAGAACTAACGTAAGTTTTTCTTCTTCTCACTTTTGTTCCCACAAAGTAACTGCCATTTGCGGTTATTTTCTTTCATGGGCTAGGTTAGCCTATCATGGGCGACCCATTTATTCACAAAACTCATTATCTCCTACTCGCACATGGTGGGTTAAACATAACTATCTCTTCTTTGCAATGTTCATACTAGCAAATAATCCGTGTAACCAGCATACTTCGAGAGCTCGTTGCCATGCATATGTTAGAAATACATAGCAGCTCAAATTGGGCATAACGTTTTTGAGTAGATATAGTATGCAGTACCCTAGATCAATCGGTCACATTTATATCTCTTTTGATCTCTTTTAGTATCTCGTATATTGTATTCATAATTATGATTTACTCAAAATCATAATTGGTCGACCTGTGAATACAAAAGTAGGATGTAACATTATAAATAAATTGATCTTTCTCTTTCCTTAAACCTCTTTATTTCAGTCTAGCTCGCTTTTCTAGAAATGCCCCATTAGATCGAATCATTCATGACCATTGGCAATACCTTAAGATAGCGAACACTAAATAGAAACTTTGAGAATAAGTCAAAGTCGTGAGAGCTCTACATGAGGAACTCATTTCCTCAGGAGTCTCACACGGCATAAAGTTGAGATAAAAAACTTTTGCCACTTTTATCGATCGTCTCATGTATACATAGTATGAAATACGTATTACGGTATTAACTCCTTTTCCATGGAGCGTATGTCTTTATATTTTCAGACATACTCAATGTCTAAACTTGAGTTCACATATCTACTCTTCTAGAGAATCTATTAGAACTCACATTTGGCATCAAAGACAAATAAAGTAAAATGTGTGGACTATTTTACTTTCGGACATAGTAAATATTATGTCCTCATCTTAGCACTTCGCTAAGGCCACATTTATATTTTAAGCTTGAGCTCTCGATTATTACCTAGATAATAAGCTTAAAATTATCTCATCTCTATTTATCACATAGTAAAATAAAGGCGATTATTCGTGTGAGTGGGTTAATCTTATCTGTCCGACATACTTTCCTGACATAATATACTAAATATTAAGATACATAAATATCAAAAAAAAAAATTCATAGGGATTAACAATGATATAACAATTTCATTTAAATGTGAACATTCGGGGAAATTATAATATTCTGTACAACAGCATCTACGCAGTCATAGAGATTTTACATGACTATTGAAAACATCTATAGGAATTGGCTTCGTCATAGGATCTGCTATCATTCTATGCATAGATATGTACTGCAAGTTCATATCCTTTCACGCTACCATATCTTTAACAAAATTGTACTTGGTATCTATATGTTTGGTCTTGTCATGATAATTCGGATCCTTGCTGTATGCTATCGCTGCTTGGCTATTACAATTGACTAACAATGAGCTTACAATATGCTCAACAACACCTAAATGATTTAAAAATCTCTTAAGCCAAACTCCCTCTTATACTGCTGCTGACAATGCCATGAACTCGGCTTCCATGGTGGATAATGCTATATATGTTTGTTTCTTACTGCTTCAAGATATGACGCCATTATTCAGTAAGAATGCAAATTCAAAGATAGATTTCCTTTCATCTAAATTTCCTTCCCAGTCAGCATCTGAGTAGCCTTTAAGTCGCAGATCCTTTCCTTTATAACTCAAAGAATAATCAACAGTATCCTTTAGATACCTCATGATTCTTTTGACAGCTTTCCAATGTGCTTGACCTGGATTGGATTGGTATCTACTTACCATTCCAACTGCAAAACATATGTCAGGTCTTGTACACATCATAGCGTACATTAAACTCCCAACAGTACTAGCATAAGGAACATGTTTCATTTGTTCCTTCTCTTTTGGAGTCTTAGAACACAACCTACGACTCAATCCTTCACCTTTTGCAATAGGAGTATCCATGGGTTTACAGTCATGCATACAAAATTGTTCAAGAACTTTGTTAATATAAGTCTCTTGTGAAAGAGATAATAATCTCTTGGAACGATATCTTGAAATCTTAACTCCAAGAATATATATAGTTTCACCCATATCTTTCATCTCAAAATTGGACGATAACCAACTCTTAATAGTATTAACCAATTCCATATTGCTTCCTTGCAATTAGTATGTCATCAACATATAATAATAAGAACACAAATTGATCTTTGGATCCTTTGATATATACGCAATGATCTTCATCAATCATTGTAAAATCATAGGCCACTATGGCATTATGAAAATGTGTATACCATTGTCTTGACGACTGCTCAAGGCCATATATTGATCTCAAAAGTCGACATACTTTTTGTTCTTGGCCTTTCACATTGAAGCCAACATGTTGCTCCATGTAAATTTCTTCTTCTAATTTTCCATTTAGAAAAGTAGTCTTTACATCCATTTGATGTAATTTAAAATCCATACATGCCACTATTGCCAGAATAAGGCGAATTGAGATAAATCTCATTATAGGAAAATAAGTTTCCTCATAATCAATTCCTTCCTATTGATTATACCCTTCGCCACGAGGCAAGCCTTATATCGTTCCATTGAGCTATCAACTTTTTACTTTATTTTGAGAACTCATTTGTTCCCAATAGCTTTATGTCATTTTAGAAGATCAACCAGTTCCTAAACATAGTTTGACTTCATTGACTCCATTTTTTCTTCCATTGTATTTGTCCATTTTTTCTTATTAGGGCAACTTAGAACCTCATTTATATTCCTTGGTTTATCTTCATCTTGTGGAGCGACCATGAAAGTTTCCCCTTCAATGTCACAACGTCATCGAGGAACACTTTTGTGACTTGTTTGCTGTACGAGAGATTGTACACGTGGTACATCATTCTCCATTTCACTCCCACTTGGATTAGATAATGACGGTATTATCTCATCAAATGGTTGCAATTGAGATTGAGTCGAATTTAATTCTTCACTTTTCACATTGCTCCCACTTAGACGAACTTTATTAATTTCATTATCAGGATCTGAGGTTTCAAATAGTGAGTAGTTCTTACCTATTTCGCTCTTCTTAGGAAACTCATTTTCTAAGAATGTGACATCTCGTGAATCAAATTTAGTTATACTCCCACTTTTTTGCTCACCTGTAAACACATACCCTTTTGAGTGCTCTAAGTATCTTATGAAAATACTCTTCTTGCCTCTGGGACCCAGTTTTCCATTTTTATGAGAGGGCTTGTAAGTATAAGTAGCACAACCTCAAGATTTAAGAAAACTTAAATCGGGTTTTCTACCGGTCCATAACTCATACGGAGTAGAAGTAATTAATTTAGAAGGCACACGGTTAAGTACATAGGCAGCAGTTAACAAAGCATCACCTCAAAAAGCATCACCCCTAACAATTTCCAATAGGGTTCTATATCTCTCCTCGGCAACACCATTTTGTTGAGGAGTATATGGAATAGATAACTATCTTTCTATTCCTTTTTTATCACATAAATTTCTGAATTCATTAGATAAATATTCTCGACCTCGATCGGATCTAAATGTTTTTATTTTCTTATCTAATTGATTTTCTATCAAGTTCATAAATTTCTTGAAGCAACTTAATGTCTCAGATTTATGGGAAATTAAATAGAAATATCCAAATCGAGTATAATCATCTATGAATGTGATGAAATATATAGCCCCATGCCCTGCTCTTACATTCATTAGACCACGATATCAAAATGGATTAGTTGCAAAGGAAACTCAGATCTTGTACCCTTTCTCGAATGGTTTCCTTGTTGTATTCCCGATCAAGCAATGCTCGCAAATAGGCAAATCGACTTTTCAATATTGCCTAATAAGCCCCTCTTTGGCCAATCTTTGCATTCGTTGTTGGCCAATATGACCAAGTCTAGCATGCCACACATTCACATCATTTTCATAGGAATTGGAAGATACAAATAGGGAATAACAAACGTTAACATCACCATGTTAACATTTAATGTAATAAAACTATCCAAAAAGTATCCACAACTATAGTAATTCATATTTAAATACAAATCAACACCACTATTATGGAAGTTCAAATTAAAACTAAGTTTAACCAATACTAATACAAATACTAAGTTCCGGCGAATATCCGGAGCATATAATACGTCATGTAGAAATAATGTGCATCCACCACGCATCATCAACCGGGCAGGTGCCAATCCCTTTAACTTCAGCTTTGAAATTGGTCCCTACATAGATCCATTTTGTTCCTGTTGAAACCCGTTGAAACTCCACGAAGGCATCTACGCCTTTCGCTACATGGTCTGTTGCTCCCGAATCTACGGTCCACAAAGGATTAAACTCAGTTAAAAATACAAAACTTGACACATAAACAAAGTTCTTAAAAATGTAAGGAGAGTTTACCTTCTTTGGCTCGCTACAATCACGAGCTTAAGTGGCCTTTCTTACTATAGTTGCAGCATTTCACCCTCAACATTTTCTTAACAAAAGAACTCTTTCCTTTGTCATGTTGATTAAATTTTGGTTTCTTACCGAAGAACTTGCTTCCTTGCCTTTCCACTTCATGAACCTTTTCGACGCTGCTTGCGCTTGGATCCCAAAGCCCCATGTGAGCTAGAACCAGAATAATAGATGTCGGTTTCTGGTTTCACCGCCATGAGACGATCCTCTTCTAACTCAAGATGGCGCATGGCATCTTCAAAGGTCTTGATATTCTCATTATGGATCAGGTGCACCTTCATGTGCTCCCAGCTTTAAGGCAAGGAACGGATCACTTTGCTTGCACTTGCTGTTCATCAGTCAGAATGTGTCCAGCATCCTTCAGCTCAGTGATCATGTTCGACATCTTTCTCGGTGTTGTTTCATGGACTAACTATGAGACTTCTTATATGAGTCAAACCTTACGGTGAGCTGTCTCAACTTAGTCACCGACGTATGATCAAATTTTACTGCTAATGCTTCCCACATTTCTTTGGCTTTCTCAAAATGCCTGAACTCTCACATGATATCATTCTTCATGCTACTCAGCAACTTGATGCGAGCAATCGAGTTCTTCTTCTTCTATGCAAAGAATGCATCTCTGTCTCTCTTATGCTTTGTGCGTGTGTTCCCATCCTCGTGTTCTTCCATAAGTTGGTTAAGAGCTTTTAGTGCTTATTATTCTTCTAGCACATATTGGATTTTCATGTTCCATATTTCATAATTTTCACCGCTCAATTTCTCTCATTTGTTCAATTCAGCCACTATGTTCCTAGTTCTTTGAAGCCATGGTATCTGAACATTTCGGACATATAGCACGAATTATTAATGCCACTCATTTATGCATCAATTTTACACAAACTGATTATATTAATGAGTAATTTCACATAGTTTTTAGATTTGAAAGTTCACTATATTCTCAATCATCATCTAAAATTCTAATGTGAAATTATCGTTAAAATAATCATTAAGGTAAAATTACCTTTTATTAAAGTTACTAAAACTTTTAAAACTCCCACTCAACCACATGATATTAATAAGACAAATATTATAATATAATAGTACCATAAACTATTTATAATATAAAATATCCATCAACATCTATTCATTAAAAACTATTTACATGAGGAACAAATGCATCATAGGAAAGAAACATGTATACCAACATGAATAGTAATATCCACCTAGGATATCTAAAACCAAACTAAAATAAAATAAAATCAACGGTTTATCAATTTCCTATACAAAAAGGAAAGATTTATCAAATTTCTTAGAAAATTCAATCTTCTTCTTTAGCAACCAAGAAAAGACTGTCGGATATCCCTTAGGCTTTCTCCATGACGCATTCATTCTTCGCCAAGTTGTATTCATCCCTAGGGTCGAAATCTTTATTGCCTCAATCCTATAATATTCTCTCACAAAATCCATTGCAAGTTTTGTGTAGGCTGAGACCACGTTGACCTCCTATAGTTGATGTAACACCTTTTCCATTCGGATAGAAGAGTGTTGATCAAAACATTCGACTTTTCAAAGTCCGGCATACAATAACCATTCCAAATGATTTTTGTATCATCTTATTGACCTTAACCACGTGATTCTCCAAATCACCATTTTCCCATCGATAAGCATCTAATTCAGCTCTCAACGCTGCAAGTCTTGCCTTTTGTTTAGGCATCTTAGCCATAATGGGGGTTTGACATCTTCATACCATCTTTCCCGCAACAAATGCAAAAAAAAATCAAGGATTACTTTTTAATTCATGATACTATATTGCAAGAAACACATTCTGCCCCCCTCAGCTACGTTCTTTTTTTTGGTCAACATCGGTCAATGATGGTCAACGCCGGTCAATGTCGATCAACGGTCAATGGATGACCGGGTCAGTCAACAGTTTTGCATGGTTGGGTCACGCGTCGGCCTGCCGGGCTGGGCCTTTCGCCTAAAAAAAAAAGCGTGGCTGACATCGGCGTGACGTCGACCATGCCCACACGCACACACATGGCACGCATGTGTCGCCGCGTGTCTTGCGCAGCAACCACTGCACACGTGCAATGCATGTGTCAGCAAAACCGTCGCTTATGGCCCCGTATAGAGGCCTGTTTGGCCTTCCCCAACGGCTTGCCACCCGTCGTTTTACTTGTCTCGATGAGCACTATAACCCTACACTTTCAAAAATAAAATTTGACGCATGAAAATCGAGAAATGACCTCGAACAAGATGGCCGGGTGTCGGGTTTTTCGTGCCCGAGCCGCTTCATCGGTGCCGTTTCTTAATTCTGTCCAACATTCCATTTTATAAACACGTTAAACGATTAGAAAACAAGAACGCATGCTCTGATACCAATGACAGAAATAGATTCCTAATCATAATGCAAAATGCGGAAAACGTGCCCATTCTATACTTGAATCACCGATCGAATGAAGCATATTATGTAAATGAACATATCTCTTTGCTATAGATTAAATGCACCTATTACAGCCTTGAGAGGGAAAGCGATCCTTCGATTGTCGAGCAAAGTCGCTTTTTCTCTTTGTTTTCAAGTGAGTGAGAGTTTCTAATAGTGAACAACAAGCACTTGTAGAACTAATGTAAGTTTTTCTTCTTCTCACTTTTGTTCCCACAAAATAATTGCCATTTGTGGTTATTTTCTTTTCATAGGCTGGGTTAGCCCATCATGGGCGGCCCATCTATTCACAAAACCCATCACTTTGTTTACACTACCATTTTCTGTTTTATTATTTTTAAGGGTTTATATTATGAAAAACTTCAAACTGGTAAACTTATAACAAATTTATTCCAAACTAATTTTTTTTGACCACAAAAATTCCAAACTGGTACACCTGTGATAATTTTATCCTTCGCTAGCGTTAAATTAAATTTTATTGTCAAAATTTTGAGTTGGACGACACGTGGCTGTTGGACGGGTACACCAGTTGGGGTTTTACTCTCCGTCTGTCATAGATATACTAGTTTATGATTTTTCGTAGTATTAATCCAATTTAACAGAGGTTAAATTTGTTACAAATGTATTATTTGAGGTTTTGATGATCAAAAATTAGTTTGGAGTAAATTTATCACAGGTTTACCAGTTTGGGGTTTTTGGTGGTATTAACCCGTAGTTTTAACGGAATGTACAAGTCATCCTGTAGTTAGAGTCAACTTGTCTTGCTTAAATTGTCTTCCCTTAAGATTCTATTGGAGATATTCTTTAAGATAATCCGCAATTCTATTTTAGTAGAAAATTAGATGGCTCTAAACAAGTCTTTTGCATCGCAGGCAGTGGCTAACTTCTGAGAAAATAAAGAATGCAACACTTTGAACTCCTCATAGGCAAGCGACAACATTGAAGTCGTATTCTTTTTCTAATACTGCATGTTCTAGAGAGTAGTGTTAATTATTTTTCCGCTCAAATGGTCAGTCATACAACTAGGCTAGGATTGAAATAGAGTTTTCGCTCATTTTGCTTTTTCCAATTGGGAACATATTTATTTATATCTCTTTCAGCATGAGCTTTCAAGCTCCCTGGTGATATAAGATTCACCGTGTCTCTTTATTTTATAAGGACTCCTTTGTATGCTTTATCCCATGCTGATGCATTACCTTGATGGAGAATCTTTCTTATGTGTGAACATATTGACAAAGTTCATTGGAAATTTGGGTATCTAGGGAGCCAACCTTTCCTTTGTAATATTATGTGCATCTTTTAGATGGATAGATCTTGGCCCATTGCAAAGAGAAAGAAATTAGTGACAGCCTGCCTTCATTCCTGCTACTAATATAATCAATCACTTAAAACTTATTGAAGTTGACTAATACTCTAGACAAAACTCTGCCAGAGAGACAGGAAAGTTGCATTATAGAATGATGGGAAGCAAAGTGGTAAACATTGTTAACAAAGAAGTGGCTTGTTTGTCCTGGCATGGTTCACCTCAGGAAGTATGGGGTGGTGTTAATTTCTTATGAGGATTGAAGAACCACGATAAAACAAATGTTTAGGCTAATACTTTTGTTGCTAATAATGTTAATCGTGTACATAATTTGCTACACCGAGTGCTCTACATTGAAGACTAATAATTTCAAATGCTATTTGTTTTTTCATCAGGATAGATTTCCATTGATTCAGGCCCTTTCTACCAATCCAAAGTTTCTAAAGAACACTGAAACATTTCATGGTGATTTATGTGTTACCATGTTCTTGAAATTTCATGAAAAAGTAGATATAGAATCGGCTTATCATTAGCTAATTACTGCCCTCTCTTTTCTTTATTATGCATTCTCCTTTATAATGCAATTGTTTTTGGAACTTTTTCCCATAAACCTTTATCGTTAAGACAGATTTGCAAAGATTCACAAACATATAGTCTACACCTTACATCTTGGCTTATGCTTCTTATTTCATATTTTATGCAAGACCATTTTCACCATTTATACTCGAGAAAGTTTCAATGAGTAAGGTACAGATCAAAAGGATTTGCATGTCTTATAAAACTAATTCAAACGAATAATTCAATAAACTGAGGCTTTTTTTTGACAAAAAAAAAAGGCTATTTTATGGGCCGCTAATTCATTGATTGTTAACCCCATCTCTTGAGAATGGTAGTGTGTGGTAGCCAATGTTGGGTGGTTACAATGTTTTGACTATGTTATGATTTAATGTAGTATTGCATGTAATTCCTACATGATTATGATTTAATGCATGGCTCATATGATGCTTAACCAATTAAGGTTAAATGGCATCCTAGAATGAGAGGCATTCACAGCAAAGTGGACCAACCTTTAACCAACCTGTATGTAAGTTTGTTGGTAGAAGATGTTGAAGGAAACGGATTCCAAATCTCGAAGAGTCAAGAAACAGTTCCTAAATATCGAAAATCGTACAATCAAGAAACATGCCCAGGATAATTTACAAATGCTAATCGAATAGGTATATCACACAATGAAAATACCTTGTTTTCATAGATTAAATGCCATCAATTATAGGTGCAAGAGTTCCTCGTCAGATCGTGTGTTAGGGAAGAGAGCGTATGTCATTTTTTCATAATGTCATTTTCTTGTCACTGTTTTCTCAAAATCACGTTTATTCCTCTTAATAGAGATTATGATCTTTTTCCCTTTTGTTTATTTTGAACTGCTAGTGGCAGTTTACACGATCCACAAGTAACCGTCGTAATGATTTACTAGAGATGGACCTTCATGATGGGTTATGGGCTGGGCTAGCCCAACATACATTAGCTCATAATCCATCATTTCTCATTCATCCATGATGGGCTAAGTTTATCTCTCTCTTCTTTACAAAATTCATATCAGCAAATAATTTATGTGACCAACATACTTTGAGAGCTCGTTGCCACACATCTATTAGGAATGAATAGTAGCTCAAATTGGACATAATAATTTATAGTAGATCTAGTATGCAGTACCCTAGATCAATCAGTCACATTTATATCTTTCTTGATCTCTTTAAGTATTATATATATTGTATTTACAATTACGATTGAACATAATTAATTCTAATTAGTCGACTTGTGAATACAAAAAATAGAATGTGACATCAATAACAAATTGATTTTCATCTTCCCTTAAATCTCTCAATCAGTATTCAATTTGCTTTTCTAATAATGTCCCATTAGATTGAATCATCCATGATCATTGGTGACATTCAAGATAGCAAACATTGAACAAAAATTTTGAGAATAAGTAAGAGTCATAAAGGTACATAATTGAGGAACACTTATCCTCAAGAATCTCATACGACTTAAAAAGTTGAGATCAAAACTTTTACCATCTCTTATTGGTTGTTTCATGCATACGTGATATAAATTACTTATTATGGTATTTTCTCCTTATCATGGAGCGTATGTCTTTACACTTAATACCATGCAGATGATAGTTCAGACATTCTCAATATCTAACTTGAGTTCACAAATTTACTCCTTTTAAAGAATCTATCGAAACTCACATCCGGCATTAAAGACAGATAAAGTAAATATGTGGGTTATTTCACTTTCGGACATAATAAATATTATGATCTCATCTTAACATTCTGTTGAGGCGACATCTATATTTTAAGCTTGAGATCTTAATTATTACCTAAATAAATAAGCTTAAAATTATTTCATCTATATTTATCACATAGTAAATAGAGGCAATTACTTATATGAGTGGGCTAATTTCTCATATGTCCGACATACTTTCTTAATATAATGCACTAAGTATTTTTTTTTTTTTTGGTAAGTATGCACTAAGTATTAATATGCATAAATGTCAAATAAACTCATAGGCATTAATAATGATAGAAATTATTATTAAATGTGAACTTCTAGGGAAATACAAATGACAAGTACATCAACTTTCACGCAGTCCTAGAGATTTTATAGGAACATGGAAAACATCTCTAGAGATTGGTTTCAATCATAGGATATGCTATTATTCTATGCGTAGATATGTATTGCAAGTTATTATCTTTTCGTGCAGCCATATTCTTGACAAAATTGTACTTTGTATCTATATGTTTGGTCTTGCAGTGAAATTTGGGATCCTTGGTGTGAGCTATCACTACTTGGTGTCGCGACCTACCCCTCGAGGGTTGAACTCAATAAAGGCGGGTTTAAAGATAAGTGTTCATGATACAGTTCATAATATGGCACATCATAAAAAATGGTTTTACTGAAGTATAAATCTTTTGGTTATCCATATCTCGCATGACAGCGGATCGATTTTATCTTTTTTAGGAGTCACCACTAGCCTAGGTCGGGGGTCGACTAGAATACCCAACCGAAATGCGGGAGTTTCATTTCGATTTATATGAAAATCAGATATCAAAGGTTCGGGGACTAGCTTACGTTAATATTTCTATTAACGCCCTTTCGGTACCACTAAACTTAACAAGGTTGTTATCTAAGTTGTCATGCATTTGTTCTTTACCATTTTTATGTCAAAGTTTTAGTCCACTAGGTGATCATGCATCTTGTTTTTGTATTTTCATTTAAGATTCTAAACTAATCCTATCTTAGTCTAGAAAAAGAAAGAAACAATCAATTGTATTGAAAAAACATTTTGTAAAGTAAACACTCGAAGTATTGAAAAGACGAGCTAATTCTAAGTGCGAGAAAGTAAAACCCGCAACTCATCGGGTGTTTATTACAACACAAATTGAAAACTTGAGACATGATCGGGGATGAATGAATTGAATTGAAATTGAAACCGGATCGGACATCGGTCTATCGCCATTATCAAATGAATACAAATTGAGACCGGATTGGACATTGGTCAATCATCTTGGTCTTTTACAACTTTGGATTATTCTCCTATGGACCATCTCTTGGGTGTCGGTGTTTACATTCAATCATACATTCACGACAAACAATGCACAAAGGAACAACCAAAGAAAAGCAATGATGCAAACAATTCACTAATCAAGCATGGGCCTTGGGATTGGCCTTTGTTTTTCATGCATTTCGATTCACCACCCACCTAATCATCCAACATTATTTGATTAATGGTTAATAATAATGGACTACCATTTGCATTCACAAAACGGCAACTCATATCAATTAACCCCTAAAGTCGGGTTCTAAGTGACCACAATGGACTACCCGCCGAACATGCACTGGGCCTAACATTTATCTAACGAACACATGCATAGAAATGAAATAAGCATGCATTCAAGCCCATGGGCCTTATTTCAAGCCAATCAAATAATGAGAAGTGAGCTTCATAAGGAGACCACTTATTCAGTTATTATTTAATTCGGATTACTTCTGTTCAGATATGATTAACTAACCTAATGATGTCCAAATGAAGTGATTCAGGTATCATTAGAAAGCTCATGTCATGAGAATCAAAAGTCAAGAAGACCATTTTCTCTAAATCCTCACCGATTTTCCCAAAATGATAAATTTACCCTCGGTGACAGACTGGACCCGGTTCTGTTATGGATTTCAAAATAATGGCGGGAAAAATAACAAACCTTATCGAAATCACGTGAAAAATTTTAGGCAGTTAGGATTCTCCGTGTGCAACAAATTTGATGTTTTGAGTTTTTGCTAAAAGTCCTCCAAATGTTTATAAAATTGCTATTAGGCCCTCAAAATTTTCAGTCAACATAATGAGACCTTAATGAACAACTTTTTAATTTTGATTTTTTGCAAAGGAGGACTCTAACTTTATCAAATTCGGAGAAACATCTTTTGAATTTCAAAGGAATGAAAATCAGATCTGAACACAGATACTGATTCGATAATAAAAATTCCTTTTGAAAATTCAAATGAACTCTGATTTTAATGAAATTAGTATCAATGGAAAGATCTCGATCTCAGTGTGAACTTTTATGAAGAAAACTTTTCATATTTTGAACACACGAATTTATGAAAATCGAAGAACACACGAAGGTCAATCAGAAAACAGTTTGTCACCCGATTCATGCATAGATGACATTGCAAATCCTACCATGCCAACATGCTTAGAATTTTACGAAAATTTTATGATGAATAGATTAAAATGTTCTTTACGATTTTCATGAGAAAGGTTTTTCAAAAATGATCGTAGAAAATCAGAAAAATTACAGAAACGAAAGACAACATCAATCGTGAAGTCATCGAAATAGACTTGAACATCATATTCTAAATTCTGATCCTAATTTTCAAAAGAGTTTTGACATGGCAAACTAAGTCTGATTGAGACATACAATATATCAAATCAAAGCTTGAGACGTGTTTTATGATTGTCCAGGTTCATCACTTTGTAAGATTTCGACATTAACGAGCTGAAATCGGCATCTCAAACATACAAGTTTCTCTCAGACACGAATTTGCGAAACAACATCCAAGTTTACTTACCTTGTTTAACGATGTTCGACGCGACGAATCGAGCGATCCGACCTCCGTATTCAGATTAAGAACAGCACGGAGAAATCTCGGAAAGCTCGACAACCTATGAGAAGAGATTGCACAAACTACAGTAAGAATCGATTCGATTTCGCACTAGTGAACTAGTAACGAAAAATCAAGTCAAAATAAATGATCCGGTGGCTGTTCAACGAGAAGTCGGCCACCACAGCCACATGAAGACGCCGAGGAACACTACTGGAGGTTCGGGATCGCCGGTGGGAATGCCGATCGGCCGGTTCAGCCACTTGAACCGGCTGATTAAATCACCGGCAGCAATGCCGGTGATGCTGCCGTGGGAAGAATCTCGCCGGAATGAGGAGCTCCGGCCACCAGCAAGGTTGGCTGAACTTGCGACCGGCTTTGTCTCACCGTGGGGGACGACGGTGAGGCGGTGATTCCCGAAAATGGCCGGCGAGGAGGCGGGATGACTGGCTACCAAGAGAGAACGAGAGAGAGAGATCGTGAGTTTAGAGAGGAGAGAGAGAGAGAGAGAGAGAGAGAGTGAGTGAGGAGAGAGAATTTAGATCTGAAAATGAGTGTCCCCCTAATTTTGGAGGGAAAAAAAACTATATACTCTCCCAACTTTGAATCCTAGCCCTTAGATTAATCCAATGGCCCAAAATGCATCCTTAATGATTAAGAATATTCTTTAGAAGCTAAGGATTAGTGACATGGCATCATGGATAGACATGATCAATTTTAAATGAATAGCCACGATTGATTTGCTTATCCCCTAATTAATTTGTTAATCCTTGAAGAAGGGCATTTTAGTAATTTCTCTTAGGGGCATTTTCGTAATTTTCAATTAAGGGCATTTTTGTCATTTTTGGGCTCAAAAGGATGGGGCCGGCCTTGGCTGGTTGGAATTGTCACATCCCGATTTTTGAACCCTGGGAAGCCGCAGGTTAATTGTAATATCCTCAATTTTAGTCCCCTGAAAATGACTATGGTTTAAGTTTGGCGGTTTTCCAATCGTAACTAAATTGTTTTCTCTTGTTTTGGAAAACCTAGTTTTCGGATCATTTGTACCCTTTCATTTTATTATTTTTGGGGAGACTTTTATGATCCGAATTTCCAAATGCTTTCTTTTGGAAAGTTGTTCCAAACATTTTGAAGTTTTACATGATTTAATTTCAGAATTTTTGGAGTTGAGATGAGTGGTACGATGGCCTGATTTTCGGACTGTGTGAAACTGCCCGGAATGAGTATTTCAGTGATGTTTACACTGTCTTGATTTTCTACAAGTTTTTTGGGCTGATTTTAGAAAAATTTCCTTCATGAAAGTTGTTGAGAACTTCCTTTTCTATAATGTATGTAAATTTGGGAATTTTCTGAGATGATTTGGATTCTGGACAGAGCTTATTTTGAGAAGCAAATATCCTGTTCCAACGAACTATTTTTAGTCTATTTTTGAGTGACTGAAAACGGTGTTTACAGAGAGATTTAGATTTTGTATTCTTCATGAAAAATGTTTATTAAGGGATTGTTTATGACATATCTTAATTCGAGAATTTTCGGAGTCCATTTACTATATTTTCAAGTCCAATTTCGTGAACAGTGCAAAACTGTTCGGCCTTGTCAGATTTCAAAGATTCGGCATTTTCTACATGAGAATGTGCAAATTTTGACTTGATGTCTTCTAATGATTTAAATGAGATATTTTATGCTTTGATCGGAGGTCAGACCAAGGGGAAAACAAAAGAGAGAGTAAGCTTGAAAATGAATGGCCAAGGATGAAGCTTGTTCAAGAAGCCTAATTAAATGATTTTGACTTTGGAGTCCCTATCATGATGACATGCATTAATTGGCCATTATTATTCTTAAATTTGGTGGCTCTTCATGATGGCTTGCGAGGTAAGTGATGACCTCATCGCCCGATGACACACGCCAAGGCTTACTTCATACCCCAAACTTTGGCCTCAAGTTTTGTCTCTATAAATAGAAACCAGGCCATTCGGCCAAGGAAGAGAGAGGAGGAGAGAGAGAGAGAGAGAGTAGCCATGAGGGAGAGAGAGAGAGAGAGAGAGAGAGAAAAAGAGAGGACCAAAGTTGACCCTTCATCATTTTAGTTCATTAAGAGCATTTAATGACATTAAATGCATGATATGATGAGTCTTGACTTTGAAACCTTGTCATGATGGTCATCTATCTTCTTGGGCAAACTTGGATTAGCAACTTGATGAGCAAGTTTGAAGTTCTATAAATAGAGGAAGCCTCCCTCTCTCTCACGCCCGCTTCTTCTCCATTCTCACACCACTCTCTCCTCATCCTCACGTCAACTTCATCATCCTCTCCCTTTTCTTTTGTTTCTTGGCCCAAGAGATTCACGCTCAAAACAATCCCGAACCGGCCCGTGTCTCTTCTCGTTCCTACCCAAGAGCCACGGTTTGGCCTTCGTAGGCCCTAGGTTGCTCGGCCAAGCAAGAAGAAAGCAAGGAGAAAGCCGAAATTTCCCAAGCTCACCCGCCTTAACCCCGTTCTCTAAGTTTTGTTTGACATTGAGTAAGTGAATTCCTTAATACCAGGAAATGATGTTGAGATGCGTTGTGACGTGGTTTGCTTGGATTGTTTCTCGATCGTTTGGTTGGTTGTAGTTGGTTCATTTCTCGGCTTGACCATGTCTCATGTTTGATGTTGTTTTGAGATAGAACCGAGCCTTGGTTGGTAAAGTGTACATGATGTGGCCATGCATGATGTTCTCTTGTTTGAACTTTGTTATTGATCTGCCATCGATGCGGGTGCGGTAAGGGCCGACTTATGTTAACGGCGATCAATATATCCTCGCTTGATATTAGTGTTTTCACTTGCTGAGTCTCCCCGACTCATCCCCTGGTTTTCCCACCCTCGGTACATAGGATGGTTGAGCGGACGGCAGCGATGGGGAGAGTTGAGCCATGTTGGAGTTCGGGGAAAGCTAGGAGCGGTGAATTCGAACTAGTGGACTTAGGACACCCAAGCCAATTGTTATGATTATGTAAATGGCTAAAATAGACTAAGTTGGCTTGTAAAATATGTTTTGCGTGTCCTGTAAATACAATGTTTGCTCCTGATATTGTTTGTCTTAATCCCGTTGTTGTTTTGAACGTGATTGTCCCCATAAATGCTTCTGCTTGTGTAAAGAAAGATAACAATGAACGGGACGTCATGTTAATAACCCCGGTAGGGGCGTCACGAGGAATGAACCGTTGATCACGGATTTTCGATCGGAAAGTCCGATCGGACTGGTTCAATTTGAATCAAACCGGGTTGAGCCGGTTAGCCCGAATTTGGCCTGATTGAACTGGTTCAATCCTTGATTCCATTTGTTTCAATTTTGTACAATTTGATCTCTATCATGATTAATTGACCCCATTAATATTGAATTCGATCAAATTGGATTGAACCGATTTGAAATTCATTCACAAATTGATCCAATTTAACTTGTTTAGCTTAATTATTCTTAAATTTGGGTAATTGCATGGCCAATTGAGTAAAATGACCTACAAATGTGATGAAATAAATAACATATGCCTTGCTCTTACATTCATTGGACCATAGATGTTTGAATGGATCAATTGCAAAAGAAACTAAGTTCTTGTTCCTTTTCTAAATAGTTTCTGATTTGTTTTCCGCTAGGTAATGTTCGCAAATAGGCAAATCAACTTTGTCAATGTTACCCAATAAGCCCTCTTTGACTAATCTATTCATTCGTTCTTGCCCAATGTGACCAAGTCTTGCATGCCATATATTTACATCATTATCATAAGATTCAGAAGATGTAAATAAGGAATAACAAACATTGACATTACCACTATCAACATCTAGTCCAATAAAACCATCTAGAAAGTATCGAGAACCATAGTAACAAGTACCCAAAAATAAGTCAACACTTGTTATGAAAATTCAAACTGAAACCAAGCTCAACTAATACCAATATAGACACTAAATTCCAAATCTAATCTTTAGAGCATATAATTCATCATGTAGGAACAAAGTCGTCCACCACACATAATCAATTGGAAGGTGCCGATTAGATGATACCTCGAAAATGTCAAAATCTACTTAAGCGTTAAACTAAAGAGTCGTAGAATACGTCTTAAGCTTCAATTTGATAGGTTACACGCCTAGAATGGATATAGTTTGCTAGGTTGAAACTCCTTGAAAGTTGAGATCAAAAGCTGCAATGTTGATAATATGTTCTGTTCTTATGAACTCTTGATTGACCTTGCTTTGTTTGGTGATTTTTTTTTATTTTCTCGTTCATTATTTGAGAAAAGTTTCTTCATGAAAGTCGTAAAACACATTCAGATCTATCTACCATAAGAACTTTATAAAATTCCATGCATGTTAGGACAGGACGATTGGCATCGTGATTTAGGTTCCTTCTCCGTAATAGATGGGTTCCGGACCAACCTTCATGTGTTCTTTGATAAGTTTAGTGTCCTTTTTGCAAAACTAAAAACTAAAAAGTTGTTCATTAGGGTTTTATTATGTATCTTGGAAATTTTGGGGTCTTAATAACAATTTTTCGGAGGTCAAATTGACAATAATTCCAGATAAGGACCTCTCAAAATAAAAAAGCGGCTTGCAAATGAGTCCTCGGTAAAAATCTAATTTTATAAAAAGAAATTACGGGACTTTTTAGCAAAAACTCAAAATATGAAAGTTGTTAGACATAGGGAATCCTAACTGTCTAAAAATTTTCACGTGGTTTGGATAACGTTTGTTATTTTTCCTACCTTTATTTTGAAATCCCCAAAAAACCAGGTCTAGTCTGTCATTCCGAGTTAAATGTTGATTTTCGGAAAAATCAGTTGGGAATTATGAAAAATGGTCTTCTTGACTTTTAATTCTCATGATCTAAGCTTTCTAAGGAGACTTGATTTGCATTATTTGGATGTCATTAAGCTGATTCATCACATCTAAATAGAAGGGATTCGAATTTGATAATGATAACTGAATAAGTGGTCCTCTTATGAGGTCCACTTCCTTTGATTGATTGATTGAAAAACAAGGCCTATGGGCCTAAATGTATACATTATCCATTGTTGTACATGTGATTGTTAGATGTATGTCTAGGCCCGATGCATGTTCGACAAGTAGCTTACGGTGATCGTTTAGAACTCGACCCTAGGGTTAACGACATGAGTCATCATTTTGCCAATGCAAATGGTGGCTCATTATTGTTAACCATTAATCAATAATATTAGATGATTAAGTGGGTGGGACAATTGGAATGTGTGGAAGATAAAGGCCGATCACGAGTCCCGTTTTGGATTGATGATTTGCTTACATTTGCTTTGTCTTGCGTGTTTGTTTGCATGTTGTACACAAAATAAATGGTTCGAATGTAAAACCGACACCTTTGAGGCGGTCCATGGAGGAGATGGCCAAACAACTTCGAAGAGGGTAGTTAAAGACTGATGTCCAATCTGATCTCTTTTTGTATATCATTTGATACCCGACCATGTCTCGGGTTTTATATCCATGTTGTAATAAATACCCCATGAGTTGCGGGTTTTCCTTTCTCACACTTAGATTAGCTAGCCTTTTAAACATATTGGGTGTTTACTTTATGCACCGTCTTTTCAAATCAATCGTTTTGTTCTTTTCCTTTTCTAGGCTAAGATAGGACTAGTTTAGAACCTAAATAGAAAAAACAAAAAAATAAAATGCATGATCACCTAGTGGACCAACATTTAGGCATTAAAAATGGTAAAAAAAAAAAAACATGCATGACAACTTAGATAACAATCATAATAAGTTTAGCGGTATCGAAAAGGCGTTAGTGGACACATTATCATAAGCTAGTCCCCGAACCCACGATCTTGGTTTTCATAGAAACCGAAATGAAACTCTCGCATTTTCGGGTTAGGTATTCTAGTCGACCCCTGACCTAGGCTAGTGGCAACTCCTAAAAATGATAAAATTAATCCACTATCACGTGATGTATAGATTTAGGAAAAATCCACGTTCATGATTAATGGACCATATGGATGACAAAAAGATTGACGCTTGGTAAATCATCTTTTATGATGTGCCATGCGGATCATTTCATGAACAGTTATCTCTAAACCCACTTCATCGAGTTCGACCCTTGAGAGATAGTTCACGACACGCTTGGCGACTATGCTGGGGACTTGGTTACGAACCCATGTGAATTAAAGCCATAATTAACTTGTTGGTTGTTATCTCACTTGTCTACCTTTTGTAGCATCGACTGCAAGTCAAAGTCGCGTGGAAAATGAGGTTAGTCCACTAACCATGTATTAAATGGTTTTGTAGGTAGGAGATATAAGGGGTGGAGTGTGTGCAAACCCTTTATTTTGTAGGTGGCATTTAGGTGTATGTCGAATGTATGCGATTATATTAAAGTGTTGTTTGCTCTAAATTTAAACTCATGTTTACCTGCTTTAGCACGACACAATGCACCCACTTCCCGCGATCTAAAACCTCAGATTGCTTTAGGGCACCTTTAGGACGTATTGAGAGTGGAATCCGTATGTGATGCATGGGTAATCCATTCCTTAATCCCGCTCATCTTGGTTAGTAAGAAGTGCACCGACCGACATTAGTAGCGGCGGGTAAACTCTTCTAATCTAATCAAGATGGGAACCTTGAATCTTTAAAATCCTACCCTTATTCGTCAAACCGACATGTCCTCATCGTTGCATCATTGTGTTTGCCATATTTTCATGGTAAGGTTGATTGTGTTGTTCCAATATCTTTTCGACAACTTCAATTGCGCCCATTCAATTCCACATTATATTCTTTTTATAATGCACGGTGATTAATCTCGATACTCCAAATTAAGGTTAGTCAAGATGGATATGTCAAGATTGTCGAAGATTCGAGTCATCCCCATACTGAGAGTTCTCATGGGCATGTGGGAAAGCCTCGAGCCAAAGCACAAGGACTACGTGGAAAAGAGGATCGGATACCTTCTCCCACTTTTATACATTGAGCCAAGTGTTGCCATGATCAAGATATCATCCCATTTTTGGAATTAAAAGACATCAACATTTGTCTTTGATTGAAACGAATTGACCCCTACAATTGAGGAGTATGATATTGCCACCGGAAGAATCGGTTCTTTTGATCTAGTTTGTCCTCCAATAGATGTTGATCCTATTCCTCTTTTGAGTCAATTCTTAGGAGTTGATATCTTCCAAATCAAAGGCATCCTTAGAGGAAATTCCAATGCACTCCCTTTCTCATTTTAGAACAACATCTTTCTACTTGGCCAAAAGAAATAGGTAATCAAATCCCTCGCGTCTTTCTCTTAGCATTCTTTGGTTTTATGGTCTTTCCATACACCAAAAAGACTATGGATCCTTTGGTTGTTCATATTGTCAATCAAGTGTGTATGTTCAAAAGATTCTCCAACATGATCATACATAAAACCTTCGTGCCACTCAATAGATTCAAACAAGACAAAAATGGTACTTTTAGAGCCCCAATCGTTTGCTCGAAATTTTGTTGGTCTCTCACCTCAAAGACTTCAGTTTGAATTTGAAAATCATAGGTGTGTTTAAAGATTGTCATCCTATCTCCATTTTCCAAGAAAATGAAGAAATCTTTCCTTATTGGTCATTCTCGACTTAGTTCAACTTTTTCAAGAATCTCATTCCAAATCAAATCCTATGATATGTTCGTTAGCTTGATATCCAAGGTGCATCTAACTAACAAATCCGACAACCCGATCCCACTTTTGGGTCTCCACGGGGTCTACGCTATATTACCCTTTTAGAGTGATCAACAATATCATGTGCTGTCACGCCTCGAACCCCGACGGGCATCACGACACCCCTTTGATGTTCGTATTGATCGCAACGTCCCACGACGCATTGCCGACCCCGAATCGAATCACCCGAGTTGTACGCATGGCGGGCGAAATTTAAAATAACCCGCACAATTAATAATGACAACGGGGTAGAACAAACGCAATTTAATAAACACATAATATTAATTTGAAATCATAAACATTCATACATTAAGTCTCTAGGGTTAAAATCCACCTTCGTTATCAAAAGGACCAGGTGGCTAGATAGACTAGTGATTTGCACAAAAGGGACTTTACCCAAAAAAGTTTCTTGGCCCTACTCCTAAAAATCCCTACAGTGCCCAATCCAAATCAGACCCTGAGGATTCTGATTCTGAGTCTGAGTCGATCTCGATCGGCTCCTCCTCCTCCTCCTCCTCATGCTCGACCGCCATGGGCTCCTTTCGGCTCGGCTCGGCTCGGGACTCAGGCTTCGCCCGTAGAATCCGTGCCTGTGATCGACCTGGGTTCTCCGGTGGGCTATTGGGATCCGACACCTTGCCATCGGGAGTGAAATTGTCCCAAGGCTCCCGGCTTGACTGCACCCTCGTTGGCATGCCGCAACCCCTCAAAATCTCGGATTAGCCTAGAATTCACAAACCCGACCCAATGGGACCAAGCCAAGTAGTCATGGTGTTCCAGCTCCTCTAGTCCCACATCTATCCAAACATAAATACAATGTCTAATATATGTCTCATTCGGGTTCATACCCGGTACTGTTCTCCCTCATGCACCATATGCATGGAACCCCAAAATGCCTAGGTGGCACCATGGTCAAAGGGATCTGAAAATATTTGCACTACAAGAATGAAAAATAAATCTTAATGCTGCACAACCTATACCTTACCTAGGGCCAATACGTTGCCGGACAAGTTTAACATGCGATTTACCAGCCATCCCAATCAATTCTACATAATATACTTACCTCACCTCAAAATACGCACCAACTCTACATATTAGTAAAATCATAGTAGTATCACAGCATCCCACAAACACCTTGTCATTAGTCAAGCGCCACACATAAGTACATTCACTCAATTCAATCACACTTGTTTCGCATCGTGGTCGAGCAACTTTCTCACAACCTCCCGTGTCCTTTCACACGCCCAATCAATACACCTCCAGACGCAAGCCCTCAAATCAAGCCGGGCTCAAATCCCGCGCCAACTATGCCTCGGACATTTCTCTTGACCCACATAACCACTCTCAGGTCATTTCTTGCCTTTTTAGCCACACCCACGTAACCACGCCTCATGTTGGCAGCCCTCATATCAAGCCGGGCTTAGTCCCGCATAATCATGCCCTAAGGACATTTCTCTCATGCACATGCACTACCACACAATTTGTCCTTTAACACGTCGTCTGCAGTTCACATACGAATCACCAAGCTTACACCAATGTCAATTTGGCATGCCATAACAACCCATTCAATTCCTACTCCCCACATTGGCCCATCGACCCGACATTCAAGTCGGCACATTCAATTAATCCAACTCACCTACAAGTGCCACGACAATTCAGTCATGCTATTTATCTCAGTCAATCACTAAATTAGCCACACAATTACCACCACAATAATTCACAAATTGAGTACAATCAATCTAATTAGTCCACGCCTAATTTAATTCCTAATCCGGTACTAATCACATCCTAAACAAATCTAAAAATACCTAAAGTACTAGGTAGGGTTCGTGAAGTCACTTACTAGGTTTTGGCACAGGAAAAGTTGACTGGCCCTAAAATGGCCCGGTGAACAGTCTTTGGTGGCTCGATACGCATGGGCACGGCGGTCGGCCACGAGCTAGGGCACTCGGCACGGCGCTCGCAAGGCCCTTGGCCCGGGCGCGACGCCGCTCGGAACAGAATCGCTGGCCACCACGAGCGCAATGACGGCCACGATGGGTAAAATGGTCGGGCGACGAGCCAGCTAAGCGCAGCACCCGGCAAATCTACCGGGCAAGGTTGGACGGGCACAACGGGCGCAGTGAGCGATGACCTGACGCCTGGCAACGGGCCCGGGTTGGAGTGGCAACGTAGCTTGGCCCGGGCATCTTGGCCATCGGGCTGGTTGGCTAACCGGTGAGGCTAGGCGGTGGCTAGGCTGAGGGCTAGCTAACCTGGTCAGCGGTGGCTGGGTGGCTAACGATGGTAGCTATTTGTGAACTATAAGCGGCCAGCGATGATGCGTGATGTGGCGGAGGAGGAAAAGTCGGGTGGGGTGGTGAGGGGCAAAGAGAGAGAGAGAGAGAGAGAGAGTTGGGGGCGGTGGGAGACAGGGAGCAAGGATAGCTGCATCATAGTCAGATGGCAGACAGCAACCTTGTGAGGCGGCCGAGGCGGCTCACCCGGCTACTTGGGGAGCAAGGAGAAGAAGTGTGTAAGGGGAAGCCAGCAAACGAGGAAGGAAGAAGAGGAAGAAAGGGAAGAAGAAAGGAGGAAGAAGGAGAGAGAGAGAAGAGAGAAGAGAGGGACGCCAATGGGCTAGGGAGGAAGGGACGCGGGGGGGGGAGGTGACGACGCCAGAGGGGGGGCGCAGAAGGAAGGAGAGAGAGAGAGAGGGGCAAAAAGTCAAACATAATAATCGATCTAATGGCCCGATTTCAAAACTGAAAACAATCCCACGGTTCTCAAAATTCCTAATTAATAAATTAGGAAAAAGGGCCAAAAGAAAATAACTCAAAACACACTACGAGAGAGGTTTACTAGTCCAAATCCGCACCCAAATCAAAAATCCACTTTTCACATATTCCGTAATAATACCAATGCTGGCCATAATAATATCGACACCATTCAATTAAATTCGTCCCGAACTCCGAGAAATTCATCACCAAAGTTGGGGCTCTAAATAACGGCCACATTCGATCGAAAAGTGCGATTCTAACCTAATCTCTAATTTAAAAATAATAACCCAGGAGTGATCGGTTCGAGCGAGATTTTATTATAAAGCGCATCGACGAATTACACATTTTATAAATCCCAAAAATGGGCTAAAATTCGAAATGTCACATGTGCTTGAAAGATTCCGCCATCCCTCAAGTTGGGGTTATATTGTTTTGACTATCGCAAAGATGTCGTCCGAAGGGACCAAATGGCGGATGTGAAGGAAATGATCAAGACCATCATTGATAGGTGGTATCAATGCAGCTCGAGCCAATTCTCATGACTGATGAGTCGGAATTGGAAGGTGAGACAAAGATACACCATGCATTGCGGAATATATACATCGTTGCCTCGAGCCCGAGCTTAAAGTAAACCTCCCAACATCCCCAAGAAAATGACTCAACAACTAGTAATTGCTGCACGAGCTCTTAGGGAAAGGGATGAGGCTTTAGCCGAGGTTGAATGTTTGGCCCAAGAAAACAAATGAATTGCCTCATGTCTAAGAGGAATCCATTAGAGTTTGTCTATATTCCATTGGAAATTCTTCTTCCATGTAATTTTCATTTCATAAATTTGATGTATAGGGTTTCCTTTTTACCCATTTTTAATACTTATGTAATAGGATTCTTCTTTCATTTCTAGATTGATGTAGAGGGATGTTATTTCACGAATTTTGTTGTAAATAATGAAATTTCCCTCGTACACACTTTCTTTCTTTATTCGAGGATTCTAATGGAATATAGATGGGGCATCTTGATCAATCATTATGCATTACCCCTTCAATTGTATAAATTCTTGTGAAGAAATTTTGATAAGATTTGTTTACGTGATATTGGAATCATGTGAATATTTCTTATTCCTATTTCATCGAAAGAAAATATAAAATTGAAGGGTTTTATAATTTCATCTCATTTTTCGCACTAACTTGATTTCTTTTTTTCTAATTAAGGTAGTAAAAGACGGAACGAGGAAGATCATGTGTTAGGACCCTCGTCGAACTGTCCAATCGCAAGCTGCCCGGAACTACACCTACCGGAATGAAAACCTGCTCTGATATCAAATTAAAATATAATGGTCCCACCTTAGGGTCATAAACATGACGTTCCGTTCATTATTATCTTTCTTTACACACAAGCAGAAGCATATCTCGGGACAATCATATTTAAAACAAATAGCGAGATTAAGACAAAGAGCATCATGAGCAAACCTTATGTTTATAGGACACGCAAACATATTTTACAAGCCAACTTAGCCGATTTTGCCATTTACACAACAATAACAAGTGGCTTGGGTGTCATAAGCCCACTACTTGGATTCATAGCTCTTAGCTTTCTTGAACTCCAACATAGATCAAGCTCCCCTTTAAGCGCGTCCATGCGACCATCCTATGGACCTGAGAGGGAAAAACGACGGGGGATGAGTCGGGGAGATTTAACAAGTGAAAACACTAATGTCAAGTGAGGATAAATCGATTGCTGTTAACATGAGTCGACCCTTACATTTTAGCGTTGATGGCAAATCAGTAGCAAAGTTTATGCCGACAAATACTAGAGAACTCTAAGCATGGCTATAACACATGAACATCACTAGCCAAATTCCAGCTTCTATCTCGAGATATGAACGTCAAACACAAAACATAAACAAGCCAAAGAGATAACCAATCAAGACCGAACACAGTCCAAGCAAACCACGTCCACAACGCATCTCATCATCCTTTCTAGAGATTAGAGAATTCACTTACTCAACCAATAAAACTAGGATTAAAAGCAAGAGGCATGAGTCTCGGTCGACTCTCGAACGATTCTTGGTAGTTCTCGGGCTTGAACACGAACACTCAAGCCTTGGATGTGGCTTCCTCACTCGATCAAACCACAAGAGAGACACGGGCTAGGTGGTGAGGCTCTCGTTCTCTCTTTCACTTGGTTTGAAAACAAGAAGCAAGGAACCAAGAACAAGATGGTGATGGCTTGAGAGTACCATGAGAAAGGAGAAGAAAAGGGGCTTCACATAAGGCTCTCCCTCTCTCTCTCTTTTTCCCTATTAATAGAAGACTTTTCTTGGTCACTACTCAAGACCATTAATGCATGCCATCATAGAGGGGCTCTAAAGTCTTGATTCATTTATTGCAAGTTATGATGACAGGCCACCAAAGTCCAACTTTAATAAATGAAAGCCATTAATGATCATTATCTCTTTCTCTGTTTCTCTCTTGGCAACTCTCTCTCTCTCTCTCTCTCTCTCTCTCTCTCCCTCTCCTTGGCCGAATGGCCCTCTTTTTCTCATGGCTCCCCCCCTTGGCTTGGCCGAATGGCCTTGCCTTGAGCCCCAAAATGATAAGGCCTCCAAAGTCTAAGGTCATTAATGCTTGTTATCATGAAATAGGACTTTTAAGTCAAAGGCCATTTAATGGCATTAATGAAACTTAATGATGGAAGCTTGAAGGAGAAGCTTTGACTTGGTCAAGGCATCTAGGTTCTTCTACTAATTCTAGACCGTGGACTCCCTAGAGTCTTGTAGATTTACTAAATTCTTACGCAAAGGACTCAGGCCAATCGGGTCACACAAAATAGACCAATTGGCACAAAACCACAACCCGCCATACTTAATCACAAGATTTTATGAGAGTTTTCCGCGATAAACACGCATAATATTTCCATCCACCCGAGATTCGATGTGAGAAAACCTCTAAATATGCCTCAAATATCACCAACAGACATCAAGTCAATATTCCAACGTTCTCATATAGAAATTGATAAATCTTTGAAATTTGATAAAACGGACAACTTTGCATTGCTCACAAAATCGGACTTGAAAACATAATAAATGCACTTCGAAAATTCTCAAATTTCAATGTGTCATAAACAAGACCTTAACAAACATTTTTCATGAAGAACACAAAATCCAAATCTCTCTGTAAATACCATTTTAGTAGCTCAAATACAGACTAAAAACAGCTCGCTGGAACAGAATTCTTATTTCTCAAAGTTAGCTCTGTCCAGAATCCAAATTATCTCGAAAAATTTCCAAATTTATATACGTTATAGAAAAGGAAATTTTCAATAACTTTTGTGAAGGAAACTTTTCCAAAATCGGCATAGAAAAGCTTGTAGAAAATAAAGGAAAGGCGAATATCACCGAAATACCCATTCTGGACAGTTTCACATGGTTCAAAAATCAGGCCATTGTACCACTTATATCAAGTCTAAAAATTCTGAAATTAAAGTATGTAAAACTTCATGATGTTTGTAAAAACTTTCAAGAAGAAAGTGTTTGGAAATTTGGATCACAAAAGTCTCCTCAAAAATAACAATACGAAGGGGTACAAAGGATCCAAAACTGAGTTTTCCAAAACAAGAGTAAAATTGGTTTCAATTGAAAAACTACCAAACTTAAATCATAGTCATTTTTCAGGGACTAAAATTGAGGATGTTACAATTTACCCAAGGGCTTCCTAGACCCAAAAATCGGGATATGATAATTCTCCCCATCTAATAAAATTTAGTCCTCAAAATTTAAACGTGTACACGCTCCTCGAATAAATGTAGGTATCAACTATTCCTTAATTCCTCACTCTTTCAAGTGGCTTCTTTTATGCCTCGGTGACACTATAGGACCTTAACTAAGGGAATGGCCTTACCTCTCACCACTTGCTCCTTACAATCCACAATCTACACCTGCTTCTCAGCATTGGACACTCTGCTGTCCACTTTGACCTCGTCGAAAAAATTCAGTGCGCATGCTGGATCGGGCTCACACTTTCACAATATCGATACATAGAACATAACATGTACCTAAGCAAGTTTCAATAGTAATGCCAACCAATAGGCCAATTCCCTTTTAGTTCTCGAATTTCAAAAATCCTCGTTACCTAAGACTTATCTTACCTTAGTACCTTTCAAAGCATCCATTGTAATGTGGACTAGCTCTAGACCCGGCGACCTTTCTTTCCCGACCTCGATCCAACATACTAGCATGCAGCAAGCTTGACCACGCTTCCCACCTGCGCTACTCCGAGAAAATCTTACTCAACATAATATACTTACTTATAACAATCACGAAGATCACACTTATCATTTCAAATAACAGTTCCCGTCTTACTTTCAATTCAGTACCTAGTTCGGTTTACTCCTTTTCTTACCCGCCATCCTAGAAGCCTCACAGGAAGGCCGTACCTTATTCAGGTCTTTACCCTCGGCGATCACTCTTGCTAGAAGCCGCACCTTGATCAGGCTTCTTGCCTTGGCGTCCACTTCCTAGCCAAGAGCCGCTCCTTGATCAGGTTCTGCCCCGGTAATCACTCCTCGCCCTCATCGGATCGAGTTATGTCAAAATTCAACAGCCTTCTCTTGGCTCAACACGGTTGCAACTTACTAGAAGGGAACCTACTTAGACATCTTTTTTCGAGGTCGTGGCGTCCTAATGGAACTTTCCTTTTTCCTCGTGATTACGACTGGTCCTGAGCACTTATTTTGCTATTAATAGTCTAATAAAACTTTCTACAACACAAGAATAGGTCAGTGATCACAAACAAACAGGAGCACTTAACCTATTCAACCACAATCAATCATTCACATGCATAGGGGTGTTTCCTAGCTAACTACCCCAACTTCAGCCCACCTTATCACTCCGGTCTTTATTCCTACTTTGATTTCATAATCGTTTTCCCAATTCGGTGCACAATTCGGTCATTCTTGCCCTTAGCCATCCTAGAAGCCTCCTTTAGGAGCCGTTCAATGATTAGGCCTTTCACCACAGGCGGCACTTCTGCCTAAAAAGGCAGCAATGATCGGGCTTCTTACCCCAAAGACCACCTCTGTTAGAAGCCGCTCGATGACCAGGTCATATGGCATCGGCGCCACCCCCGCCCTCGTCGAATCCGACCAATTGCAAGCTGCCCCGAATTACACCCATTGGAGAGAAAACCTGCTTTGGTACCAAATTAAACTGTAATGCCCCCACCTCGGGGTCATAAATGTGACGTTCCATTCATTGTTATCTTTCTTTACACACAAGCAAAAAGGTTTCTCGAGACAATCACATTTAAAACAAATAGCATCATGTGCAAACCTTATATTTACAGGACACGCAAAACATATTTTACAAGCCAACTTAGCCGATTTTAGCCATTTATACAATAATAACAAGTGGCTTGGGTGTCTTAAGCCCACTATTTCGGATTCACAGCTCCTAGCTTTCCCGAACTCCAACACGGATCAAGCTCCCCCCTTCGCCATCGTCCGTGACCATCTTATGAACACGAGAAGGAAAACAATAGGGGATGAGTCGGGAGACTCAACAAGTGAAAACACTAATATCAAGTGAGAATAAATTGATCGCCGTTAACATGAGTTGGCCCTTACCACACGGCATCGATGGCAAATCAATAGCAAAGTTTATTCCGACGGATACTAGAGAACTCTAAGCATGGCTATAACACGTAAACATCACTAACCAAATTCCGGCTTCTATCTCGAGATATGAATGTCAAACACAAAACATAAACAATCCAAAGAGATAACCAATCAAGACCGAACACGGTCCAAGCAAACCACATCACAACGCATCTCATCATCCTTTCCTGAGATTAGGAATTCACTTACTCAACCAACAAAACTAGGATTAAAAGTGAGAAGCGTGAGTCTCGGTCGACTCTCGGACGATTCTTGGCAGTTCTTGGGCTTGAACATGAGCACTCAGGCCTTGGATGTGGCTTCCTCACTCGATTAAACCACAAGAGAGACACAGGCCAGGTGGTAGGGCTCTCGTTCTCTCTTTCACTTGGCGTGAAAACAAGAAGCAAGGAACCAAGAACAAGATGGTGATGGCTTGAGATTGGCGTGAGAAAGGGGAAGAAGGGGGGCTTCACGTAAGGCTCTCCGTCTCTCTCTCTCTTTCTCACTATTAATAGAAGACTTTTCTTGGTCACTACTCAAGACCATTAATGCATGTCATCATAGAGGGGCCCTAAAGTCTTGATTTATTTATTGTGAGTCATGATGAAAGGCTACCAAAGTCCAACTTTAATAAATGAAAGCCATTAATGATCCTTATCTCTTCCTCTCTTTCTCTCTCAGCAACTCTCTCTCTCTCTCTCTCTCTCTCCCCTTGGCCAAATGGCCCTCTTTCTCACGGCTCCCCTTGGCTTGGCCGAATGGCCTTGCCTTGAGCCCCAAAATGATAGGGCCTCCAAAGTCTAAGGTCATTAATGCTTGTTATCATGAAATAGGGCTTCTAAAGGCTATTTAATGGCATTAATGAAACTTAATGATGGAAGCTTGAAGGAGAAGCTTTGACTTGGTCAAGGCATCTAGGTTCTTCTACCAATTTCTAAACCGTGGACTCTCTAGAGTCTTCTAAATTTACTGAATTCTCTTGCAAATGACTCGGGCCAATCGGGTTACACGAAATAGACCAATTTGCACAAAACCACAACCAGCCATACTTAATCATAAGATTTTTGAGAGTTTTCCGCGATAAACATGCATAATAATTCCATCCAACCCGAGATTCGGTGTAAGAAAACCTCTAAATATGTCTCAAATATCACCAAAAGACATCAAGTCGAGATTTCAATATTCTTATATAGAAATTGATAAATCATTGAAATCTAATAAAACCGGACAGCTTTGCACTATTCACGAAATCGGACTTGAAAACATAGTAAATGGACTCCAAAAATTCTCAAATTTCAATATGTCATAAACAAGACCTTAATAAATATTTTTCATGAAGAACACAAAATTTGAATCTCTCTGTAAACACCATTTTTAGTAGCTCAAATACAGACTAAAAACAGCTCGCTTGAACAGAATTCTTATTTCTCATAGTAAGCTCTGTCCATAATCCAAATCATCTCGAAAATTCCCAAATTTATATAGGTTATAGAAAAAGAAGTTCTCAACAACTTTTGTGAGGGAAACTTTTCCAAAATCGGCTTAGAAAAGCTTGTAGAAAATAAAGGAAGGGTGAACATCACCGAAATACCCATTCTGGGGGAGTTTCACACGGGCCAAAAATCAGGCCATTGTACCACTTATATCAAGTCCAAAAATTCTGAAATTAAAGTTTGTCAAACGTCATGATGTTTGGAGAAACTTTCAAGAAGAAAGTGTTTGGAAATTTGGATCATAAAAGTCTTACAAAAAATAACAATACGAAGGGGTACAAAGGATCCAAAACTGAGTTTTCCAAAACAAGAGTAAAAATTGATTTCAATTGAAAAACTGCCAAACTTAAACCACAGTCATTTCCCAAGGACTGAAATTGAGGATATTACAATTTACCTGCGGGGCTTCCCAGGCCCAAAAATCGGGATGTAACAGTCTCCGTACACCAAGGTGAAAGTTCCGGAGTCTTACAAAGAACCAAGTTTGTGAAAAAGTATAATGGCACTGGTTGTCCCAAGACTCACTTGAGATACTATTTGGGAAAGACGGCTCGACACTCAGATAATGTTCCTCTTCTTGTTAACGCTTTTCAAGATAGTTTGATTGGACCCGCTTTATCTTGGTTCTTGAACTTGATTTGGAGAAGATTCACGGATGTGAGGATTTTGCCGATGAGTTTTACAACAATACAAGTTCAACTCCAAAAGCATCCCTACTCGAGAAGATTTGGTGCGAGTCGAGAAAAGGAGAAGTGAATCGTTTACGGCTTTTGCCCAAAGATAGAGAGCCATGGCTTCTCAAGTGAAACCACTATTGAGCGAGAAAGAGATCATGAAATTTTTGTAAAGATATTGCCCGTCAAATATTTCAACAATCTCTACAATAATAGTTGTTTGACTCTCTCACATCTTGTGGATGTCGGAGAAAGAGTGGAATAGGCTATCCGAGATGGAAGAATATCTGAAGGTGGAGCTAGGAAGTTTCTAACCAAGAGAGATAAAGGGTTCGCTATTGAAATAGCATACATCCAATACCCTCCTGTCTCAAAAACACAATTGGTACCTTCACAAAAATCGATTGTTTTGACCGAAGGATCATCAAGAAACTATGAACGGAAAGAAAAGGCATCTCAAAGGTAATTCTCTCCATTGGCAAGACTGTTATCAAAGCTTTTGCCTATGATACTCGAGCCAAGAATGGTGGCGAAAAGAAGTCCTAAGGGACAAACCTCCAAAGTTCGTTGGCTTTAATGCCACGAAATCTTGTGAGTGCCATATGGGCGAGAAGGACCATAGCACCGACAATTATCATGCTTTGAAAATTAAAGTTCGAATTTGATTGATAAAGGAATACTATCTTTAGAAATCCTGGAGCGAATGTGCAACAAAATCCATTATCCAATCATACAGATGGTGTGAACGTGGTAGATATAAATGAAGATAAGAAAGAAAATCTTCAAGGTGGATGTGTCAAAATTAAACAACATCTTATGCAAGCTGGGCATTACGAGAGAGGAGGTGACATCTTGAAGGAAGAAAAGTTTATGTATATTTCCAAATTAATTGACATGGGTATTATCTGATGCATGGGAGATGAATCAAATGCCACAATGATGTCGGCCATGATAGATATATCTTCCAAGGATTTTCTTTATGAACTAGAAGAGGAAAGAAATGAAGATAGACCCGTCGAGGTCGTGACCAAAGAAGCGGAAGCCGTAGATGTCATTGACAACGATTTCCTATTCGAGGAAGACAAAGAAGTTGTTTCCGATATGGAATCTAACCTAGATGTCAAAAGTACCCATTGGGACTATGATTTCATGAAAACCGCTTGTGAACATGGAGAAGTGGTTGATATTTTATGTCAACTGAGTGGAAAATATGACTTTTATTTTAAGTATTCACCTCCTCCAAGCTTCTTTATTGACACAAAAGACATTGTTCCCAATAGATAGGGTGGCATGGATGATGAAGGGACGATGGTAATGATCACACCTGTTGTAATTGACCTTTCCAAAGAAGATGATTTCTATGAGGATAAGCTGATAGGTATCGAGCCTGTTGTAATCGATTTGACCAATGAAAGTGCTTATTATAAAGTTAAGCCAATAGGTGTGGAACATGTCATTACAGACTTGTTAGCTGAAACCTTCGAGTCAATCGAGATCTCGAGAGATGACTTCGGGCCTGTCATGATTGAACTACCGCCGTTGATGGAGGTTGAAGAAATAACTATTAAAGTTACTCCGAAATTTGATCAAAAGGCCATTCCATGGAATTATGGAACAAATGAAATAGATGCCGTCACTCGGTCGGGTCGTTGTTATCCACCCAAAGAAGGAGTTGAAAAGAAAGCTATAACTGAAGAGGATGCCAAACAGTTCCTAGCCACTGTGAAGACTAGTGAATTCAACACGGTAAACCAATTAAGGAAGATGCATGCACAAATCTCATTGTTGGATTTGGTCAAGTCATCCAAGAAGTATAAAATGCCTTGCTTAAGGTGTTGAACGAAGTTCATATACCCGAGTCCATCAATGATACCCAACTAGAAGAGTTTGTTGGGGCAATTCTTCTAAAAGATCAAATCTCATTTTTTCGATGAAAACTTTCCTCCCGAGGAACATTCTCATTCTAAGGCGTTATACATATCCGTGAAGCATTGTGATACACTTTTGTCACGAGTCCTTATTAATAATGGCTCAGCTTTGAACATGTACCCATTGGCCATATTACGATGATTGGGAGTAAATGAAGAAAGACTTTGTGCCGCTAAGATGCCCATGCAAGCATTCGATGGAACGAAGAAAGAAACCGTAGGGTGAAATTGAGGTGGAACTCATGATTAAGCCTGTTCTTTTCTCACTCACTTTCTAAGTCCTGAACATATCAAGCAACTTTAGCTTGCTTCTTGGTAGACCGTGGATTCACACCGCTGGAGTTGTGCCTTCAAGCCTTCACCAAAAAGTGAAATTCGTGGTGGATGGCAAGCTCATTACCATACATGGTGAGGTGGATTTCAAGGTGTTCCATGACACCATTATTCCATATGTTGAGCCCGAAATCAAGGAAGAATCAAGTTACCACTCCTTCTAGTTGGTCTCCATTGTACATATACCCATTTAAGCAATTGTGGAAATTCCTCAAATGTCAAAGCCTGCTATTATGTCTAGCAAGGTGTTGCTTGAAAATAGGTAGGCTCTTGGAAAAAGCTTAGGGAAGCATTCCCAAGGAATCCTAAAGCCGATTGACGCCATCATGAAAAAGACAAGAAAGGCTTAGGTTACCACAAAAGCCATAAAGGCCAAGGTGACAATAAAAACCAAAATGGAAAAGTAAGCGGTTGACAGAGACTTTTACCTCCATCGCTAAAAGAGACATTTCCCGGACTTCCCATGATGTTACAAGAGGAAGAGATCTCCTTTGTGCTCATGGTGGATTTATTTGATGAAGACCTTATTGATGTAATCTTGGCCCATGATAAAGCCAAATCATCTAGAGACCCACCAACCCTGCTGAGTAGGGATGCTTCTCACCCTTCTTTTAAGATTGTTGTATTTGTTATTGCTTCATTTGTTTTCCCATGTATGGGATCAATCTGTTAGCTCAATTAATTCTTTCAATTCAATCTTTGATTTGTAATGAACACTTGAATCTTGAGTCGTTGGTTCAAGGTAGCATATGTTGTAATACAGCCTTATCATTTGAATTTCAATAAAAGCATATGCACGTTTTATTAAGGACGATGGAAGTACACCAAACCAGTCATATGATGATGCTTTGAGACATGGACTTCCACACACTTCCTAGTTTCTAATTTTTGTGGAATGAGGATGTCTAATGATATGAGGACGAGTTCCTAATCATCTTTTCTTCAAAAACTGTTTTTCAAAATGATTTTCAAAAATGCCATGCATTTGCTGTTAGGCCCCGAACCCCATCGAGCACGCAACACACTTCTTATGTCAAATCACATGGCATCCCAAGGTATCGACCAAATTTCAGCTTTTCAGAGATTTAAAACGCGTCGGTGAAGGCCACCAATACCCTAACAATTATAACTAAGGTAAATAGGGGAGAATAAACACATTCATTGCTCATCCAAGCTTGTATAATATTCACAATTTACAAACTACCATTTACATAAGCACAATCAACTATAAACCACCGATATTCAAAAGGATCGATAGCCTGGGTATTCTATCACCGAAAATGGTACACTCTAAAAACCTATTCCCAATCCCTATACTAGCCCCTATGCTTTCTACTTGGCGCCCATTCCGAGTCCGATTCCTCTACATCTGAACTTGAATCCCCTGAATTGTCTGTCCTCACGAGGACTCGGCTCGATCTTGATCTCGATCGGGTTGTTTATATCACCCGACTCCTTTGGAACTCGGGCTCGCTTCTCCTCGACTAGCTCCTCAAAGAACTGGGTCCTCTGGTACAAGCGGGGTCAATCTATTGCTCATCACGGGGTTCGTGTACGGTTCTTCTTCAGGCTCATCCTCGGGGTTCATCTTAAGGGGCCTCTTGAGGATCTGCCCCCGGGTTCTTCCTCTTACGGTTCTCCCTCCGGGATAAGCCTCGAGGGTCTCGTCCATCGGATCGTACCTGTACCTACAATTCTTTAGGCTTCTGGTTCATGCCCGACCCCGTCAAGGCTCGGGTGCTCTGCGCGCTTGCTGCGGTCCCGACCATGCCGGACTAGTCTCTCCAAGCTAGTCATCTCATCGTTGGAAGGAGGTTTGGCGGAGGGGTCCTAAACCCCCAACTCCATCAAAGCGGGTGTCAAATCCACAAACGGGACCAAATTCGTTTATTCCGTCTCTAAAGAACTTGGCGGTGTACGTATGGGACTGCCGGAAGGGTAGTCCTATATCTACCCAAATTACTATTGTGTGCTTAACCCAGGTCATATTTTCATCTATCGAATACTCTACAACACTTGTGTTCGTGTGCATCGGTACTCAAAACACTCAGGTGGCGGCGGTGGGAAATTCATTACTTAGGCCGGGTTTTGAAATTTTTGGTTGAAACAACCATGAGAATACATCTCAATAAGCACACACCATAAACCCCACCTAGGCTATCACGTACCTCTAGACAATCACGATCACACCCAGCCATTACAAAGCAGGCACACAACTCATACTTACTTGGACTTTTCCAGCATGCAACCTGCACGTTAGCTACAGTAGTATAATTTCCAATCACATACACGTTCTAATTACGTTTCACGCATTCGTTCCTATCTCATCACATCTTTTCCACACAACTCACCAAAGACCCGCATAATGGTACCACCTCGGGTTTATTACGACCATCTCACACTGCCGCCCGGTGACTGCGTAGTAGTACCGTTTCAAGTTCACTTTGTAACCAACTTATAACAACACTTCAAGGCCCGTAATGGTACCGCCTTAGGCCGTGTATCTTACCAGCGCAATGGTACCGCCTCGGGGCTCAATACCTACCACCTACAACATAATTAGCATAGCGGTACCGCCTCAAGTTGGCGTCCTCCATGTCTACGGGCATCGTCCCGGCGTAATCGTAATACCGTCTCGGGACAGATAAATATCCCAGCGTAATGATACCGCCTCAAGGATTCCTACAATTACAAATATCGTACCACACACAATCTCTCGTTCGTTCACATGCTCAACACCCACTTACCAATAAATTAGCCAATCACCGTGGCCTGTGCACGCACCAATTCACACACATTTCTCATGCTCAATAAGCATCCAACAGGGCCTATTGCAATTAATTCAATTCTGCCCAAGCATGCACATAACAATACAAAGTCTAGTCATTCAATCCACTACTCAACAAACATATATGGCCACTCACGGGCTCACCATCATAGCCACACACACACGTGCACAATTTCAGTCTTTCCACACTCATTTCAAGCCATAACCCAGTATTACAATTCAGCCACCATACCACACACTAAACCGACATCAATCGCCCTTAAATCCAACCATAGGATCATTACTACAAGTCTCAATTTCTAGCAATGAACTCAGCATCAATTCAGCCTCGAAACTTCACAATTTCATCCTCAAAATCAGTTAATACCAGCCCCTAAATCAGTCCACACAATTAATCCATAAACAGCCCCGAATTTCACCAAAACCGCGTCTAATTAAACCCAATTCCACCTCTAATTTGTCCGTCGATACCTGAAGTCCTAAATAGAGTTTAGAGCGTGACTTACCGAACTCTAGACTAACTCGACTAGAGCGAAAAACGGGCAGCGGTCAACGGTGAGTGGTGGCGGTGAGTGGTGTCTGGCGGCGGTGGTGGTGGGCTGACAGCGGCTTCCTTGTCGCGGTCTCTCCACGGCCTGGCGAAGGAGAGAGAGAAAGAGAGAGAGACGGCATAAGGGTGAGGTCACGGTCCGGCGATTTAGCGGGCGGTGGCACGGCGGGAGGACGATCGGCGGTGTAACCCGGTGTGGCCAAGGGGAGGCGGTCGATTTGGTGATGGGGGGAGAAGGAGCTGAGAGAGGTGAGAGAGGGAATGAGGAGAGAGAGAGAATTTTGGTCTAAATAGTCAAGATCAATAATTGAGGGGCTAAATGACCATCATACCCTCTCTCACAATCCAAATTGACGGTCTAGATTCGATCTTATCTTGAGATCGACGGTCCGAATCGAATCTTTTCCAAAATATCAAAGGACAATTTGGGAATTTCATAAAATTCCAAGGACAAAATTGTCCAACTCAAAAATTAGGGCAAAATGACCAAAATGCCCTTCCCCTTTAAAACTTGCCCTTTATAAACCTCCAAGGGTAAAATGGTCACTTTTCCATTTTCTTGCCGAATTTGAATTTTTTTTTTTAGGATTTGAGAAAATCCAAAGCTGTCGTCCAACCACAACATCGTCCTAATGTCCCGTCGTGACTTTCGAATTTTTCGATGCCTAATTTGGGCTCTAATTAATAATTGAATTTTATTTAACGTAACTCAAGCGTTTCTCAAACTAACGGGCGGCTTTTGGGAAAATTAGATTCTTGACCCGTGGCGATACTAAATCATGCCACATACAAGTTTACTCAGGTCGTGCCAACCTCGATTATCACTTAATCACAAGGATCGATCGTTAGATTCGACGGGCACGATCGTTTAGTATAAGTTTAGGGTCATTCGTCAATTCATTTCGTGGTCCAAATGGAATCACCTGCGATCCACTACTATAATAGCGGCGAATTGATCCATGACTATTCTTGGATCGGCTTTCATTGGTTCAAAATGTCGCCTCGACAATTTTCATGATCAAAAATTAGTTAACGATCAAGTTCTTTGGTTGCACGAATTTAAATTCCTAATTAGTCTTTCCATAATGGCTTGTATCCTAGGAATGATTAGTTACAAGCGAGAACTAACTGCAAGTACGTTCATAAAACCAAGCATTTCATAAATCTCAAATGGGCAAATTTCAGGATGTCACAACTATTCCCCTTTACAAAAATTTTGTCATCGAAATTTACAACCCAACTAACGACTCAAATAAATAGGAGTATTGATGTTGCATTATCTCTTCACTTTCTCAAGTCGCACCTTCAATCCCGTGATGCTCCCATATAATCTTGACTATTGGGATCATCTTGTTCATCAAAACTTCGCTCTTTTCGATCCTCAATCCTTATTGGTCTTTCGACATCACGACACCTTATCGTCAACTTCTATCTCTTCATAATTCATTACATGAGTTGGGTCCAATTCACATTTCCTTAACATTGATACATGGAACACATTGTGCACTTGCGATAAATTTGGCGGAAGTACAAGACAATACTCTAAATCTCAATCCTTTCTAAAATCTCAAAAGGTCCCATGTACCTCGGACTCAATTTCCCTTTCTTACCGAATCTGGATAGTCCTCTCATGGGTGATGCCTTAAGGAATCGTGATCCCCTACTTGAAACTCAAAGGTCTTTGCCTTCTATCTACATAACTCTTTTAATGGTTCTGAGCTGTTTTCAGCTTTTCACGAATCTCCTTAATAGCCTCAATTGACTATTGAATTAACTCTAGCCCAATTATACTTCTTTCTCCTACTTTGTCCTAACACACGGGCATCCTACAAGTCCTGCCATATAAGCGCTTCAAAGGGCGCCATTCCTATACTCTGCTGAAAACTATTATTATCGCGAATTCTGCTAAGGGCAATTGCTCTTCCCACTTACCCTGAAAATCCAATACATATGCTCAAAGTCCTCTAAAGTCTGAATCGTCCTCTCATCTTGGCCATCCGTTTGTGGATGGTAAGCGGTACTAAATTGCAGTTTTGATCCTAATGCTTTTACGCAGACTTTTCCAAAAATTGACAATAAATCTAGGATCACGATCTAAGGTAATCGTCACTAGTATCCCATGTAACGAACTATCTGTTGCACATACAACTCAGTATATCGATCTAAAGCGAAGTCTTTTCGCATAGCCAAAAAGTGTGCCGACTTTATCAATCTGTCGACAATCACCCAAATAGTATCATGGCCTCTTTGGCTCCTTGGTAATCCCGTCACAAAATCCATAGTTATATGCTCCCATTTCCATTCTAGGAATTTCAAAGATCGCAATAATCCTCCAGGCTTACAATGCTGTGCCTTTACTTGCTGGCACGTCAAACATTTGGCCACATGTCTGGCTATGTCTACCTTCATACCATTCCACCAATAGTACTGCCTCAAATTCTGATATATTTTGGTACTATCTGGGTGGATACTATAACTACTACGATGCGCTTCTATCAAAATTTCTTCCTTAAGTTCCATATCGTCAGGCACACATAATCGTCCATGGAACTTCAGTATCCCGCTTTTGGATACACAGAAGTCTGGCTTTCTCTTGGTATCATCCAATTGTAGAACCCTTTAGATTTCCGATCCGTGAGACTCGCAAAGTCTTAATTTTAGCCCGGATCTCCTGTTCAATCCTAAGCATGGCCAACAAACTCAAGACTTGACTTATTTCGAATCTAAACTCCGAGTCTCATACTTTTCTAACAATGCCCATTCCTTGACCATCAAATGCGCGATACTTGACTTCCGACTCAATGCATCAAGAACCCGGTTGGCCTTCCTAGGATGTTATAGTATATCGTAATCGTAATCCTTCAATAACTCCATCCAATGACGCTGCCTCATAGTAAGTTCCCCTATGAGAAAATAAATATTTGAGAGTCGATGATTGGTATAAATCTGAAACTTCTCTCCGCATAAATAGTGTCGCCAAATCTTTAAGGCAAATACTATTGCAGCTAATTCCAAATCGTGCATCGGATAATTCAACTCATGCGGTCTTAACCGCCGGACATGTAGGCCACTACCTATCCATTTTGCATGAGTACACACTCAAATTCTTTTAACGACGCATCACTATAAATTTCATATCCTCCGGGTCTTGATGGAATAGTTAACACCGTTGCCGTTGTCAATCTATGCTTCAATTTCTGGAAACTCCACTTACATTTATCGGTCCACTCAAACCTCGTTTTCTTTTTCAACAATTGTGTCAACATGTTGCTATTGCCGAAAACCTTTCCACGAAATAACGATAATATCACCCGGACCGAAAACTTGAACCTCTGTTACCGTCGTTAGTCTCGGTCACTTCATTATAGTCTCGATCTTCACTTTGGATCTCTTTGAGATTCCTTCCCGGAGATCGCATGTTAGAAATGCTACTCGATTAAGCGAACTACTCGCACTTGCTAAACTTAGCATAAGTGCATTCTCTCTTAAATTCTGCAACACTTTACTCAAATGAAACTCATGCTCCTCTAGGCTCTTGAGTACACCAAGATGTCATCTATAAAAAACGATAATAAATTGATCTAAGAACTCCTTAAACACCCGATTCATTAGATCCATAAAGGCAGCAGGGGCGTTCGTCAATCCAAACGGCATTACCGTAAATTCATAATGTCCATATCTCGTCCTAAATGCCGTTTTCGGTATATCCTCTTTCCTAATCCTCAATTGATGATATCCCGTTCTCAAATCAATTTTAGAAAACACTAAAGCCCCTTGTAACGATCAAACAAATCATCAATCCTCGGCGAGGATATTTATTTTTATCGTCCACCGATTTAGCTACACCTAATCAATACATAACCTCAACGATCCATCTTTTTTTCTCACAAATAAAACTGGCGCTCCCCACAAGGACGCTTTTCTGATTTAATAAATCTCTTGTCTAACAATTCTTGCATTTGCACCTTTAATTCCTTTAACTTCGACAAATGACATTCTATGAGGTGCCTTGAGAGGGGCTCGATTTGGGTGACAACTCGATCATAAATTCTACTTCTCTTTTAGTGGAAATCCCGGCAATTCCTCAAGAAAAACATCGGGATAATTGCACACCACGGCTATGTCCTCTAGCCTCGGCTCCTCAGCCGTCGAATCAACTACAGCCACTAGAAATCCTTAACACCCTTCATTCAACAACTTAGTCATTTCTAGCAACAAAATCCATGATATCGAGGGTCCCCCTCAATTTCCCACAAATTTGAATTCCGGATGTCCAACAGGATTAAATTGGATTACCCTTACATTGCAATCCATTACGGCCCTCTACTTAGATAGCCACCCATACCCACTATCACATCGAAATCATACATGATTAAAACTGCTAAATCAATCATTTCCTCCCTATCACCAATCACAATCTTACAATTTGAACATGCCAATGAAACTAGCATCTTATCATTCAAAAGAGTTGTCACGCATAACACAACATCAAGCAACCATGGTTCTATACCAATCAACTCAACAAATTGCTCGGATATAAAAGAATGTAACGCCCTAGGGTCAAATAAAGCATACGCAGATGGTTGCAAAGAGAAACCGTACATGATAATCCTCGGCGAGTTCTCAATTTCTCTTCTAGCCATGGTGTACACTCGCCTCAACGCCTTGTGGCCTATTACGATTAAATATGCAGGCGCTCGATGCTGGTTCCCATTCCGAGGTGGCGGCGACGCGAGGCAATCTATTCCGCCCGAGGTTGGGCAAAACCTTATGTGGTGACCAAATCCACCACATCTGAAACATGCTCCGCCCCGATTGGATAAGGTCCATTTCCATGTCTTTCCCCATACACTCGACATAGACCATTCCCGATTCACGGGCCGGCTTCCCTACATTCTTTCTAGTAGGAGGGACAAATCGTCGATTACCCGTCATTGGCTTCTTTCCTAATTAATGATTGTCCTTACCTTGGGCAAACCTCGATCCGAAGCGGCAGCCCTATCCGCTAAATCCTGCTCAATTGCTTGAGCTCTATCATAAATCCCATTATACGCTCTCAAATTCAATGAGATCATTTGGCTGTGAAGGTTCGGTTTCAAGCCATCTCGAACCTTCGAGCCCTATCCAACGGGTCTTCAACCATCTTCGAGGAGAACTTAGACAACCGAGCAAATTCGACCTCATCTTGATCCACTATTCTCTATCCCTAACGTAACCTCATAAACTCGTACAACTTTTGTTCCCGGGCACTCTTAGAAAAATATTTGCCATTAAAGCTTCTACAAATATCGCCCAAGTCCAGGCTATACCAGCTGGGAATATCATTCCTCCGGTGGCTTTTCACCAATCATTTGCATGTCCTTGCAATTGATATACCGCCAATGTCACTTTTTCCTCATCTGTACATCCTAATATCTCAAAAGTTTTCTCTAATTCCTCTACCCACAATGATGCACCGTCAATATCGCCTTTACCATCAAACTTAGGAGGCTTCAATTTTAGAAACTGTTCAACTAATTAGTGCATTGGCCTATTTGCATTCACCGCCCCTTGCCCTTGATTCCCATTGTTATTATTGGCGGCAAGGGCACAAAGAAATTTCGGCCCGCTTGGGCAATCGTGGCAGCTCATTCCTGAGTTTGTTGTCCTATCAAATTACCGATCTGTTCTAAGGTCCTCATGACCGCTTCCATTCTAGGATCTTCTATAGGTGGAGCTTGGACTCGTGAGTGGATGGACCCCGGTTCCTCTACCTTGCAAACTCATCCTCATGACTTATACCACTTAACTACCTGCTATAATTCCACTCGTAAATTAAAAATCTAGGCCAACTATGCGGTCTAGTCCTAGGCGTGAATTAACGTAATAATTGCCTCAAGTTGGGCAATTAATCACCACAAGTACAAGGCCACAATCAATAGGGTCTGTCCACTTACCTCAAGTCTAAACGCACCTGCATTTCAATCGTCACAACAATCAATTCATTCAATAGCCACAACAAACAATCTGAGACACGTGTAGCTTATTCCGCCCCTATGACTCGCTAAAGTCTCCTTAATTTACTACCCTGTGGTCTCTACTCCTTATCACCCCGGACTTGACCAGTTTAGATCGAGCTGTCCTCGCTATAATACCAAGCCAAACCGTGATGTCACGCCCCGAACCCCATCAAGCACGCAACACACTTCTCATGTCGAATCACGCGACACCCCGGGTATCGCCGACCAAATTTCAGCTTTTCGTAGATTTAAAAAGTCAGTGAAGGCCACCAATACCGGACAATTATAACTAGGGTAAATAGGGAGAATAAACATATTTATTGCTCATCCAAACTTGTATAATATTCATAATTTACAAACCACCATTTACAAAAGCACACTGAACTATAAACCACCGATATTCAAAAGGATCGATAGTTTGGGTATTCTAACACCAAAAATGGTACACTCCAAAAGCCTATTCCCAACCCCTACACTAGCCCCTACGCCTCTACTTGGCGTCCACTCCGAGTCTAATTCCTCTACATCTGAACCTGAATCCCCCCAGAACTGTCTATTCCTCCGAGGACTCCGGCTCGACCTCGATCTCGATTGGGTTGTTTATGTCACCCGACTCCACTGGAACTCCGACTTGCTCCTCCTCATTGGCTCCTCAAAGAACTCGTCCTCTGGCACAAACTCGGGGTCAATCTATTGCTCATACGGGGTACGTACATCGGTTCATCTTCCGGGCCTCTTGTGTTTCTGCCCGAGTTCTTCCTCTTCTAGTTCTCCCTCTAGGATCGCCTCGAGATCCACGTCCATCGGTTCATACCCGCTGTGATTCTTCAGGCTCTAGTTCATGCTCAGCCTTGAAGGCTTAGGTGTTGAAGGCGCTTCTTTGCGATTCGATTGCGCCAAACTAGTCTCTAAACTAATCATCTCGCCGTCGGGAGGAGGTATGGCAGACGGGTCCCAATCTCCAACTCCATCAAAGGGGACATCAAATCCACGGACGGGGCTAAACTCATCTACCCCATCTCAAAAGAACCAAGCAGTGTCAGTATGAGACTACCAAAGGGGTAATCCTATATCTGCCCAAACTACTGTGGTGTGCTTAACCCAAATCATATTTTCATCTATTGGATACTCTACAACGCTGTGGTTGGTGTGTATCGGTACTCAAAAATGCTTAGGTGGCGGCGGGTGGTAGATTCATTGCTCAGTCGGGGTTTTAAAATTTTTGGTTGAAATAACCATGAGATTACATCTCAATAAGCACACATCCTAAACCCCACCTAGGCTATCACGCACCTCCGCACAATCACAATCACACCTAGCCATTACAAAGGTGCACTAAACTCATACTTACTTGTACTTTTCCTACGTGCAACCTACCGTTAGCTACAAAGAATATAAATTCCAATCACATGTATGTTCTAATTACGCTTCATGCATTCATTCCGATCTCATTACATCTTTTCCATACAACTCACCAAAGAATCCGGTAATGGTACCGCCTCGTGGTCATCAAGGACCATATCACACTTGCATCGCTAGTGACCCACATAGTATTACCGCTTCAGTTCACCGCGACCAACTCATAACAACACATCGTAACGCAGCGCGTAATGGTACCGCCTCAGGTCGATATCTTGCCTCGTGTAATGGTACCACCTTAAGCTCAACACCTACCACTTACGACACAATCCGGCGAACGCAATGCGCCTCGGTTGGCCGTCCCTCCCAGAATACTAGGCATCATCTGCGTAATCAAATGCGCCTCGGGATGGATAAATATCCCCACGTAATGGTACCGCATCGAGGGATTCCTACAATCACAAATATCGCACCACACCCACGATCTCTCGCTTCGTTCACATGCTCAACACTCACTTGCCAATAAATTGACTAATCACCGTGGCCCATGTACGCATCAATTCACACACATTTCTCATGCTCAATAAGCATCCAACACGGCCTATTGACAATTAATTCAATTCTGCCCAAGCATGCACATAACAATACAAAGTCTAGTCATTCAATCCACCACTCAACAAACATACATGGCCACTCACGAGCTCACCATCACAGCCACATACACATGTGCACAATTTCATCTTTCCACACTCATTTCAAGCCATAACAAGCATCACAATTCGGCCACCATACCACGCACTAAACAAACACCAATGCCCTTAAATCCAACCATAGGCTCGTTACTACAAATCCCAATTTCCAGCAATGAACTCGGCATCAATTTAGCTTGAAACTTCACAATTTCATCCTCAAAATCAGTTAATACCAGCCCCTAAATCAGTCCACACAATTAGTCCATAAACAGCCCAATTTAGCAAAATCGCGTCTAATTAAGCCGAAGTCCTAAATAGAGTTTAGGCGTGACTTACGAACTCTAGACTAACTTGACTAGAGTGAAAAAATGGGCGGTGGTCAACGATTGATGCCCACATGGCGGTGGCGGCGGCGTAAGGCGGCGGTGGCGGCGGCGTAGGTGGCGGGTGGTGGTGGGTTGGGCGGCGGCTTCCTTGTCGCGGTCTCTCACGGCCACGAGCGAGGGAGAGAGAGAAAGAGAGAGGGATGGTGTAAGGGTGGGGTCACGGTCCCACGACGGGACGACAATGGCACGGGGGGAGAGGACGGTCGGGCGGGCGGCGGCGTGGCGTGGGGGAGGGGGGCGGTCGGTTCGCCTGATGGGGGAGAGGGAGCCGAGAGAGGTAAGAGAGAGAATGAGGAGAGAGAGAGAATTTTGGTCTAAATAGTCATGGCCAATAATTGAGGGGCTAAATGACCATTATGCCCCTCTCTCACAATCCAAATCAACGGTCCAAATTCGATTTTATCTTGAGATCGACGTCTTAATCGAATCTTTCCCAAAATATCCAAGGGCAATTTGGGAATTTCATAAAATTCCAAGGGCAAACTTGTCCAACTCAAAAATCATGGCCAAATGATCAAAATGCCCTTCCCCTTTAACACTTGCCCTTTATAAACCTCCAAGGGTAAAATGGTCACTTTTCCATTTTCTTACCGAATTTGAATTTTTCTTAAGGATTCGAAAAAATTCAAAGCTGTACGCTCAACCACAATGTCGCCTTAACGTCCCCGTCATGACTTCCTAATTTTTCGATGCCCAATTTGGGCTCTAATTAATAACTGAATTTTATTTAACGAACTCGAGCGTTTCTCAAACTAACGGGTGGCTTTTGGGAAAATTCGACATTCTTGACGGGTCGATACTAAATCATGCCACGTATAAGTTTACTCGAATCGTGCCGACCTCGATTGTCACTTAATCGCGAGGATTGATCCCTAGATCCGACGGGCACAATCGTTTGGTGTGGGTTTAGGGTCATTCATCAATTCATTTCGTGGTCAAGCGGAATCACCGTGATCCACTACTATAATAGCAAAAATGAACCGATCCATGACTATCCTTAGATCCATCTTCATTGGCTCAAAATATCACCTCGACAATTTTCCTGGTCAAAAGTTATTTAACGATCGAGTTTTTTGGTTGCACGAATTTAAATCCCTAATTAGCGTTTCCCTTATGGTTAGTATCCTAGGAATGATCGAGTTCCCGACGAGAACTAACTGCAAGTACGTTCATAAAACCAAGCATTTCATAAATTTCAAATGGGTAAATTTCAGGATGTCACATTTGCACTTGTTATTAACATACTAATGCTCTATATTGCATCTCGGGCATGATATTTTGCATGCTCACAATAGACACGCATGTGACTTGGAGTCGTATGATGAGAATTCTTCTAAATCAGATTATGAGGATGATCAGAAATGCACTAAACAAGAATTGACTCGCCATGAAGAATCTAAACCTCTAACTGTGGAATAGACAATCACTTGAGTCGAAGCCCAAAGAATGATTGAATTCTTAAAGGAGCATGAAGATGTGTTTGCTTGGTCTTACACCGACATGTTGGGTTTGGACCCCAAAATTGCGGAGCATGTGTTACGATTGATCCTAATGTGCCACTTAAAAATCAAAAGCTTAGGAGAATAAAACCAAAGTTATACAAAAAGATCGAAGAGGAAGTCATGAAACTACTCAAGGTGGACTTCATCGAAGTAACCCAAGATTCTGATTGGATTGCGAATATTGTCCCTATTATGAAGAAAGATGATCAAGTTTGAGTATGTGTTAATTACCGAGACTTGAATCAAGCCAGTCTAAAAGATAATTTCCCATTGTCACATATTGACATTTTGTCCGATAGCATGGCAAGATTTGAATTGTTCTCTTTTATGGATGGATTCTCCAGATACAACCAAATTTGGATGAAAGAAGAAGACAAAAGCAAAAGGTCCTTCGTCACTCCATGGGGGACTTTCTATTATAAGGTTATGCCCTTCGGCTTGAAGAATGCAGGGCCAACATACTAAAGAGCGATGGTTACTCTATTTCATGACATGATACATAAAGAGATCGAAGTGTATGTGGATGACATGATTGCCAAGTCAAGACATGGGGAAGATCACATCCAAATTTTGAAGAAGGCATTTGATAGACTTCGTAAAATTCAAGTTAAGGCTCAACCCCTCAAAGTGTGTGTTTGGGGTAAAGTCTAGGAAGCTATTGGGATTATGGTTAGTAACTGAGAAATCGAAATCGGTCCATCAAATGTCAAAGTCATATGTGATTTAAAAGCTCCTTTTACTATCAAAGAAGTGACAAGCTTATTAGGAAGGTTGAATTATGTTGCTAGATTCATTTCTCAATTATCCAAGACGGAGAAGCCATTCTTCAAACTTTTAAAGAAGAATACCAAAGTAGAATGGTATGCCGAATGTCAAAACGCTTTTGAACAGATAAAGAAATATTTTTCACATCCACCCGCTTTGGTGTTACCGACCCCTGAGTACCGTTAATTCTCTACTTGACTATCTATGACGAATCATTGCAAGTAGTGCTAGTCCAAAAGAGATCAAGAGACGGAAGGGAGTATGCGATATACTATCTTAGCAAGAAGTTTTCCACCTCAAGATGAATTACTCCGAAGTTGAAAAACGTGTGTAGCCTTGATATGGGTATTACATCATCAATTACGCCAATATACACTTCATTATCAAGTCTTGTTGGTGATCAAGAACGATCAAATCAAGTACCTCTTGGAGAAGCCCGCTTTGGTTGGAAAATTAGCCAAATGGCAAGTTCTCATCTCCAATTTTGATATACAAACCATGACACAAAAATCCATCAAAGGTCGAGCCATAGTTGATATGCTAGCCAAAAAATTCAAAGCAATCAAAAGGCCCTAATGGAGTTGATCTTGCGAATCGAACGCATTCTTTTGATTACACATGACAAATGGATCACGTATGTGATGGTGCCATCAACCTATTCGATTCGGGCATTGAGGCAGTCCTCATCTCCCTAATGGGTCAACATTATCCCATGGCCGCAAAGTTAGTCTTCCCATGTACCAAGAGCATCTCGGAATATGAAGCTTGTATCATTAGCTTTCAACTTGCCATTGATATAAAGGTGAGAAGATTACAAGTTTAAGGCGATTTTACACTCATCATTCTTCAAACCGAAGGTGAATGGCAAACGCACGATTCAAAATTTATTCCATATCGCAAATTCCTTGGAGAATTGATGGAAGAATTTGAAGAGATATCTTTTGAGTATCTACCAAAGTCTCAAGATTAATTTATCAATGCTTTGACAACCTTGTCATCAATGTTACGAGTCATGGATTGATTGGACATTGATCCCCTCAAAATTGAAATCCTTGAATGCCTAGCTTATTGTATGGCGATTAAAGAAGAACTTGATAGTGAGCCATGGTATTACGATATCATGACCTATCTCCAAAAGGGACATTTCCCCAAGGGAGTCAAGCATCCAATAGAAAGTATTTGATGAAATTGGCGTCAAAATTCTTTGTGAGTGGAGACGCTCTTTATAAAAGATCCTTCGATTCAGTCTTGCTACGATGCATGGATGCCAAAGGAGACAATCAATTGATGAAGGAGATACATGAAGGAGAGTCACATGAATGGTCACCTCTTAACAAAGAAGATCATAAGACTTGGATATTATTTGTTGACAATGGAGACGGACTGCATTCAACACGCATAATATTGCCATCAATGCCAGGTTTATGGGGACAAGATTAATGCTCCTCCAAGTGAATTACATCAAATGTTCAAGCATGGCCTTTTTTTTATGTGGAGCATTGATATTATCAAACCAATCAATCCTAAAGCTTCAAATGGGCATTGTTTCATTTTGGTGGCCATAGACTACTTCACCAAATGGATTGAAGCGAATTCATATGCCAATGTCACTGCAAAAATGTGGCAAAATTCATCCGTCATGATATCATTGCTCGATATGGAGTTCTAGAAGTAATCATCACCGACAATGGATCTAATTTGAACAACAAGATAGTGGACGAATTGCTTAACGAGTTTCGCGTTCGTCACTTGAATTCTTCACCATATCGCCCACAAATAAATGGAGCTATGGAAGTGGCAAACATGAATATTAAGAAAATTTTGTCAAAGACTACCGAGAATTATCGTGATTGGCATGAACGATTGGCATATGCACTAATGGCATATCGAACTTCAATTTGTACTTCAACCGGGGCAATCGCATTCTTGCTCGATATGGAATGGAGGCCATTTTACCCGTGGAAGTGGAAATTCCTTCACTAAGAGTACTCTACGCAATTGAAACTTCTTGAAGCTAAATGAGTTCAACAGAGATATGAACAATTGAACATGATTGACGAAAAAAGAAGTTGAAAGTTTTATGTCATGGACAAAGCTACCAAATCACGAGTAGCAAAGTCCTTCAACTGCAATGTTTGACCGAGGCACTTTGAGGTTAATGATCTTGTGCTAAAGAAGGTTTTGTCTAACAAATTGGATCCTCGCTGGAAGTTCACCTCGAATTACGAGAGCCTATATGTTATAAAGAAGGTCTTATCCAGTGGAGCCTTACTTCTTACTGAACTAGATGGACAAGAGTTGCGAATCCTGTAAAAATGCAGATGCTATCAAGAAATATTTTCCATGAATGAAAGGCTGTGAAGCAATTTTTTGAGCAAGACCGAGTCACTTTTCGGTCACTTGCATCATGCATATTATGCATACATCACATAAATGCATTTGTTCATTTTGTAGGTATCGAAACATTCTCAAGGAAATTGGAGGTGTTTTCCAATATGGAATCAAGCGAAAGAATAAATTGTATCATTCCAATTTATTTCTTTCCAATATAATTCTCGGACATTGTTTCCTTCCTTTTGTATAGGAAACGCCACTCTTGCAAAGATCAAACTCGAAGGGGGCATTGTGTCAAGAATTATACATCGACATAATCTCCGTGCTGTCAACTACCCATTGTGGAGTAGGTGAACAATCCTTTGGAAAAAGTACTACTTTTTGATGATGCTTTTCAAAAAAGACCTTTCAAAGTTTTCAAAGCAAAATCAAAAACATGATTTTAAAGAATGACATTCTTGAAATGGTTGTTCAACTATACATTGTTTAAACACATCTTGCATCAAAAATCCCCACAAAGGTTAACTTAAGCAAATGATTTTTTTTTTTTATAAAACAAAGGGAATGTTAGTCATGCCAAGTCGAAGCACTAAAGATGACAAAAGGCAAGCCCAATCCAAACACATCCCTATACAGTTTTGAGAGTTGAGCGAAAAAAAATTAAACCTTTGTCTTAGGGCATACAATTTATTCGCATTGAATACATGGATTGAAATGATAAAAGGCATTTAAATGTCAAGAACCACCCCACATTGGGGCAAGTTAGAGATTTTGGTTGATCATTTTTGGAGCAAAAAGATTAAGAAAGATTTTATTTCTTTCACTTGCATCCACCTTTTTGTGGTAACTATAGGTGGATCTTCATGGAAACCTCAAGCATCCCAAAGTGAAGAAGTGCATTTTTCCTCTACCCAAACATTTATATCCCTTGCTTAACCAAGTTGAGCCTTAAACATGTTCATTTCAAAGCCCAAATGGTGATTATCTACCCACATTGGGGCAATGTATATAATTTACTTAGAAAATATGAAAAATTGGTGAATATATGAAAAATGTCTTGAGAGTCCTAAGAGCTCAAAAGATAAATACTAGGGGGCATGAAAAAAGTGAATGCCTGGTAAAAGTAAGACCGATGCTCATGAAAAAAATGTATCAAAAGCAAAAGCAAAAAGCAAAAAGCAATACGCTTTATGATGAAAACAAAATTCCAATTGCAAAAGATGCTTAGAAAAGAGCAAAGCTCGTGTTGCAAGAAAAATAAACTCTCGAGACAAGTTTCAAGAGTTAAATCGCATCAAGATTGGATAATTTGGTAATGATGCCAAGATAATCACCATTTCTTTTCAAATCCTTCTCCAGAAATTTCAAGCCTTTTGAGCCTCACCTTGAACCCACATTACAACCCTCTCCAAAGTCTCATCCGATTGAGATGGTTCAAGTGAACATGAAGATTTCACAAAGAAGCTACCGCTTGAAGGAGTGGAAGCAATCCTATCTTATCTTATCTTCAACATTCTTGACTTGTAGACCCAATGAAGATATTATTTGACATTCCTTTCTTGGCCTCAAAAAGCGACAATCCTTTATGTAAGCCCATGACCATACCTATATTACGGTCCTTTGAAAAGACCTTTTGATTGATCAAATTGTATTCACTACGAATACTTCCGAAGGCCCTTGACATAAGTTATGTGAGGTATCCCCAGTGATCGGTTGAAATCCCACATCAATGGATGGGATCAAAAGCCCGTTTTAGAGCCATTGTGAGAAGACCTTTTTTATTAAGGCATTCCAACTTGGCATTTTTAACAAACTCTTTTAAATAGATCAAAACATCTTGTTCAATGCTTTCCTTTAAAAGAGTTTTGATAAATTGATGATATCTATCAAACAATTGATTGGCAATCGCTCGAATGACATTCAAAGTCGTCATGTTATCACAAAAATTGGTTGAACTTCTTGGTTGGTTTGATTGTGCAACCTTGAATGGTTCCTTTTAATAGTCTTTCCAAGTGTATGCAAGTTTGTAACTTTCGATCTTCAATATCCAAGTAGTTGCAACTTGCAGAATTTCCTGAATCCAAGTTCACCAAATGCAATGGATCTTCATCCTCCCTAGTGGATTATCCCTTTCAAATTAGGCATGGCATGATGAGCTTTTGCGCTCATGACCTCTTCAAATCGGCACTTTGTGCTTTCACACTCATGGCCATTCCTTTTCGAATCAACATGGTGAACATTAGTACCCATGACCGATCCACCCTCTTTAGTTGAAATCCGTTGTTACACAATAAGACTATTCCTTCTTTGGTCAATATCCATTGTTGAATGGTGAGACTTCCTTCCTTAGTCGATACCTATTGTTGAATGGTGAGACTTTCCCCTTTTAGTCAAAATCCATTGTTACACAATAAGACTACCTTTCTAGTCGAAACCAGTTGTTACATGGTAAGACTTCCCACCTTTAGTCAAAACCCATTCTTTGAAATTACCCCCCTTCTTTTCTTTCCCGTCTTTCTTTCCCATTCACACTACATGGTCAAGAGAGAGATGAGAACATCAACAGTGAGATCAATACCAAGGCTCGAGGTAAGTTTCAAAGGTACGTTCTTTAATCAAATGTCATTCATTTTGTTATTTTCCTATTATCACTAGTGGGGTCAACTAAAAATCACAAGTATCATTTAGTCTTTGAGAAGACCCTCTTTGAACTCCCTCTTGTAGAGGGGCAAATTGTTAACACTTGATTTTTAGCCGACGATCTTGAAAAGGTAAAACCTTGATATTAGGGTTTCGATCGTGATGTAACCCGATTCTCAATCAAAAAGACTCATTTAGTATTTGAATTAGCATTAGCCATTCATTTTCTAGCTTTTTGCATTTTAATTTCAAAAGTCAAAGAGTTGAATTTTGAATTGACTGTTGGTCAAACTTTGACCGAAAAGTCATTCAAGTCAAAATTTGATTTTTGCATGAAAAATCCCAAAATAATGTCAATTTCACTTTTACATTGTCAATTTTCAAAAAAATTCAAAGTTTGACCCATTAATTGACATTTTAGTATATAAGTACTAAAATGTTGACTTTTGGTCAACACTTTATAAACAAAATTGAAAAAATTCAAAACCCCAAATCATCTCATTTTTAGCTTAATTTCACTTTGGCATCATCAATTTTACAAAAATCGGTTTAGAATCAACTTTTCCTCAATTTGTGGAATTTGGTTCAAATCTACCAAAATGAAAGTACTTCATTTCTAGTCTTTTTTTTTAGGATAATTTCATTCACAACATTTGATCTAGACGTCAGATTACATTCAATTTTCAAATCAATTTTAGAATTCCAGGCCAAGGATAAAAAAGAACCCCAATTTGAGCCCTAATTAGGGATTCTAGTCGATTTCTTCAGATTTGCAAAATTGAGAAATGGATGAACCTAATTTCTTATATGAAACTCAAATCCAAAATCAATTTCGAAAATTCACATGAATTTGAGCCAATTTGACCAATCTAGTGATCCAATGAATGAGAAATCAAAAAGTAATTGGTCCAATTAGTGCAATTCAATTTCGCCTATTCTAGACTAACATCCAATTTGACGAATTGAGTTCATGAGTCTAGCTTAGCAATACAATTTAACTCAAATTGAAGTGCAATTGAGCCAAAGAAATCAAATTTGATCAATTTGTACTTGTATTTCAAATTGGTTCAATCCAATTTAATTAAATTTAACTCAGTTGGGTCAACTAATCATGATAGGGATGAGATTACATGAAATTGGAACAAAATTGAGCCAAAAAATTGAACTGGTTCAACCTGGTTGAACTCGGGTCAAACCGGTCCAACCGGTTCAACTCGATTTGACTGGAATTGAACTAGCCCAATTGGGCTGGCTGTTTTCCTACCAAAATTTCAGCGGCCGGCAATCCATTTTGACCAGCCAAGGCCAACCAGTCCCCCTATGTCCAAAATTACTAAAATATCCCTAGTGAAATTACAAAAATGCCCCTATAATCAGATTTTAGCCAATTTCCTTAAGGGTTAAGCAAATTTCGTTAGGGATTGATCAAACAATCATGGCCATCCATTAAGAGTGCATCATAGCCATCCATTATGCCATGTCATTAATCCTTAGCCCTTAAGGAAGCAATTTGAGCCATTTGATCAATCCATGAGCTAGCATTCAAACTTGGGGGAGGTATATAAGGATTTTCCCTCCAAAAATCAAGGGGATGCTCATTTTCAAACTCACTTTGTTTCTCTAAACTCTCTCTCTCTCACTCTCTGCCAAACATTATCACGCCCGGTTCGACCGATTCCCAGTGTGCCGCCACCTCACTGGCATCCCAAGGCCAGTTGCAAGGTCAGCCAACATCGCCAGTGGCCAGAGCTCCCCGAACCGGTGCCGTTTGTTTCTCGGTCACATCACCAACAACCAAGCCAACGATCTCTTCTTGTTAGTTTAACCAGCGATTTTGACAATCCGATGACCCTCCGCGACGGTCCGAGACCTACAACTAGCTTCCTCAACTCCATCCCAAGGCTATAGTGGCTTTCCTTTGCCGGAAAAGCCACCGGAACACTTCCTTTCACTTAATTTCTTGTTGATTGCTCATTTGAGTAAACCGATTCGATTCGCACTTTGATTTTTACACTTTGTTCTCAGAGGTTCGTCAAGCTTTCCGAGGCTACTCCATGGTGTCCTTGAGCTAAATATGGATGTTGGATCACTCGATTGTATGTCAAAGTGTCATTACACAAGATAAGATCGATTTCATGATTCTTGGATCCTGATGAGTCAGTATGCTTGTGATGCTGGTATGACCTTGGAAATGTCGAAATCTCAAAAGTGTTAAACTAGAGAGTCGTAGAATACGTCTTAAGCTTCAATTTGATAGGTTACACGCCTAGAACGGATATCGTTTGCTAGGTTAAAACTCCTTCGAAAGTTGAGATCAGAAGCCGTAATGTTGATAATATGTTCAGTTTTTATGAACTGCTGATTGACCTTACTCTATTTGGTGATTTTTATGATTTTCTACATTTATTATTTGAGAAAATTTTCCTCATGAAAGTCGTAAAACACATTTAGATATGTCTACCATAAAAATTTCATAAAATTCCATGCATGTTAGGACAAGACGATTAGCGTCATGATTTAGGTTTCTTCTCTGTAATAGATGGGTTCCTAAAGAACCTTCATGTGTTCTTCAATTTTTTGTAAATTCATGTATTCAAAATCTAGAAAAGTGTTCTTCACAAAAGTTCACACTAAGATCCAGAGATTTCTTATGGTACCAATTTTTATCAAAATCGAAGTTCATTTGAATGTTCAAAGGAATTTTTTATGATTTAATCAGATTCTGTGTCCAGATCTAAAATTTCTTTCTTTGAACTTCAAAACATGTTTCTCCGAATTTGATAAGTTTAGTGTCCTTTTTTTGCAAAAACTCAAAACGACAAAATTGTTCATTAGGGTCTTATTATGTAGACCAGAAATTTTGGGGCCTTAATAGCAATTTTTCAAGGGGTAAAATTGACAATAATTCCGAATAAGGTCCTCTCGGCCTAAAACCAGTTTGCAGATGAGTCCTCAGTAAAAAATGAATTTTATAAAAAAAATTAGGGGGCTTTTTAGCAAACACTAAACATATGAAAGTTGTTAAAAACAGGAAATCCTAACTGCCTAAAAATTTTCACGCGGTTTGGATAGCATTTGTTATTTTCCCCGCCTTTATTTTAAAATCCCTAACAAAATCGGGTTCAGTCTGTCATTCCGAATCAAATTTTGATTTTCAAAAAAATCGGGCAAGAATTGTGAAAAATGGTCTTATTAACAAGGCCCACTTCCCATTACTTGATTGATTGAAAAACAAGGCCTATGGGCCTAAATGCATGCTTTACCCATTGTTGTGCATGTAATTGTTAGATGTATGTCTAGACTCGATACATGTTCGACGGGTAGCCTACAGTGACCACTTAGAACCCCGACTTTAGGGTTAACCGATATGAGTCATCATTTTGCCAATTCAAATGGTGCTTTATTATCGTTAACCATTAATCAATTAATGCTAGATGATTAAGTGGGTGGGACAATCGGAATGTGTGGAAGACAAAGGCCGATCCCGAGGCTGGTTTTGGATTGATGATTTGCTTGCACTGGCTTTGTCTTACGTGTTTGTTTGCATGTTGTACATGAAATGAATGATTCGAACTTAAAACCGACACCTTCGAGGTAATCCATGGAGGAGATGGCCAAACAACTTCGAAGAGGGTGGTCAAAATCGATGTCCAATTCGGTCTCTTTTTGTATATCATTTGATACCCAACCATGTCTCGGGTTTTATATCCCTGTTGTAATAAATACCCGACAAGTTACGGGTTTTCCTTTCGCACACTTAGATTAGCTTGCCTTTTAAATACATTGGGTGTTTACTTTATGCACCATTTTTTAAATCAATTGTTTGTTTCTTTTCTTTTCTAGACTAAGATAGGAATAGTTTAGAACCTAATAAAATATACAAAAAAACAAAATGCATGATCACCTAGTGGACTAAGACTTAGGAATTGAAAATGGTAAAAAAAAAAAAATGCATCACAACTTGGATAACAACCATGATAAGTTTAGCGGTATCGAAAGGGCGTTAGTAGAAACATTAATGTAAGCTAGTCCACAAACTTATGATCTCTAATTTTCATAGAAACCGAACTGAAACTCCCGCATTTCGATTAGGTATTCTAGCCGACTTCCGACCTAGGCTAGTGGTGACTCCTAAAAAAGATAAAATCGATCCCCTGTCACGCGAGGTATGAATTTAAGGAAAATCCACGTTCATGATCAATTGACCGTAAAGATGATCAAAAGTTGATGCTTCAGTAAGCTATCTTTTATGATGTACCATACGGGCCATTTCATAAACACTTACTTCTAGAACCGCTTCATCAAGTTCGGCCCTTCAAAGGTAGGTCAAGACATATGCATACGAATAAGTAGTCATAATGACTGCTTTGATATGGAATTAGGCCATCACGATGATGGCTGTTATGAAAATAGAGAGAATACATGTTATACTTGATATATAAACTGTGCAGTTTAGAGGGAATATGGTGTATATATTGAAGTGTACCATTAGAGCAGCCATTACCAACTGACAGGTCACATACCAAAAGGATTGAGATTGAGTGTAAGATAGACTCCTTTTGAGTGTAAGATAGACTAGGACAATGCTGTTGGAAGTCAAAAGTAGAAAAAGGGTGGTTATCGATCCATTCAAGATAAAGATTGCTACACACGGGTCAGATAACACCCATATCTCAACATAAAGTGTCACCGAACTTGCTACTCCAGGGTCAATTGTGGACTCGACCGACCATCTCGCCGCCTAGAAGGTATTGTTAGTCTTACCTAATTATCTAAATTAGCATTGATCGACCTATTAGAAGTATAGGGAATATTTGCTCCAACTGGTGGTACGACTGCACCAATAGGCCTTATTCTCAGGATTGGCAATGGTCCATTCTGCTGACCATTCTGCTTTGCCAAGTTGTTTATTTCATTTCGATTATTTTGACGATTATTTTGATTATTTCTGGAAGAAAGACACTAGAAATGTCAAAAGTTGTATACGGCGCTCACTTTAGTACCAAAAGTTCTCACCAGCTCACTTAAGTGTTAAATCAGAGAAAAAATGATCACTTAAGTGCCAACAGCGAGAAATTCTGGCCAAAATAATTACGTGGCTTTTATAATAAAAAAAAATAAGTGGAGTTGGCATATTTGTTAAAAAAAATCCAATCCACGTGGATTTTAACCCTCTCTCTATAGAGTCTCGCTCTCTCTCTCTCTCTCTCTCTCTCTCTCTCTCTCTCTCTCTCTCTCTCTCTCTCTCTCTCGCTTTGTGTGTGCTTTTCTGCTCCATTTTTAGCTTCCTCAAGATCATCACTAACCCCTCCCTCTCTCGATCCCTTATTTTGGGTTTGATTCGCTTCCAACTCCTTCTTCCTACTTCTGCTAAGTAGATTCAACAGTGCGATTGCTTCTTCGCCCCTAATCCCGATGCTTGGGGGTCATCTCTCAGCAGTCGCTAAGGTTTGTCGTACTTTGCCAGCTTCAAAGAGCTGCTAGATCTTACGGAGAGTTGACGCAAATGGCAGATCTAGGTGGAAAGGTTAGTGGTCGCACTGATCGAGAATTCGTGCGAGACCATCTTGTCGAGATCTCGAAATTCTTGCGTTGGTTAAACGGCTAAATCGCTCAATTTGGTTCGCTATTGTTGCAGGGACCGACGGATTGTTCTGATGGAGCTTCGATGGAGGGGAAGAAGATATGTGCCGACTAGCTCCTACCCCTTTCGTTTCTCGTTTAGGGTTTTTTTGAATTTTATTGCTTTGCGGTGAAGTAATGATCTTCGGGGATCTGTGGGTTTTGGCGCAGAGGTGGAAGAGCCATCATCATCCGTCTTCGAAGACAATCATGGATTGATAGTATTCGGTGTCGAGGTGGAAGAGCCATCGTCCGTCGTTGAAGACGATCACGATCTCCGCGATGATCATGCCGTTCGTCAATTCTCGGCTATTACTAAATTCAACCCTCCTCTGGGTATTGTCTTATCAGTTTCTCTGTACATTGTGTTTTTTTTCCTACTAATTTGTCTGCAATTTTGAGATTGCTCCAATGTGTGTTTCTAACTTCATCTCTTTCATAATCCAGTGTCTCTTATTGCTTTTGAAGAAGAAAATTTATGCCTTTGAAATTTTTTTGAATTATATTGGAATTTTATTTCACAATTAAGGAAGGTTTATAAGCAATTTCTTTTTTGAGCTCTTTAACCTTTCCATTGATATGGAGTTTCTTTGGCCTATGACGGGCTTTGGATCTGTCATGTTATTGTTAGTTCTATACTTGTAACTAAGGCCTCTGTTAGTTTTGGCCTAAAAGGGTGAAAAGGCCCTTTGGAGTTGTCTTTGGTAATGATTCCATCCAGAAGCGGAGATAATACTTTATTTAATCCCTTTTAATATTGTACATTTGGGATTTTGTGGGAGATTTGCAGAAGAAAAGATCATGAGGAAGGTCAGCATGGAGGGAAAATGCATTAAAAAAGTTTCATCTCAAGACTTGAATGATTCTGACACTAGTGAAGCTCCCCTTGAGGTTGAATTTGTCAATGTGATGGAGAATTGTAAGCAAGCAAAGATTACTTCACCACTCGATAGTTGTTTTGATTTTGACGCAGCTTATGATCGATTTGTGCTTTGGTCCTACGGTCTCTGTGCAATGCGTGCGGGATCGAGAGCAGGAAGAAGAGGTGGGCCGTGATGGGCCTGAACAAGATCAAAGTGGAGATTACGAAGGCGAAGCACGGCAACAACAACAACGGCGGTTCCTTGAAGCGGAGGGTCTTGGCCTGAGAAAGAGAAGTGTTGATGTAGAGACTAATGGGGCTGATATTATTAGGTGTTGAGTTGAATGTTTTTGTTTGGTGGGAAGCCAACCCCTGGATGTTGGGATGTTCTAGTTGGTTATTCAAATTGACCAAATGTAAACCAAATGTAAAGACTGAATTTAATGTCAATGGACTTTATTTTGTCTATGCTTTTGTCATTTCTATGTATTGCTTTTGGTTGTGCCGGTGTGCTAGTTTTACTGATTGCGCTTGCACCAACTATTGTATGTGTTGGTGCAAGCACAAGATGCACCCGCTATGTGTTGTTGATGCAAAGTTAGTGCTGGTATATCTTGTGGTTATGCTAGCTATGTGCTGGGGGTATCAAAAAACAGTATTTATAACAACAATGTTGTCACCAATCATCAACCAATAACTTAGATTTTGAGTGATTTGTGAATAAGTTTCGTGGACAAAAATTGGTCTCACACTTATCCAAAACAAGGCAAAAAAGAGAGGAATGAAATTACCTTATTGAGGAGGGGTTCTCAGTTGTGCTTATTGGTCAAGCTACATGAGGTGGTACAGCTAGTTGCTACTGGCTTATGCTTGCATCAGCACGTTCTTGTGCAACTGATGCAAAGCACAAAACTGCACCAGCGCTTGTTTGGGCTGGTGCTTGGCACTGAAATGATCACTTTTTAACAATGACTGGCACTAAAGTTATCACTTTTAAAAAAATTTAGCACTTAAATGATCACTATTTACAACTTTTAAATGACATTGTTCAAGGGCTATATGCTGATTGGATATGCCAGAGAGCCATGTAGGACAGAAATTAATAAAATATAGCCACGTCGGATTTCCGACGACCCAGATCGGAGTTGGCACTTAAGTGATCCAAAAAAACTTTTGGTACTAAAGTAGGTACCGTACATAACTTTTGGCACTTTTACTGTCCTTCTTCCGATTATTTCCTTTAACAAGACCAACCAAGCTGTGATTATTGGTATTGTTTTGACCTTGGTTCAAAGTTTTTGGCTTTTGTAATATTATACGGGAGGTGGAAAGATCTTGCCCAAGTTATTGGCATTATTGAGCTAACTAGATGCAAAAGGAACATACCCTTGAACTGCTGGATTTTCTTGAAGTGGGTAAAATTGGTTAGACGTTCCTAATTTAGATATGATGTCGTTGTGATATGTGTGTGGGCGAGTGATTCCAGAAATGGGGAATTTTCTAGGATTGTGTATGGACGGATGTGTGTGGAATGGATGTCGATGGATAATATACGAACGTATGATAGATTACGATAGCCACCAAAGTATAAAGGATGCGCCACCAACCGAGGATGAAGAACAAGATTGACGAAGTTCACCACCAAACAAGGAGAAAGATCTCTTGCATTGAAGTTTGTCAAAATGCCAAACTCTCTAGGAAAGTCAATCTTGTATGCAGTGTTGCCGATTCTCTCAAGAACTCTAAAAGGACCATTAGCTCTAGGCATTAAGTTTGTTCTTTTGACGAGATGGAAATCTTTCTTTCCTCAAATGCAACCACACAAGATCACCCAGTTGAAAATGAGTCTTTTTCTTATGCTAATTAGCTTTCTTCTTATATGACTCATTAGTCTTCTCAATCTTAGATCGAATATGCTCATAGAGCTTCTTCATTGATTCAACTGTTTCTTTTCCTTCAAAGTTCACTTGCGAGTTGGATGGAATTAGAATCAAATCAATCAGTGTGGGAGGATTAATTCAATACACAACTTCAAAAGGTGATTGACCAGTGGTATAACTTTTTGATCGATTGTAAGCAAATTCAGCATGCCCAAGCTTCAAATTCGAATCTTTCAAAAATTTACTAATCGTACCTCAAAAGAGAGTAGCAAGGGTGTGATTGGTTACCTCCGTTTGGCCATCAGTTTAAGGATAACAAGCAGTGTTGAATAAGAGTCATGTACCAAGAATTCTCCATAATGTTTTCTAGAATTAGCTCAAAAACTTAAAATCGCAATCCGACATGATGGTCATGGGTAGTCTATGAAGGCGAATGACCTCTTGAAAATATAGCTCAAAACATGAGATGCATCATCTATCTTGTGATATGGAACGAAATTAGCCATTTTTAAACTGGTCAATGACCACCATGATGGCAATTTTTCCCCTTTAAGTTCTCGGAAGAAATACAAGAAAGTTCATGCTCATATCTTCCCATGGCTACGATGGAACCGAAAAGGGGGTGCACAGCCCTTGATGAAAATGACTTTTGGCTCTTTGATAAGTTGCACACCTCTAGATGATAGCATGCATGTCTCCATTCATCTTTAGTCGATAAAAATGCTCTTGAAAAATCTCAAGAGTTTTGTTAACACTAAAGTGACTAGCCAATCCTCCACCATGTGCCTCACGAATCAATAACTCCCTAAAGAAACTCTTTGGCACACATAATCGATTTTCTTTAAAAAGAAATCTATCCTGGATAGAATTAGTGCCCTAAACTCCCTGTTTATAGTTGTCGATGATGGAAGAGAAATCTGGGTTTGTAGATTATAGATCCTTCATTGATTGAAAACCAAGGATCCTAGAATCCAAAAAGCAAGCATCAAATATCTCTTTGATAAAGCATCCACTACAACATTAGTGTGGCTAGGTTTATATTTTGAGATAAAAGAGAAGATTGAAGAAATTCTACTCACTTGGCATGTCTCGAATTGAGTTTGCATTGGCTGCTAATAAACTTAAGAGCCTCATGATCAAAATGAAGGACAAATTGTTTTGGCCACAAGTAATGACTATAATGATCAAGAGCTCTAACAATGGCGTAGAACTCCTTATTATAAGTTGAATAATTCTTCTTCAAATCCGTCAACTTCTCATTGAAATACGCTAAAGACTTTTGTGCTTGGACAAGAACAGCCCTGTTGCCAACTCCACTTGCATCACACTCAACTGCAAATACTTTATCTAAATCAGGAAGTGCAAGAACATAGGGCTCACAAAGTTTCTGTTTGATTATTTCAAAAGTATCGTGAGCAGCTTTTGTCCATTCGAAAGATCCCTTCTTCATGCATTCGGTGATAGGAGCCACAATGGTACCGAAATTCTTCACAAATCGCCAATAGAATGAAACAAGTCCATGAAAACTTCTCACATCAAAGATGGACTTTGGAACCGGCCATGTTTTCATCGCTTCCACCTTGGATTGATCGGCGTAGATCCCATCTTTTGAAACAACATACCGAAGGAACATGATGCTTTAAGAGAAGAATTAGCATTTCTCCATTTTAGCGTAGAGTTTTTAACCTCTCAAGACTTCAAAGACCTGCTTCAGATGATAGATATGCTCTTTCTCGTTCCTGCTATAAACAAGAAAATCATCAAAATATACAATAACAAATCAACCAATAAAGGAACGGAGAACTTCGTTCATGAGTCTCATGAAGGTATTCGAAACATTAGATAGCCCGAATAGCACAACTAGCTACTAGAGGCTTCCTTTAGTTTTCAAAGCCATTTTCCACTCTTCTCCTTCTCGCATCCGAATTTGATGACAACCATTCCGCAAGTCTATCTTGGAAAGCACAGTGAAACCATATGATTCATCAAGCATATCATCAACTCTAGGTATCGGGTACCTATACTTAATGGCGATGTTGTTGATGGCTTGTCTATTGACACACATTTTGAATGAACCATCTTTCTTGGGCACAAGTAGTGCTGGAACGGACCATAGGCTCATGCTTTTTCGGACATATCCTCTATAAATAAGTTCATTGACTTGTCTTTGCAACTCCTTTGTCTCTTTCAGGTTGCATTGATAAGCTGCTGTATTTGGTAAAGGAGAACTAGGAAGCAAATCAATGTAATGTTGGGAGGTAATCCAGGTGGCAATTCCTTCGGAAACACATCTGCAAATTTTTGCAACAAGGAATGCAATTTTGCATGTTGGGTTCTCTTTATCTCACTCTTTTTCTCAACCATAAGCAAAGCAAATACACTCTTTTGTTTGCTAATGGCTCTCTAACCTATGTTTCGCTCAAGAATAGGTTTTCCTTTTTAGTGTTTCCCACCCCAGTGTGACTTTTGTGGTTCATGACTCGATTCAAGGGTCTAAGAGTAATGCATTTTTATTCCTTGTTAAATGAATGTGTTTTTACGCTCATCATGAACAGCCTTCCTATCATATTACCAAGGTCTACCCAATAAGTGGCATGCATCCACATGGGAATTACATCACCTAGAATCTGATCTTCATAATTCTTCCCAATTGAAAACAAAATCAAGGCTTGCTTAGTTACCTTAAGATTGCTTCATTTACTGAACCATTGAAGTTTGTAAGGTTCAAGATGCTTAATCGTTGGAAGTTTCAGTTTGTCGATCAAGGTTGTCAATGCGACATTGGTGCAACTCCCATCATCGATAATCACCATACACACCTTTCCATTAATAGTGCAACAGGTGTGAAAGATGTTTTCCTTTTGCTCATCCGCTTCAGGAGAATTTACAGCATGTAATGCTCTTCGGATCACAAACAACTCGCCATCATTAGCCTTTTCTACAAACTCCTTTTGTTCTTTAGATTCAGAGTCATTTTGATCAGAATCTTTCTTATCCTCTTAAAGTGCCAAATCGATCTTCTCAATGTCTTGAAGAGCCATAACTCTCCGATTATGACAATTAATTTGCAAATGCCCATGGCCATGGCACTTAAAGTGTAACATTCTGAAATCTGACCCACTTGGGATTTATGAAATGAATACTTTATGGACGTGTTGGTAGTTAGATCTCGCTCGGAATTGATCACTTCGAGAATACGAACTATTAGGGAAAGGCTAATTAGAGATTTAAATTCACACGACCAAAGAACTCGATCTTGAACCAACTTTCGACAATGAAAATTGTCGAGGTGACATTTTGAGCCAATGTAGACCGATCCAAGAATAGCTAGGGATCAGTTCGTCATTGTCATATTAGTGAATCGCGGGTGATTCCGCTTGACCACGAAATGAATTGACGAATGACCCAAACCTATACCAAACGATTGTGCTAGTCGGATCTAGCGATCGATCCTCGCGATTAAGTGACCACCGAGGTCGTCATGACCCGAGTAAACTTGTACGTGGCATGATTTAGTATCGGCCACGGGTCAATAACGTGAATTTCCCCAAAAGCCACCCGTTAGTACGAGATATGTGCAAGTTACGTTATTCAAAATTTAGCCATTAATTAGAGATCGAGTTGGGCATTGGAAATTTGAAAAGTCATGACAGATCATTTGGACGATGTTGTCATTTGCTCGGGTAGCCTCGGATTTGTCTGAATCCTTCAGAAAAATTGAATTTTGGCGAAGAATGGAAAATGACCATTTTACCCCTTGGAAAATTGTTAAGGCCAATATAATTTGGGAAGGGCATTTTGATAATTTCACCCTAGCCTTATAATTAGATATTTTTAGATAATTTTGTCCTTGAACTTTTCGAGAAATTCTCAAATTACCCTTGGATATTTTGGAAAAGATTCTATCTGGATCGTCGATCTCAAGATAAGATTGAATCTAGGCCGTTGATTTGATTTTTGAGAGAAGAGCAAGATGGTCAATTAAGACTTCAATTATTGGCCTTGGTTATTTAAATCCAATTTTTCTCTCTCTCTCCTCACTCTCTCTCTACCCCACGGCAAAACCCCCCTCTCTCACCGCAATTGCCTCCCTTGCCGGCGCCATGCCACATGAGCCGCCGTCCACTTGATCCTCGCGTCCCGTCGCCAAGCCGCGCCCCCACCCTCACACCGTCTCTCTCTCTCTCTCTCTCTCTCTCTCTCTCTCTCTCTCTCTCTCTCTCTCCCCTTTCTGTGGCGTGAACCGCTCCAAGGGGACGTCGCCTCTCTCATCTCTCCATCTAACCAACCACACTTTGTTAAGCCGCACATTTCACCACCGTCGTCTCGGGGCACGCTCATGAGGCCGCGATCAACCATCCCCATCTCACTCTAGCCAAGCTAGTCTAGAGTTCAAGTAAGTTGTGCTCTAAACTCCATTTAGGATTTTGGGTATCGACAGGTGAATTAGGGCCGAATCAGGTTGTTAGGTGACGGTTTATGGGTTAATTAGAGGCGGTTTAGTGGTTATATCAGCAGACCGATTTGGGGGCTAATTATGGCGGGTTTATGAATGAAATTATGATGGTTTCGTGGCTAATTTGGTGCTGAGTTAGATGCTGGAAAATCGAGAAATGAAATGATGGACATACGGTCCGATTTGGAGACGATTTGTATCGGTTTGATGTGCTATGATGTGGCTGTGTTGTGATGCCGATTATGGCTTGAAATATGCACGGAAATGTTTAATTTGTGGCTATGATTGTGGCTATGATTGTGGGCCCGATGGTGGCCATGATTGTTCGTTAGTTTGCGAAATATTTGATTGAAATATGAGTTGTTGTATGCACGCATGGGCTGAGTTGCGTGGGTCGCCAATTTGGCCATGTTTGGGCTTTATCTGAATATGTGAAATGCATGGAGTTGGATGCGTGCATGAGCCGAATTTAATCGGCTAGTAAATGGACTTGTTGGTGTGAGAATTAAGCGAGTAATTGAATGAGAAAGTGTGTAAAATGTCGTGCATGAGGTTACGAAAATCCCTGAGGCGGTACCATTACACGGGGAATTGATCCGTCTTGAGGCAGTACAACTACGTGAGATGATGCCCGGTATTACCAAAGGACGGCCAACATGAGGCGGTACCATTACGCGGGTTGTGTTGTAGGTGGTGGGTGTTGAACCTAAGGCGGTACCACTACGCGAGCAAGATACATGGCCTGAGGCGGTACCATTACGCGGGCCTTAAAAGTATTGTTATGAGTTGGTCGTAGTGAACCTGAGGCAGTACCATTACGCGAGTCACTGGCGAGGCGAGCATGAGTTAGTCGCAGTGAACCTGAGGCAGTACTACTACATGGGTCATTGGCGAGGCAAGTATGAGTTGGTTGCAGTGAACTTGAGGCGGTACCATTACGACGGGTCACTAGCGAGTTGGGTGAAAAGAATGTGATGAGGCAAGAACGAATGCGTGAAATGTAATTAGAACGTGCATGTGATTGGAAATTATACTACTATGGCTAATGTGCAGGTTGCACGCTAGAAAAGCCTAGGTAAGTGTAATTGGTGTGCTTGCTATGTGATGGTTGAATGTAGTTGTGTTTGTGGTTGTCTAGGGATACGTGATAGCCTAGGTGGGGTTTAGGGTATGTGCTTATTGAGATATAATCTCATGGTTATTTCAACCAATAATTTCAGAACCCCGGTCTGAGCAATGAATCTTCCACTGCCGCCACTTGAGCATTTTGGAGTACCAATACACACCGACCATAATATTGTAGAGTACCCGATAGACGATAATATGGCCTAAATCAGGCATACTATAGTAGTCTGGGTAGACGTAGGGTTACCCCTTTCGTAGGCTCATACCTATACCGCTTGGTTCTTTCGAGATAGGGTAAATGAGTTTAGCCCCGTCCGTGAATTTGATGTCTCCTTTGACGGAGTTGGAGATTGGGACCCGGCAGCCATGCCCCCTCCCGATGGTGAGATGACGAGTTTAAAGACTAGTCTGGCACAGTCTAGACTTCAGCCTGCACCTATCGCACCCGAGCCTTCGGGGGCCGAGCATAAACCAGAGCCTGAAGAATCCCAGGCGGGGTACGATCCAATGGATGTGGATCTAGAGGCGATTCCAGAGGAAGAACTAGAAACGGAAGAACCTAAGGCAGAACCTCAAGAGGCCCCAGAAGATAAGCTTAAGGAAGCGCCGGAGGACACACCCGAGGACGAGCCAGAATATGAGCCCATGTACGATCCCGAGTTTGTGCCAAAGGACAAATCTGATGAGGAGCCAATCGAGGAGAAGCGGGTTGAGGTTCCAGCGGAATCAGATGATATAAATAACTCGATTAAGATTGAGGCCGAGCCGGAGTCCTCAGAAGAGCAAACAGTCCAGTGGGATTCAGATTCAGATGATGAGGAATCAGACTCGGAGTGGACACCCAACAAAGGGCGTAGGGGCTAGTGTAGGGGTTGGAAATAGGCTTTTTGAAGTGTACCATTTTTGGTGATAGGATACCTAGGCTATCGATTATTTTCGACGTCGGTGGTTTATAGTGTAAAAGCTCGGTGTGCTTGTGTATATGGTGGTTTGTAAACAGTGGATATTATATAAGTTTGAATCGTTAATGGATGTGTTTATTCTCCCTATTTACCCCAGTTATTATTTTCCGGGTATTTGTGGCTTTTGCTAATGGAAATTAATCTCTGATAAGTTTACTTGGGTCGGCGATACCCTAGGACATTGCATTATTCGACCAGAGAAGTGTGTTACGTGCTCAATAGGGTTTGGGGCGTGATTCACGGTTCGGTTTGGTATCAAAGCGAGGACAGCTCGATCTATGTTTGTCGAAGTTTGGAGTGATAAGGAGCAGAGACCTTGGAGTAGTAATCTAGGGATACCTTAGCAAGTCATAGGATGGAATAAGCTACACGTGCATCTAGATTGTTTGTTATGATTATTCGGTGAATTGATTGTTGTAACAATTGAAATGCATGTGCGTCTAGACCTGAGGTAAGTGCACACACCCTAATGACTGTGGCCTTATGCTGTGGTGATTAATTACCTGCTGAGTAGATTATTATGTTAATTTAATGCCTAGGACTAGACTGGTATAGTTGGCCTAGGTCTCTAATTCCTGAGTGAAATTATAGCAGATAGTCGAGTGGTAGATATCGTGAGAATTAGTTCGCGAGGTAGAGGAATTGGGGTCCGTCCAGCTCGCGAGCCCAAACTCGACCTGCAGAAGATCCTAAAATGGAAGCGGTCATGAGGACCCTAGAACATATTGGTAATCTGATAGGACAGCGAACTCAGGAACGAGCCGCCACGATTTTCCAAGCTACCGAGGCCGCTGTGGCCGCTGCTGCCAATAATAATAATGGAAATCAAGAGCAGGGGCAGTTGAATGTGAATAGGCTAATGCACCAATTAGTGGAGCAGTTTCTGAAATTAAAGCCTCTTAAGTTTGATGGTAGAGGCGATCTTGAGGCCGCATCGCTGTGGGTAGAGGAATTAGAGAAGACTTTTGAGGTGTTGGGATGTACGGATAAGGAGAAAGTGACATTAGCGATGTATCAATTGCAAGGAAATGTAAATGATTGGTGGAAAGCCACTAGAGGAATGATATTCCCAGTTGGTACAGCCCAAATTTGGGTGATATTTGTACAAGCCTTTAATGGCAAATATTTTTCTGAGAATGCCCGGGAACAAAAATTATCTGAGTTTATGAGGTTGCGTTAGTACAAGGTCGAATTTGCGAAGTTTGGGTTAAGATGGTTGAGGACCCATTAGATAGGGCTCGAAAGTTCCGAGACGGCTTGAAATCGGACCTTCGCAGCCAAATGATTTCATTGAATCTGAGAGGGTATAACGAGATTTATGAAAGGGCTCAAGCGATTGAGCGAGATTTAGTGAATAAGGCCACCGCTTCTGGGTCAAGGTTTGCCCAGGGTAGAGACAACCATCAGTTAGGAAAGAGGCCAATGACGGGTGATCGACGTTTTATTCCTCCTGCTAGAAGGAATATAGGGAAGCCGGCCCGTAATCAGAATGGTCCATGTCGAGTGTGTGGGGAAAGATATGGAAATGAACCTTATCCAACCAGGGGGTGGAGCATGTTTTGGATGTGGTGGATTTGGTCATCACATAAGATTTTGCCCCAATCTCAGGCAGAATAGGTCGCTTGCGTTGCCGCCACCCCGAAACAGGAACCAAACTAGAGCGGCCTAAACAACTAATCAGACTAGGCCACAGGCATAAGGATGAGTGTACGCTATGGCCAGAAGAGAAATTGAGAAAGCGCCAGGGGTTGTCACAGGTATAGTTTCTCTGTGCGACCATGCTGCGTATGCTTTATTTGACCCAGAGGCGTCACATTCATTTATATCTGAGCAATTTGTTGAGTTGATTGGTATAGAACCGCAGTTGCTTGATGTTGTGTTATGCGTTACGACTCCCTTAAATGATAAGATGCTAATTTCGTTGGATGTCCGAATTGTGAAATTATAATTGGGGATAGGGCAGAAATGATTGATTTAGCGGTTCTAGCCATGTATGATTTTGATGTGATAGTAGGTATGGATTAGCTATCTAAGCAGGGGGGCCATAATGGATTGCAATAATAGGGTGATCCAATTTAATCCCGTTGGATATCCAGATTTCAAATTTGTGGGAAAACCGAGGGGGACCCTTGATTCCATGGATTTCGTCGCTAGAAATGACTAAGTTGTTGAATGAAGGGTGTCAAAGATTTCTAGCGGCTGTAGTGGATTCGACGACTAAGGAGCCGAGGCTAGAGGACATAGCCATGGTGTGCGATTATCCCGATGTCTTTCCTAAGGAATTGCTGGGATTGCTACCAGAAAGAGAAATAGAGTTTGTAATCGAGTTGGCATTTGGAACTAAGCCAATTTCGAAGGCACCTTATAGAATGTCACTGTCAGAGTTAAAGAAATTAAAGGTGCAAATGTAAGAGTTATTAGACAAGTGATTTATTCGTCCGAGTGCGTCCCTATGGGGAGCGCCAGTTTTATTTGTGAAGAAGAAAGATGGATCGTTGAGGTTATGTATTGACTACAGGTAGCTAAATCAGGTGACGATAAAAAATAAATATCCCATGCCGAGGATTGATGATTTGTTTGATCAATTACAAGGGATTTTGGTGTTTTTTAAAATTGATTTGAGAATGGGATATCATCAATTGAGGATTAGGAAGGAGGATATAGACATTATGAATTTACAGTAATGTCGTTCGAATTGACGAACGCCCCTACTGCCTTTATGGACTTAATGAATCGGGTGTTTAAGGAGTTTTTAAATCAATTTGTGATCGTTTTCATAGACGATATACTAGTGTACTCGAAGAGCCCAGAGGAACATGAGAGAACGCACTGTATGCTAAGTTTAGCAAGTGCAAGTTCTGGCTCAATCGAGTAGTATTTCTCGGACATGTGATCTCTGGGGAAGGAATATCAGTAGATCCAGTGAAGATTGAGGTGGTAATGAAGTGGCCGAGACCAATGACGGTAATAAAGGTTAGAAGCTTTCTGGATTTGGCAAGATATTACCAACACTTTGTCGAAGGATTTTCGGAAATAGCGACACCGTTGACACATTTGTTGAAAAAAGAAACGAGGTTTGAATGGACCGACAAATGTGAAAAGAGTTTTCAGGAATTAAAGCATAGATTGACAACGGCACCGGTGTTGACTATTCCATCAAGACCCAAAGGATACGAAATTTATAGTGATGTGTCGTTGAAAGAACTGCGGTGGTACTCATGCAAAATGGACAGGTAGTGGCCTACACATCAAGGCAGTTAAGACCGCATGAGTTGAACTACCTAACGCATGATTTGGAATTAGCCGCTATTGTATTCGCCCTTAAGATTTGGCGACATTATCTATGCGGAGAGAAATTTCAGATATATACAGATCATTAGTCTTAAATATCTATTTTCTCAAAAGAAATTAAATATGAGACATCGTCGATAGATGGAGTTGTTGAAGGATTACGATTGTAATATATTATATCATCCCGAGAAGGCCAACTGGGGTAGCTGATGCGTTCAGTCGAAAGCCAAGCATCGCACACTTGATGGTCAAGGAATGAGCATTATTAAAAAAAGTACAAGACTCGGAATTTAGATTCGAAGTAAGTCAAGTCTCGAGTTTGTTAGCCACGCTAAGGATTGAACCGAAAATCCAGGCTAAGATTAAGACCTTACAGTCTACGGATCAAGAAATCCAAAGAATTTTAGAGATGGATGATACCAAGAGAAAATCGGACTTTCAGGTATCTGAAGATGGGATACTGAAGTTCCGTGGGCGATTATGTATGCTTGACAATGCAGAGCTTAGGAAGAAATTTTGTTAGAAGCGCATTGTAGTAGTTATAGTATCCACCCAGGTAGTACTAAAATATATTAGAATTTGAGACAGTACTATTAGCGAAATGGTATGAAGGTGGACATAACTAGGCATGTGGCCAAATGTCTAACGTGCCAGCAAGTGAAGGCATAACATTGTAAGCTTGAAGGGCTATTGCGACCTTTGGAAATCCCATAATGGAAATGGGAACATACAACTATGAATTTTGTGACGGAATTACCAAGGAGCTAAAGATGCCATGATATTATTTAGGTGATTGTTGACAGATTGACAAAGTCGGCACACTTTTTGGCTGCGCGAAAGGACTTTGCATTATATCCATATGCTGAGTTGTATGTGCAGTAAATAGTTCATTTGCATGGGGTACCAGTGACAATTACCTTAGATCGTGATCCTAGGTTTACCGCCAATTTTTGGAAAAGTCTGCATACGGCATTAGGATCAAAGCTACAATTTAGTACAGCTTACCATTCACAAATGGATAGTCAGTCTGAGAAGACGATACAGACTTTAGAGGATATGCTTAAGACATGTGTATTAGATTTTTAGGATAAGTGGGAAGAGCAATTGCCCTTAGCAGAATTTGCATATAACAATAGTTTTCAGCAGAGCATTAGAATGATGCCATTTGAAGCGCTATATGACAAAGCATGTAGGATGCTCATGTGCTAGGACGAAGTAGGAGAAAGAAGTATAACCCGGCCAGAGTTAGTTTAACAGTCAATTGAGGCTGTTAAGGTGATTCGCGAAAGGCTGAAAACAGCTCAAAGCCATCAAAAGAGTTATGCATACAGAAGGCAAAGACCTTAGGAGTTTCAAGTAGGGGATCACGTATTTCTTAAGGTATCGCCTATGAAAGGACTATCTCGATTCGGTAAGAAAGGGAAGTTGACTCCAAGGTACATGGGACCTTTTGAGATTTTAGAAAGAGTTGGACACTTAGCGTATCACCTTGCACTTTCGCCAAATTTATTGCAAGTGCATAATATGCTCCACGTATCAATATTGAGAAAATATGAATCGGACCCTACTCATGTACTGAATTATAAGGGTATAGAAGTAGATAATAGAGTTTCATATGTTAAGAGGCCAATAAGGATCGAAGATCGGAAGGAACGAGTTTTAAGGAACAAGATGATCCCAATGGTCAAGGTTGTTTGGGAACACCATAGGACAAAAGGCGCGACGTGGGAAACTGAAAAACAAATGCAACGTCAATACCTCCACTTGTTTGAGTAGTTAGTTTAATTTGTAAATTTCGAGGATGAAATTTTTATAAGGGAAAAGAGTTGTGACATTCTGAAATCTGACCCACTTGGGATTTATAAAATGAATAGTTTATGGATGTGCTTATAGTTAGATATCGCCCGGAATTATCACTTGATAATACTAACTATTAGGGAAAAGCTAATTAGGGATTTAAATTCGCACGACCAAAGAACTCAATCCTAAACCAACTTTCGACCATGAAAATTGTCGAGGTGACATTTTGAACCAATGTAGACTGATCTAAGGATAGTTAGGGATCAGTTCGCCATTGTCATATTAGTGGATCGCAGGTAATTCCACTTGACCACAAAATGAATTGATGAATGACCTAAACCTATACCAAACGATCATGCTAGTCGGATCTAGTAATTGATCCTTGCGATTAAGTGACCACCGAGGTCGTCACGACCTGAGTGAACTTGTACGTGGCTTGATTTAGTATCGGCCATGGTTCAATAACACAAATTTCTCCAAAAGCCACCCGTTAATACGAGATATGCGCAAGTTACGTTATTCAAAACTTAGGCATTAATTAGAGACCGAGTTAGACATTGGAAATTTGAAAAGTCATGACAGATCATTTGGACGATGTTGTCATTTGCTAGGGTAGCCTCGAATTTGTTCAAATCATTCAGAAAAATTAAATTTTTGCGAGGAATGGAAAATGACCATTTTACCTCTGGAAAATTACTAAGGCCAATGTAATTTGGGAAGGGCATTTTGGTAATTTCGCGCTAGCCTTATAATTAGAGATTTTTAGACAATTTTTCCCTTATACTTTTCGAGAAATTCCCAAATTACCCTTGGGTATTTTGGAAAAGATTCGATCCGGACCATCAATCTCAAGACAAGATCGAATCTAGGCCGTTGATTTGATTTTTGAGAGAAGGGCAAGATGGTCAATTAGGACTTTAATTATTGGCCTTGATTATTTAAATCCAATTTTTCTCTCTCTCCTCACTTTCTCTCTCTCTACCCCACGCAAACCCCCCTCTCTCACCGATCGACCGCCCCTCCCCCTTGCCGCACCGCCGCTCACCGGCCGCCATCCGCTTGATCGCCGTCGTCCCGTCGCCAAGCCATACCCTCACCCTCACGCCGTCTCTCTCTCTCTCTCTCTCTCTCTCTCTCTCTCTCTCTCTCTCTCTCTCTCTCTCCGTGAACTGCGACCAAGGATGCTATCGCCACTGCCCGCCGTCCAGCCAACTACCACCATCGCCGAGCCACTTGCGATGCCACCAAGGTGCCGCCATGAGGTCCGCCCGATCAATGGGTCCCCATCCCACTCTAGCCGAGCTAGTCTACAGTTCGGGTAAGTCGTGCTCTAAACTCCATTTAAGACTTCGGGCATCAACGAACGAATTAGGGCCAAATCGGGTTGTTAGGCGACGGTTTATGGGTTAATTAGAGGCGGTTTAGTGGTTATATCAGTGGACCGATTTGGGGGCTAATTATGGCGGATTTATGAATGAAATTATGATGATTTCATGACTGATTTGGTGCTGAGTTAGATGCTGGAAAATCGAGAAATGAAATGACGGACATATGGTCCGATTTGGAGATGATTTGTATCGGTTTGATGTGCTATGATGTGGCTGTATTGTGATGCCGGTTATGGCTTGAAATATGCACGGAAATGTTGAATTTGTGGCTATGATTGTGGCTGTGATTATGGGCCCGATGGTGGCCGTGATTATTCGTAAGTTTGCAAAATATTTAATTGAAATATGAGTTGTTGTGTGCACGCATGGGCTAAGTTACGTGGGTCGCCAATTTGGCCATGTTTGGGCTTTATCTGAGTATGTGAAATGCATAGAGTTGGATGCGTGCATGAGCCGAATTTAATCGGCTAGTAATTGGGCTTATTGGTGTGAGAATCGAGCAAGTAATTGAATGAGAAAGTGTGTGAAATGTCATGCGTGAGGTTACGAAAATCCTTGAGGTGGTGCCATTACACGGGGAATTGATCCGTCCTAAGGTGGTAATGACGCGGGACAATACCAGTATTACCAGAGGATAGCTAACCTGAGGCAGCACCATTACGTGGGTTGTGTTGTAGGTGGTGAGTGTTGAGCCTGAGGCGGTACCACTATGCAGGCAAGATACACGACTTGTGGCAGTACCATTACGCGGGCCCTGAAGTGTTGTTATGAGTTGGTCGCAATGAACCTGAGGTGGTACTATTACACGAGTCACATGTCATATAAACGTGACGTCCTGTTCATTATTATCTTTCTTTAAATACAAGCGGAAGCATAACTCGGACAATCACATGAAAAATAGCGGGATTAAGACAAACAGCATCATGAGCAAACCTTATATTTATAGGACACGCAAACATATTTTACAAGCCAAATTATCCAATTTTAGCCATTTACACAACAAACGTTATGGCTTGGGTGTCCTAAGCCCACTACTTCTTCTCGCCTCCTCGCTTTCCCGAACTCCAACATAGCTCAAGCTCCCCACCAAGTGCCGTCCGTCGGTCCATCCTATGGACCCGAGGGTGGGAAAATGGGGATGAGTCGGGAGACTCAAAGAAGTGAAAACACTAATATCAAGCGAGGATATATTGATCGCCCCCTAACATAAGTCGGCCTTTATCGCATCCATATCGATGGCGGATCAATAGCAAAGTTCAAACAAGAGAACATCACGCATGGCCACATCATGCACACTTTACCAACCAAGGCTCGGTTCTATATCAAAACAACATCAAACATGAAACATGATCAAACCAAGGAATAAACCAACTACGACCAACCAAACGACCGAGAAACAGTCCAAGCAAACCACGTCTAACGCATCTCAGCATCCTTTTCCCAATATTAGGGAATTCACTTACACAATGAATAAAATAAGAACTAGAGAGTGGAAAAATGGGCCGGGAAAGGTTCGGCCTCGGGATCTCGACAACTCATGGTGTCTACCCCTTTCTTTTCTTTCCCTCATCTTTCTCTCTCTGGTTTCTCTCTTTCTTTCTCTATTTAGGCTCTCTCTCTCTCTCTCTCTCTCTCTCTCTCTCTCTCTCTCTCTCTCTCTCTCTCTCTCTCTCTCTCTCTCTCTCTCTCGGCTTCTCTTTCTCTTTCCATTTCTCTCTCTCCTTAGCCGATGGCCTTCTTTCTATTTATGGGAGGAAACTTGAGGCCAAAGTTTGGATGAGGATGATGGCGCTGCGTGTCATCGGGAAGCATGAGGTAAACCAGAGTGTCATCCAACCATTAATAACCTAAGTCCAAAAGTCATGATGGTAGTGCCTCAAAGTCAAGAGTCATGATGGCTTATCATCATGACGGAGGCCCCAAAGTCATCATTCATTTATTGCAAGTCATGATAAAGGGCCCTAAAGTCCAAGGAATTAATACAAGCCATGATGGTGGGGCATCAAAGTCCAACTTTAATAAATAAGGGTCATAATGAAGCTTGAAGGATAAAATTGACTTGGTCAAGGCTTTATCCTCTAGATTTTTCTACCAATTTCCGAAGGACTCCTTAGAACCTTCTAACTTTACTGAATTTTCAAATTCAATGACTCGGGCCAATCGGATCACAGTAAATATACCAATTGGCACAAAAATCACAACCCGGCCATACTTAATCACAAGATTTTCTAAAGGTTTTCCGCGATAAACATTTTAATAATTCCATCCAACCCGAGGCTTCAGCATGGAAATGTCCTTATCACCAAAAGATTTCAAGTCAAGATTTCAACGTTTTTCAAATAACAATTGATAAATCTTTGAAATTGTATAAAACCGAACAGTTTTGCACTGTTCACGAAATTGGACTTGAAAAATAGTAAATGGATTCCGAAAATTCTCAAATTTGGATATGTCATAAACAAGGCTTTAATAAACATTTTTCGTGAAGAATACAAAATCTAATTCTCTCTGTAAACACCGTTTTCAGTCACTCAAAGACAGATTAAAAATAGTTCACTAGAACAGAATATTTGCTTCTCAAAATAAGCTCTGTCCAGAATCCAAATCATCTCAGAAAATTCCCAAATTTACACACGTTATAGAAAAGGAAGTTCTTAACAACTTTCGTGAAGGAAACTTTTCTAAAATCGGCCCAGAAAAACTTGTAGAAAATCAAGACGGTGTAAACATCACCGAAATACCCATTCCGGGCAGTTTCACATAGTCCGAAAATCAGGCCATCGTACCATTCATATCAACTCCAAAAATTCTAAAATTAAATCATATAAAACTTCAAAATGTTTGGAATAACTTTCCAGAAGAAAGCGTTTGGAAATTCGGATCACAAAAGTCTCCCCAAAAAACAAAAAACGAAATGGTGCAAATGATCCGAAAACTAGGTTTTCCAAAACAAGAGAAAACAATTTAGTTTGCTCTGAAAAACCGCCAAACTTAGACCTTGAGTTGTTTCTGAAACTGAAATTAAAGATATTCTTCAACACTCATCGCTTATTGTTTTGGGAATTCATTTTGAGGAACAAGTCTTAGCTAGTAATTGAACTTGAAGCGCAAAAAACCTCTTCTTCATCGGTTTCTTTGAGTTTATCCCAAGACTTGATTCACTTTTTTCCTTCCCTGTCCAAGAATGCTTTAGATTCTCCCAATATAAACGAATTAGAATATTTGATTGGAAATTTTAGGACAACAACCTTGTTGCATCTCTTCTCCCAGTAAATATAATTGGTGTGTTGCTATGTGATGGCTCATGGTTGCTTTGTGGTTGTTTGACAAAATAGCCAAGATGGGACTACCCTGTGCAAACTTGAGATGTAATCTCATTTTTATTTCAACAATCATTCTCCTTACCCTCCTCTTCTTCCATCAAGTCCAAGTTTTGGAGTATTCTAAATCACTAGAATGTTGTAGAGTACTCGATAGATGATAATATGACCTTAGATCAGCATACTAGAACTTTGACAAAAATCTTAATACCGCTTTGATGCCCATATCTATACCGTTCTTTCTAGATGGGCTTGTCTTGCCCCTTGAGGAGGTTTTGATGTCCCCTCCATTTGAGTTGAGATTATTATAGGACAATGTCGCCTTTATACCCTCCCGAAGGTCAAACAAGTCTAGAGACTAGTTCACCCATGTTAATATGAGTTAAATAGAAGGAATCACTCAAACCAAAGCCTGCAACCTTAAACTCCGATACCAACTTGAGGCGATGCGTGGGGAGTGATTCAGAAATAGGGAAAACTAGGTTTTGTATAAAAGATTTAGAAGATGAGTGAAATGGATGTCACACCCGGATAATAATCACGAGCCCATGACGATCCCGAGTTTGTGGAAGGATGAGTATGATGAGGACTAAGGGAGCGGACTCACCACCAAGTCGGATGATATAAATAACCCGATTAAGATTGAGGCCATTAAGTCCTTAAAGGAGTAAACCACTCATCAATTCAAATTCAGGATGATGAGGAATCGGAGAAGCTCACCACCCAAAGAAAGGGCGTAGAGGCTAGTGCAGAGGTTGGAAATAGGCTTTTTGAAGTGTATCATTTTTTGTGATAGGGTACCTAGGCTATCGATCCTTTTTTACATCGGTGATTTATAGTGTAAAAGTTTGGTGTGCTTGTGTATATAGTGGTTTGTAAACAATGGATATTGTATAAGTTTGAATCATTAATGGATGTGTTTATTCTCCCTATTTACCCCAGTTATTATTGTCCGGGTATTTGTGGCTTTAGTTGATGGAAATAAATCTCTGATAAGTCTACTTGGGTCGGAGATACCCTAGGACATCGCATTATTCAACTAGAGAAGTGTGTTGCGTGCTCAATAGGATTCGAAGCGTGACATAAAGCATTTCCTTGCTTCAGCATCAAGTTTCTTATAGAATTCTTTGGTAGGCTCCATGGCCTTCTCATTGCCTTTGTCTTTTGTCAACAACTCTCGGCCTTACTTGAGGAATCACCCTTAAAGTAAGATGTTCCCTTTCTTAAGGTTTTGGTAGAAAACCTTATTTGCTTTTCGACCCTCATTGACAACTTACATACGTCTTCCGAAGGACCAATAAGGTTGAAGTTCAACCAAATCAGCAATTTCCCGATTCATTCCACCAAGGAATCAAGCGATGGTTTGCTCTGGAACTTCGCACCTCATCTTGAGTTGTTGAAACTCTTTAAAGTATTCTTCAACACTCATCGCTTATTGTTTTAGGGAATTCATTTTGAGGAACAAGTCTTACTTATAATTGTCAGGCAAAAACCTCTTCTTCATCAGTTTCTTGAGTTTATCCCAAGACTTGATTCAGTTTTTTCCTTCCCTAGTCCACTAATGCTTTAGATTCTCCCACTATAGAGAAGCATATTTCGTCAATTTTAGGACAACAACCTTGCATCTCTTCTCGTCCAAATATGACTTGAAGTCAAAAACTCATCGATTGCTTGCCACCAATCGACAAAATCGTCAAGATCGAGACTACCCTCAAACTTAGGCACCTCCACTTTTATTTCACAATCATTCTCCTTAGCCTCCCTCTTCTTCTCCAAGTTCAGTATTCTAAATCACTAGAGTTACCTCCGGTAGAATCGAATTCGTCACTAGAACTTTGACAAAAATCTTAATCGTCGCGTTGATGTCGATCATTAGAACGTCTTGCTAGTTGTGCTTGTCTCGCCAGATCTTCGAGGAGGTTGAGGACTCGCTCCATTTGTTGTTGAGATTATGTATAGCACAATGTCGCCTTTCGTTGTGTGCTTCCTCCAAGGTCAAACCTCTCAGAACCGGTTCACCCATGTTAATATGAGTTAAATAGAAGGAATCACTCAAACGAGTGCAACCTTAAACTCTGATACCAACTTGATGCGTGCGTAGGTGAGTGATTCCAGAAATAGGGAATTTTCTAGGTTTTGTATATAGATAGGTGTGTGTGAAATGGATGTCGACAGATAATATACGAATGCAGGATAGATTACGATCACCACTAAGGTAAAAAGGACTCACCACCAACCGAGGATGAAGATCGAGATCGACAAAGTTCACCATTAAGGCTTAAAGGACAAACCACTCATCAAGGAAATAGGATTTCGAAATAGGAGAAGCTCACCACTAGGACCTAGAGAGAAACCACTGGCTGAGGATAAAGCGCTTCTTGGCTCACCACCAAAGAGTAATCCACTCTTCAAAGATTAAAAAAAAAAATCGATATAGGAGTTATCCACTCTCCAAAGATATTCGCTCACACAGAGAAAAATCTCATGTATTCTCATTCATTAAAGTCTAGTTTTTGCATTATAATGAAAGACTCTCCTCTATTTATGGAGGAACTAAAACATAGGAAATAACCAAACATTAAAAAGACATGGGAACTAGAAAGCATTTAAATACCTAGGAACTAAGGACTTTGACTCTTGAAACTCCCATAGCTAGTAAAGACCAAGGAACTTTAGAAAATGAACTAATGACACATAGGAACTCTGAAGTGCAATAAAGACACGAAGACTTGAAATCTTGATTCTTCAGTCTTTCGGTTTTTCTTTTAAAATTCATCCACCATCTTCGGTCAAAGAATAACCACCTCAATAAATTAGCAAATGTCATAAAAAAAATTGCTTGAAACAACCTCCCATCGATATGTGATCGATCCACCTCGAAATCAGCAACTAATCTTGGTGAAACAATACCATATTAGCTCTGTAAAGAATCGACAACTGCTTTAATTGGTAATCTGGTCGATAGTCTCCTCATTGACAACTTCACTCTTTGACCCATCGAAGCAAATTATAACCAAAATCAACTTTTGCCCAAATGATCATCTATAGTGCTAGGCTCATCGATTGTATCAAGTTGGAACTGAAGGAATGTTCCATAGTATCGAATGCTCCCTCATCACATTGACAATCATTGGTCTGATTACATCGGACATGTTGCTGACATGTTGTTGACTATATAGTTAGCCATGTCGTTTTGTTATCTCTCGAACAACCTCCTTATGATTGACACCATGTTAGTGTCTCATTTGCTCCTCCGTGAGGCGTCTTGGGATGTCAGCATTTCCTCATTGGTTCTCTTATGCTAGAGACTTGGAATGCACAATTCTTTTATTGCCATTTTGCTGCTATAGATTGTTGCCGTTGGCATCGTCAATTATTGTTGATTTATGGTTTTCGCCGCTGCAAAAATCCTAAAATCACATAGCAAAAGGTTCCACCAAGCGTGCCAAAAAAATGTTCATCCAGAGAGTGAATCTTTCACCAAAAAGGTTGATTTTGATTCTTATGAAAAAAAAGGGGTTGTTTTGCGCTGATTTAGGACACGATTCTTACGTAGCTTTTGGAATTGGAAAGAAATGAAAACCGAATTCTGAAAATTTAAAGTGGATAGTGAATTTGCAGGGAACGAGTGAACATGAAATTAAATGACAACTTTCATTAATTAAAATATCTAAAGATTATCAGAACATGGGTAATCGTGATTCGTGAGAGACTTTACAGCGCTTGCGGTGGATATTTATAGCCCACTTACGGTGGATATTTATAGCTTTTATCTTTTAATGTACATAAGAAGTTCGGCGTTAGTGTAATATAATTTGGAAATTTTGCTATCATGAGTTTATAATAATAACTTTGATAATATTACGTGCTATATAGTGTAAAGTACAAGAATTTTATGTTTGACATGTATTTGAGATGATATCATCAAATTTTTCGTATAGAAGTGATATTTGACATGTTAATTTATTAATTGACTAATGGAAATCTATGAAAGAAGTAAAAAGCTGTCGTATTTCTACGCGACTATAATTTGTTAGATGTTTTTATTTTTAATTGTGTATAAATTCTCTCTATTATAAAATTTTTTTTATAATAAGCTGTTTTTTATATTGAAGGTGCCAAAATTAAAAAGTAAGTTAAATCCTATCAGAAGTCAGTTTTTTTTTTTTGGTCAAAATCATAAGTTAGTTAGTAACCTTCGAATGTGTAAACAACTTTACAATTAGTAAAGTAAGTTTCTATTAGTATTTTTTTTGTGGTCAAAAGAAAATTTCATCCATTCATCATAATCAAACGTGAGATGAACATATAAAGCCTCCAAGCAAAACGAATCCCAAAAAAGCTGCAAAACAAAATAAAACCCACAAAATACAAAAGAGTACAGCTTGCAATAATAAGCCTACTCTCATCCCAAAAAATTAGACCTGTCACACTGTCAAAAAACAATCAATGGCCAATCATTGAAATCGTTAGTGATGATAGACACATGTCGAGATTTTCTCCATCAAAAACTACGGTTTAGAGTGCGGACCTAGTTTCAGCATCCTTGACACTATTGCCATATGGAGACAACAACGACAACATGTCTAACCACTACATATCAAACATCTCTATAAAACTCCAAAATCTAGATTTAAATCAAGAGAGAAAAGCAACTAGGTTTAGATCTACACCTAAATTGGGAGAAGAGTTTTTGCCAAATCTCATACTAGTCATAAAGCCACGTCCGAGGCACCCCGCTATCTAAATTGGTGACAACATCCTCATAAAATTTTCAGCTATAAGTAGATTTATTCACCATGACAAGCGAAAAAAAAAGCAACGATAACGACCGAAAGAAGATGCCAAACAAGTTGAAAAAAAAAAACTCCCAAATTAGATGGGGAGGAAACAAAATAGAAAATCAAAGCCTACAAAAGAAAAGCATGGCAAAGCAGGTTCTCTAAGCTTCAGATATTGAAACAGAGAGCCTGCAGGTGAATATTCCCGGAGGGAGGATTTTGTTGGGAGAGGGAGGATTGCCAAGAGAATAGGGTTTTCAGTTTCTAATTAGTTTCCATTTAGTATACAAAGTGAGTTTTTATTTCTTGTAGCAGACTATTAGGAAATTAATTTCTCTCCTCTTAGTTAATTTTTCCACATTTACGATAACTCTTCAAAGTAAAAAGTAACTTTAAAATAATTATAAATCAGTCAAGAATTTTTAGACGTGGTTATTATTATACAGAATTTTTTTTTTACCATGGTTCTTAGTACGATTTTTCCTTTAGAAAAGTAAGTTCAATTTTATCAGCTAGCTGTAACTTTTCCATATTTTTAGTAATTTTTCAAAGGAAAAAATATCATGAAATAACTATTGACTCTTCGTATATTTGCAGTAACTTTTCATATAAAAATATAAATTTCAATATGCATTGCGAAGTGAGTTTTCCACATTCTCAGTAAATTTTCTCAACTATGACAGTAATAAATTATCTGCAATAGTGACTTATAATTTTTTTAACCTTTTTAGTAACCTTCTAAAACTCTCGGTAATTTTTCTCATAGAAAAATGAATATCTATACATCATATGAAGTGAGTTTTCCATATGTTTTAGTGATTTTCTCTGTACGAAAAAGTTAATGATTAGGATAAGTGGTTAGTCACTTTACTACTAAAAGTAATTTGTAGTGATTAGTGAAGTTCCATAATGTTTAGTATTTCCCAACTCATCAAGTAGTTTTTATAAAATCAACTAACAGTAACTTTGACTGAAAAGTACTAACTTGTTAAGGCCCCGTTTGGTTCAGCTTTTCGAGTCCGGAAAGCCGAAAGCTAGCATTTGGGATGCTGAAAGCCCAACGCTGGTCCGGACCAGCTTTGGGCTTTTAGCATTCCACAAATGCTGAAGCCTATTTTTCCTTTTCTAAATTGCCCTCACTCAAATTTCAATATTCCTGTTTTGCCCATATTATTGTTCATCTTCTTCATCGCAAGGGTGGCCGACGAGGGCAAATCTGATCGGCGAAGGGCCGGCGAGGTCGCTCGACCCAGGCGGCCATCACTTGGGACGGGCGACCTCGCCTGCCCTTCGCCAACCAGATCCGCCGGCCACCCTCGCGATGAAGAAGATGAACAATAATAGGGGCAAAACCGGAATATTAAAAATAAAAATTGCCAAAACCCTTTGCAAAAAAAAAAATTTACCAAATACTACTTAGGCCAAAGTAACTTCACAAATTTTTTTTTACCAAACACCATTTACATTTTCTCAAGTGACTTTTACCTAAAGATATTTACATTTTTCCAAATAGCATTTGAAAAGCCGAGCCAAACGGGCCCTAAGAAACTCACTCCAAAGTAGGCATGAACAGTTCCAGTAGCTTTTCATTTGCTTTTGATTCGGCGGTGTAAACATGCTTCACTCTAATAAAACTACAAAAATCAGTAACACAGCCCACATGGGAGCATTGAACAACCCATGCAATACAGTGCCGCCCTTAGCCTGTATCCGAATTTCTATATAAGAAAATGGCACTAATGATGTCTAAACTTTAATTAAATATATAATATCGTCTCTAAATTTTTAATTTATATAATGTAATCCATGAATTATTTGTATATGTTTAATATAGTCCGCTCATTTGCTCAAACGACAAATCGGATATTATTTAATCACGTGTGTTATTATTTTTTTTTGGTAAGGACGTGTGTTATTATTTGATGAGTTGTATTTTTAAAAATGATGAGTCAACATGTCCATCTTTTCATCCATTTGTTTTAGAAAAGGAAAATGAAAACTAGAGCGTTAACATGTCGATCATTATCTAAAGACGTGAAATATTATATCATAATTTGAGATGAATTGAATAATCTAAGTGTGACTTTCATTTTTGTTGCCTACCATTTAAATTGAATGGATTTCAAGCCAAGTCAACAAATTTCGTTAATTTGAATTAACATAAGGATGATATTAAACATTTTTAGATAGCCTATAATTAGATTGAACATTTACTAATTATTTAAATATCACATTAAACAAATTAAAAGTCTATAGACGACATTACACATTGAATTAAAATTCAATAACTATTTGTATCATTTTCCCTCTCTAAATTGGTGGGGATTTCACTTTGCCCATCACGACACTTTATGGGCACCACATTGAAATTTAGAAGAGAATGTATTGATGCCATCAAAAGTTCTAATACATGCTCGCTATAACACCAAATATCTAAAGTGACTATGGTAATTTTAAATAAGGGCTTGAAATAGTTATGGCAATTTCAAATAAGGATCTTATCTTGCCGGCTGGCTAAATATTCCAGTCAATCAATAGCATTTTCTTCCAAAGACAATTTTAACCTAAATTTCGTCTAAATTAGATTAAAATTTTAAAAAGATAAAAAAAATTAAAAAGGAAAAAAATAAAAAGGTTGGGGCCACCCAACCCCGTCGGCCATCGCCAATAACCCGCTGGCGATAGGGCAACAACCACAAGCGGAGGGCCTGGGTTTTTTCTTTTTTCTTGTATGTTTTTTGTCTAAGTTTTAGCCTTTTTTTTGGTCTTTTTTTATGGAAAAATTTTTGGATATTTTAACCTAATTTAAAAAATCAAGTCATTCTTCTAACTCTGTCTAATTTGACACAAGAAAAATACTTATGTGATTTTTTTCACTATTCTATTTCTATTACGTGGCATCTTATATGGTGTTAAGGTTAACTAAAGCACCAAAAATTGAATCCTAAATGAGGGCCTGCAAGCTCTTGCTGGCCGTTGGCAAGGGTCGCCTCGCCTAGGTCCACATTGGTCACGGGCGAGGCAACCCTTGAACCGATCTGGCAAGGGCTGGCCTTACTTATGGCTGGTAAGGGTCGCCCAAGCGAGGCCTCACCTGGTCCTCTCCAGGTATCATAAGTGGCCGGCCATTGCTTGCAAATCGAGACCAGCCACCTGAGCAAAGAAAAGAAAAGAAAAAAGAAAAAAAGAAAGAAGGAAAGAAAAAGCTCATAAAATCAAAGGACGAAAATGCTATTGACTAGCCGATAAGGTCATGCCTCCTTTGAAATCAACATAATTCACTTCATGCTCTCATTTAAAATTAGGTTTACTTGATGTCCTTATTTGAATTGAAGGTGCTTTGAATTCTTATTTGGAAAAACGACGGCAATTCGTATTCTTATTTGAAATTTTCCCAAGGAGTTTTCTGTTTTTTTATGAAATTTCGACAGCAAAATTGATGGACCCACGAAGCAAACAGGACAATTGGTACATCAAACCCTGATTTTAGAGAACAGGTTTTGCACGATCCCTCCCCAAATCGAATGCAATACCTAATTCCATTCCCATTTTTCAATCAGAAATCGACTTTGAAAACACCGAGTCGCGGGCATATCAGACCCCCAAACCCCACACGAATCCAGCAGTATCCTCTTTCGTCCAACCTAATCTAAGGTTGAAGAGATTGGAGGATTCAGAGACTTTTGCCTCCGTTTCGCAGATTTTTGGGTAAGCCTTTCTTGGAATTGAACTAGGATTTGCAGTTTGAGAGATGCGTTTGCGTATTGCTTTGTTCTAAAGTCTGATTTCCAGAGTGGTTTGGGGGGCTTCATAGTAGGAATCCGGATGAAAAGTGTTTCAAAGTTGCGCCTGAATTGATAATTTTGGTGAAAATGTTCTCGTTCTTGTCGGTAACGGCAAACGGGTATGACGGGTGCAGTAGGTATGATAGCGCTGTGTGCTTTCCAAGCGTGTAGCGCCCGTGGTGCGTAACGGGCGCCGCCATTACTCTCGCATGACGGGCGCCACCATTACTCTCGCATGACGGCTGCTGCGCGGGTTGATTTTGTTTCCATGGGTGCTATCAATTTTTAAGCGTTCATTGCAAGATGACAACTGGGTTCTCCCATTTTAAGGTGTTGATGTAAATTTTAGAGTTCTGTATGGAAACCTCTTATCTGTTTGTCTCTTTATCCTGGTTCATTGTCGTCGCATTAGAGTTTCATCCGCTAATGGGTTTGTGTAATATGCATCCATAGTTACCATAATGACAACTTATATGTATGGCAACCTAAGCGTAATAAATAGGATTGCAATTCTCAAGTTGGGTTGTTCATGCTGAATAGGTATGCCTTTTCCTGCAAGCATTCGGGAAGCTTCGTGCTGCAAGTTTTGATTTGGAGAATTCCTCATTCTTACGTCTTGTGTGTTGTAACTGCACAGTGGAAATATAAAGGTGTTTAGTATGATCTTTGGTTTGAGGATTGAAGAACAACGTGCACTGATTTTCTCACAGCCTGTTCTGGTGCAAAATATTAAGTTGGATTGCCCTTTTTCGGCGATTAGTTTGTATGCTTTATTCTGAACCTGTCATACATGCGGCTCAAACCTGGTGCCAGGAACTTGAGAGATGTGCCCGAAATGTAAAGAAGATTCCCGTAGTGGCTGTCACAAAGCCGTTCCAGTTGTGGAAAATAGAAGGCATGCTGACGGTTCATGCTCTTCAAGTATATCGAGAGATGCTTTTATGTCAAATCTAAGTACAATTTCTAGAACTTCTTTGCCGGATCATGTATACAAGAGAAGAAAGCTACGACAGGGTTCTGACAGCATTTTCAATGAACGGATGCCAGGTTACATGAAAAGAAGAGGGAATTCTCCTTCTGCCAATTGTTCTATTGGTCCTTCAATCACAGAAAAGGGACCTTCATTAGGATGCTTGTCCAAACATGAAAGTGTTGCTGCTGGAGAACCAGTCCCATCTCGGGCGGTTGATAGCCATCCCCATGTATCAGATTCTGAACCTTTTCAAAAATACAAGGTCCTGGTAGAAAGTGGTCTAGATGAAGCATCAATAGGTAGAATGCACAAAGTAATTGATGTTGACAGTGTAAATGACAGCTGTTCATCAAAATCAAACACAGAACTTACCTCAACTTCCTTGAGAACAGAAGCTGATGAGACTTGTGAATGTTCCTCTTCTAGTGTATTTCTTATGGGGAGAAGAAGTGATGTACCCTTAAGGGAAAATGATATCTGCATCTCCATCCTTAGAAGCCATGGATTGCTCGAAAGAACTTGTTCAACACCAACTCATGCCTCTGAAGATATCGTGTTTCACAGCAGGGACTGTAGTGATGCCCGCTCATGCAAAACTTGTGATCGCATTGGGGAAGCACTGAAAATGCTAATATGTGATCATTGTGATGAAGCATTTCACTTATCTTGCTGCTATCCTCGCATAAAAAAGATTCCACAGAATGACTGGTTTTGTCCCTCTTGCTTGAGAAAGAAGCACATTGTAATCAAGCAGACAGCTACCAGGAAACCAACAAAAACTATTACTGAAACTGCTAGAGGCAAGAGCGCATCTGCTGTGGATGATTCAAATCCAATAGCATTAATGTTAGAAGATGACGAGCCATATATGACAAGTGTTCGTGTTGGCAAAGGTTTCCAAGCTGATGTTCCTGAATGGAGAGGTCCTCAAAAAGAGTAAGTTTCTTTATTGTCATTCAAACGCAGTATTAGAAGGAAAGCAGTTACAAGTGCAACAGTGTAAGTTTTAGATTGCAGATATATGATAGAGATTGTATTTTTTAGAACTTTGTCCTCCCTCAGAAGAATTTTAAGTTATAAGCCACATCCCGCCTTGTTCTCACTTAATCTGTGCCTGGGAGTACCCTAAATGCAGGAAACCTTCTTCACGTTGCCTATGATAAAATTATTTCATTATTTCCTAGTCTGAGAGCTTGTACTTGTGAGACATGCATGTTCCATCCATATGGAGGCAGTCATCTCCATGATCTGTGTAGCTAGAGTCCAATCTTACGATATTCTCTCTAGGTTTTAAAATTACTCAGCAATAGTGAAATTTTCTGTCTGATTTTCATGTTTTGTTGTCATATAACCAATATGGAAAACCAAATAGTTGGTCCTCTTTTTTATCATGGGTTCAAGTATCTTTGCTCATTCTGAAGATCCAATTCGAAGCATGTGAAACAGATTATTTGGATGAAGTGCCTATATGGGCATGTTTGATGTTGACTTGATTAGACACTATAGTGCCAGCATCATGCTGAGTCGCCTCTATGGACATGTTATCTTCACAGTAGGTTTTGGAGTAACTCAAGTTTCAAGAGCCATATAGTGAAAACGCACATTGCATAAAAGCTGACATTTATCAACTGCATCCTTTTCCTGCATCTTAATCGGCTTTTCAACTTCCATAAAGAAGGGTTGTTCATGGTCACATTGGAAAAACTGTTTTTTACCTCCTTGCAACCTGTTAGAAATTAGAGGCCGTGGTGGCAAATGTGCACTAACGAGAAAATGAATTGAGAAACTATTTCAAAATGAAGTGATTGGATTGGCAATGAATTTTTTGATTTATGCTATCAGCCAAATGGCTAATTTATGTCTGGGATCTTTCATTAGTGTTATCTCTCTAATTTGGTATGTAATATTGGATTCTTCTTTTCTTTTTGGATAATTTACCTGTTTTGCTAGTTGAAATTCATGGCCAATGAAGTATGTTCTTTGGATAGCCATTCTAACTTGATGCGGTAATGGCTGCTTTTGTGGAAATAAATATAGATCCCAGGATTGCTGACTTCATGAGTACTTTTATATCAAAATACTTTTGGAGGGTTCTTGAATAGTCTATGTGCCCAAAGGGTGTACCATATTATGCATAAATTGACAGAAAAGAGTATAATCTTTAGCAAGCACCAAGAGGGTGGTGTTTCATGCACATGGAGCTTTCGGGATAAAAAGAAACTATGGTACTGTGTGAAGATTAAGTCATGTCAATCAGCACATATATAAGGAACTATTACCCTCTGTAGTACCATGAATGCGAAATGTGCAAACGATAAGATTAATTTACCTTCTCTACCTTGGAATGTTTTTTTAAAGAGAGAGAGAGAGAGAGAGAGAGAGAGAGAGTTACTTGCCTTTGAATCAGCCACAGTTAAGGAACTCATTGGAAAAGTGAATCTTGATTATTGAACTAAGGGTAGTTGTTTCTGGTTAAGCTGAAAGTTCTTAGAACAAAGCTTTGGAAGGGATGTTTTAGTGTTGTTTATCATTCGATAGTGCAAAATCGCCTTCGGGATGATTTTAGAAATCCTTCCTCCTTTTTCTAGTATATTTCCAAATCCCTCGTCAAAGGTCTCTTCACCATGGAAATCTAACTAGGCTCTTTTGTAATACTTTGGAATAGACCATCTCCTATGGTCAAGCTTGGTCGAGAAATGCTACGGTAATTTTGCAAGAGGTGCCTTATTAAATAAAGTATGAGGTGTTTGACCAAAAAAATAATTATAAAGTATGAGGTTTTGAGCACTTACAACTAGAACAAGAAGCTTATCCTATTAAGTGGGGTCAGTCATATGAATATTATTGTGCCATTACTTTGACTTGTATTAAATATTTTGTAAGTGGTAAATACTCTAGATCTTTCTTTATTGTTTCTTTCCCTATCCTTCTAGGTCTTCTCTTTTGCTTCTAATTTAAATCTCCATCCCCAGAGAATGACTAAATCATCTTAAATGAGCTTTCTCGTCTCTCCTTGGTTGGAGAAACATCTTTTTTCCTCTAATAGGATTCATTTCTAATCTTATCTTTTTTGTGTCCGCATATGCGTTGAAGCATTTTCATCCCAATTATACTTATTTGGTGCACATGCTGATGCTTAGCTGCCCGACACTCCATCCATAAAGCATTGTTACCCTCAATTGTTGCCTTATAGGAATTTTAATTAAGCTTAAGTGGCATTGGACAGTCACATAAAACACCAGATAGACTTCTCTACATCATCCATCCTGCTTGTACTCTATTGGTGAGATCTTCATTGATTTTCCCATTTTTTTTGAGTGCTTTAAAATATTGTGTTTGACACTCAGATACCTGTTGTCTTTCTCAAGTTCAAGTCAATCGACCTATAGAATTGTGCATTGGATATTCCACGTCTTTCTGCATCCAAGTATCGAACAGGGTAGATTACAAAGTTTGTAGTTTAACAGAGCACTCTTTACTTACACATTTGACAAGTACAGACTTGTCCTATCCCAATAAAGTTTTTTCAAAATTCTCTAGGATAATTTTCTCAACCAATCGGATATACTCTCTTTTTCAATAGATTAACTTCTAACCTGAGATTGCTTTTAGAACACAAAAGAATGAATCTCAAATTGCTCGTTTGATGGATGTACTATCAAAGATGGCAGTGTCTTCTGCAGACAAAAGTGGAGAGATTGAAAATCTCATGCTACTGTGATCTGCTTTAAACTCTATCAGAAGAGATCGACCTCATTTATGCAATAAGAATTCAAGGAGTGTGTAATGAAAATGAAGAGTGAGGGAGATAATGGATCCCCTTTCTCGAGTCTTTTAGAAGATTTGAAAGAGCCTCTATCACGCTTATTAATTATAAGTGAAAGGATGCTGTTCAAATATACTGCGATGTCCACTGACATCACTTTTCCAAATTCCATCGTTTTTAATACCTGACCAAGTAGGTCCCCCGCCCCATTGTCATAAGTCCTTTCCTTGTCAAGTTAACATATGACTCATCTCTTAGCTTCTAATACAAATAAATCACGAGATGTTTTTGGCTGACCAAATTGCATGTCTCTCCCACAAAAGGTGATAAATACATGTTTGCGCTAGTAGGTCAAAGATGATGATTGCTAATGACAAAGACTAACTTGCTCTATGAGAATGCATTTGTCCTTGCAATACAAGCCTTGGCAGCCTTGTTGAGTGCCTCTAAAGCAGGATCAAGGCCAGTTCCTGCAACTGTTGGTAGATTAGACATTGAAAACTATATTATATTCGTTTTTTTTACTGCATCTCTTGCTGTATGATAAGCTTTTGTCTTCTTTCCCCATATTGGTAGTGTATGTCAAGGTGACCCTCTAACCTTCTTTTTTTAGTGTTAGAAAGTCCAATCCAAAAGCTTAACCTATTAGGTAAAAGGAGACCACATGAATATAAGAAGCATTTAGGACCCATTGTCGATTGATGTGGGATAATACTTCAACACTCCCACTCATGTGCAAGCAGGATTATGAGCAGCATGTGAAATTTCAACTACTCACATTCACTTGGAATTTTTACTATGCACATTCGCGAAAGGGATAGCATTGGCTCTGATACCATGTTAAAAAGTCTATCCCAAAAGCTTTAGCTATTAGGTGGAGGCAGACCACATGAATGTAAAGAACATTTAGGACCCGTTGTCAATAGATGTGGAATAATACTTCAACATTTAGTTTTTTACGGCAGTTTGAGTAGGTTGATTCACAGACAAGTGTAGGGGAGAGATCCATGTGGTTTTAAGGCTGATGAAAGCGAGGATGATAGAGTTCATATCTGATGCCTTAACATACACATATAATAGTAGATGTCTGCTGCCTCTTATAAGTGCAACATGTGGAGTACAATTTTTTGGAATGATGAGGTTTATGAGGCTGGAATGAAGGTTGTCATTATGTTGCAAAGATAATGATGAGCCCTTGCAGCAGTAGTGAGGCTGTGGCAGATAACCAAATAAACTTTACTAAAATGCATTCGCTCATTGCACTTTTGGAAAGCCGCTAAAAAACTCAGTCTGGTATTTGATCCATATTGCCAAAGGATGGAGAGATTGATAGAATTTGTCATTTTTAGGATGGGTGAAATGTAAGTGTGTAAAGTGTCTTGTGATGCACCCTAGTTTTAAGGAAAAATTATGTAGGAGGGCAATCACATGAGCTTAGCCACAAGGCGTATGCTATGCCTAGTATAGGAGATTCAACATGGACAAAGTTAGAGACGTGTTTAGCACGGGAGAAGTTGAAGTGGTATAGCAAAGGGTAAAGTGGTTCCACCTTTTTGCCATTAGATCTCATCTGGTGAGAAAATGCAATCTTATGGTCAGGGAGTAGTTTGTAACGGGGAGGAAGTCCAAGAAGATTGGGAAGACCATATGGATGGACCTTGAATTTTTCTTTTAAATATGTAGGGTGAATTGGGATTTTACAGGGAATAGTGGTGGAGGACCAAGTCGCCTATTCCACCTTGTACATTGTTGCCTTAGGACAATCATGATTCACTGATATTTCCATAGTAATGCCTCCATCATCAATAAGCATGACATGATATTTCCCTTACCTAGCTTAATTTGTGAGGACCCCATCGAATTAAACAATTTCCCATCTCTCCTTTACTAGAATCAAGGCAACTTTGGGTTTCCATGAAAGGTGAGTAAAGGATAAAGTTGAATATAGCCTATGAAGTGACAAGCTGATTTACAGGAAAAAAAGATTTTGTGGGGGAGGTAGTACTTGGGACTACATAAAGGACAGCACATGGAATACATGATTCTTTTGGGGCTTATTTTTCCCAATCGTGTACGTGAGATTTATCATATGTTTCGATTTTGTGGTGTATAGTGAGGGATTATTGATGCATATTATCTGTCTTAATGGAAATTATGGAATGACCTTGTGGAGGAATGACTGGGATCTGACTTGGTAGTGATGCCTAAGCACCTGTCTGGACATAACACGACATGCACATGGGTGCAGATCACTCACTTGATGTGGAATTTGAATATCAGACTCATCTGCTCAAAAGATGTGGACATTAGTCCAGTCTTTAGTATCTATCATTTCGTTAAGCCCACCAGATAATCTAGAGGAATCTCATATTTTCTCATAATCTCAATGTCGATGATACTATTAAAATAACCAACATAAATTATGATTGAAGAAAGCGTTAAACACCACAGTACAACATAGAAACTTGTCAAATTTGTGAGGGTAAAAAATAGAAAAACTTTTTATGGTATTGACGTGACCTATGTGGTTTAACTGCTCCTGGCGGATAGGTTCATGTTCAATTGCTTCTTCTGTTTTTGTCTGCCTGACTGGCTTGTGTGGGCCAGTTGATATCTTTCAACCTGTACCCTGCACCTTCACCCCAGTCTATGACTGGGTAACATGATTGTAATATGGCAACCTTAGTTTGAAAAAGCAGGTTGTGTAAAAAGATAATACACTGAAGCTACTACCAGTGCTTGACTGATTTTCAGTCTAACTTGCAGTAGATGTGTATTTGTCATCTCCAGTTGATGTCCTTGGTTAAGATAATTTGCTGTTTGATGCTGATGGCAATATCGGTGAAGATAATACTGTTTTTGTCACCCTGTCAGTATTTTAAGTTAAGTGGCATGTGTTCTAGACTTTTGTATGCGTTGCTATAGAGGATTCTCTCTATTTGTCTTCTGTTTGCTTTTTAAGTTTATATAGCTGCTAAAAGCATGGATTTTTGGATATTATGCAGTGACGTCAGCATGGTTGAGGAACCACCAGTAATAGATCCTTCAGAGTATGCCCATCAGCAAGTAAGGCCCCACTTTTCTTTATTCTTGTTGCATGGGGCCCTGTTGGCAATATCAGTTGATAAGTTCTTTTTTTCTTCATGAAGGATTTGAAATTAAGCAAGCCTTTTAGGCTTAGCTCCATTGGCAATTGGCTTCAATGTCGGAAGAGGGTCGATGATGCTGAAGGTGTTAATGGAAATATATGTGGAAAGTGGCGCAGGTGAGCCCCATCTTTCTTCAAGATTATGATGCCATTCTTCTATAATTCATTTCATACAGGTTCTTATATTTCACCTCAAACACCCCCACCTCTTCTTCCTCTGTGTGTGCGTGTGGATATATTCTTTGCATTTCTATTGTTCAATTTGGAGTTTGTTATGGCTTATAATCTTATGATACCAATACCTTTTACAAGAACTGTGAAGAGCATGTGATCACCTACGAGACAAAGTCCTTAAGAATACAAGTAGATTTCTTCCCCACAAGGAATGTAACGACAAGCTTGTGAAGAATGCAAAATCATTCTGGGGATGGTGCTTGATGTTCATCTTAAAAGAGGAGGGAGATATAAAGTTGGGTGGCAGAGAGTTTGAAAAGTGTCCATATCCTAAGATTGGGCCAAGGAACCTTGATGAGGCTCATTGGGCTCAGAGTCTGGCTTAGGCATCGGTAGGCCAAGCTAGTGTGTCAATAATAATAATCAGTTATAGTGTTTCTAAATTGTTAGAATTAATCATCTATTATAATGGTATTTAGCTTTATTACTTGTTTATCTGTTGAGTCTAAAGTTATTTTCATACTGAGGACTGAATACAATCAGATTCCTCTCCGACAATTCTCTCTCTCTCTCTCTCTCTCTCTCTCTCTCTCTCTCTCTCTCTCTCTCTCATTTGAATTTCCTCTTCTCCTTCTATTCTTTATCTCTACCCTTCTCTTCTGCTTAATCCGTATCGCAAATTCATCTCTCTCTCTTGTCACATTCGGATCATTACAAATTGGTATCGGGGTTATTCCGAACCTGTGATGACCATAGGAAGCCGCTGACCAGTTTAGATACTTAGAGAATCTATTTGAAAACGTGGGTCGGCAGTTTATGTCTTTCATGGACGAAACAGAGCAGAGGCTTGAGAAGTTCCTTTACAACACCATGGTGAAGCTTGACCTAATATTGGAGTTGTTAAGGGCTTGAAATGGTATCGACCAAGCGGAGAATTATCTAAGTGAACCCAACCTTCAATGGAAGAAGGAAAAGGATTGGTACCTGAATTGAGGCTGGTTCTCAACTGCAAAAGCTCAATGGCTATCAATTTAACTGCACCCAAAGGAGCAGCTGCAGTGAATTGTGATTTCCCAATTTTCAAGGCAAATAATTCCGTGGATGGGGTAAAAGTGAGCAAAGAGCATCTAAATGCATGTTAGATGTACAACAAAATGAAAAGAAAAATTCCATTGAGACGGTCGATAGAGGAGGCCCTCAAATGGAAAGTGTTAATGGGCACTTGGAGGGATTTGTCAAACTGGAGTTGCAGATGCCATCGAGGCATTCCATGCCTCAATAGATATCTGGATTAAAAAGCAACATCCAAGGCAGCTTCATGATTGTAATGCCTTATGATTACTCAAGTTTTACAAATCAATTTCTATCGTTCTTGTGGGAGTAAACCATTCAGTAGCTTTTTCTAACTATCAAGGAACTCTTCTTTGTTGTGCATGGGTTGTGATGGAAAAATGCTTTTCTGGCAAAAGGCTGAAAAGTGGATGTACTTGAGGTGCACCCGCGAAAGTCTTAGACTGGTACGTGCATAAAATGCGGTGGGTTTGGAAATTGACCTAAATAGTTTGAATTCCTGAAAGTGGCCCACAATCTGGGAATGCTATGTTAATTTGGTTTAAATTAGTGGGAAAATATCGGGAGAGTCATGTTAGGGAAAGTGGAATGTGGATATTTGATCCAGGTGGTAATAATCTAGACAATTTGATCTGTGAGTCTCGTGCATAAGTTGGAAAATGCCTATGAGCCATTTAATTTGAGGCCTCAGATCAGGGCATAAGAGTGCACTTGAGTGACCTAGTGGAGAAAGAGAATGATAGGATCGTATAATGAGTTCTTTGCTTAGACTAAAGCTCACTCAATGACCACAAATTATGTTTGGAAATGGCTACAAACAGCACCCTAGTCTAACAGTTGATGAATACACAAAGCCAACTCATCTTAGTGAGCATGTCTCGCACAAGGATGTTGAGTACACAAAATGTGGCTGTCAGATTTGCGTACTAGCTGGTGTATTCAGAGTATGCGTGTCCATCTTTCTAGAGGATTCTTCTGGCATATATAAAGACACAGAATTTGTTAATATGGCTGATTTTTGGAAGTTATTTGGAAATATGATGGAGCAGTATGTGTTTGTCCATTGTGAGTGTGAGCCATGGAAAGAAGGATTGAAGGGTCTTGGATGGTATAAGGAATACTTGAAAGGAGTTACGCAAAGTGTCTTCAAGACAAGGAAGCTCGGGTGGCGCTATATCACCTTTTGCTCTTCCTTGGAGACATGGAAGATTTTGTCGTGGGGTATTGGCTTGATCCTAAGAGTCGGCCAAGGGACTTGACGAGGTTCGTTGGGCTTAGACTCGGGCTTAGGCATTCATGGACCAAGCTAGTGTGTCAATAACAAGTGTCTGTAGTAGGAAAACTAGTCTGTTAGAATTAATCATCTATCATCATGGTATCTAGCTTTATTACTTGTTTAATTGCTGAGTCCAGTTCTGAGGGAGATCTTTATATTTTAATAAATAGATTACATAATTAATTAATAAATATATTTATATATATGTTCAGTGTCTACATGTGATTTCATAGTGAGAAATGAGTTAGAATCAAATTCCACTCTTTATAACTCTCTCTCGAATTCCTCTTCTCCTTCTCTGCTCCTCTCTACCCTTCTCTTCGGCTTAATCTGATATCGCAAATTCATCTCTCATCTTGTCACATTCAGGTCATTAAAAAAAGTTATAATTTCTAATGAAGGGTTCAGATCTAGTTAACTCTTGTAACCTTGTATAACTACAGCCTATTGTTTTAAATAATGATTTTTTTCTCTATACTTCTAAAATATCAATTTTCTATTGAAGCCTATAGTTTACTCAGTTTTAGTGTTTTTTTGTCTTGGTTTCTTTCAAATAACAATTGTTGTGCTTCTGATACCGTTTGACAAAGATGGAGATATACAAGATAGCATAAGATGTTGGCCCAATAAGAAGCCAAAACGAACCCAAAAAAAGGATGAAAAAATTGTGTAAACCTGGATGAAATAGAAAATTGGTATCATGGTTTCAACAACCTAGAATGAGATCGCATTACGAACTGTTCTACAGAATATTTATACTAGTTGCTGATCTGATCTCATCCCTTGATTGGACATTAAGCTCTTTCAGAATAAGCATTGACTTCATTTGGAGTGGTGTGCCTCATGTTACCACTTATTAAAACTAATATTATTACGTAGACTACCTAAATATTAGAAAATCCATAATTATTTCTAGGGAAAATTAGCCTCCTGCATCAATTTATCTTCCACTAGCCGTGGTTTTGGAACTGGGCCCAATGTCGGTAGTAGTGACTTCCTTGATGTCTGGTGACTGCACTCATTCATAGTGATATCTAGCATGTTCTTAAAATCTTACAAAATGACAAGTTTCACAATAATCACTTAACCGGTGTCTACTTACTGCATGATTTATTTGAGAATGTTCTTTATTTTGATTGGCTCGACAAAGTTAAATATAATTTGAAAGATGAGTTAATTACATTGCAGAGCACCTCTTTTTGAAGTCCAAACTGATAAGTGGGAGTGCTTCTGTTCTGTTTTCTGGGATCCAAGGCATTCTGATTGTGCTGTCTGTCAGGTAACATTAGTCATCTTTAATTCCTTTTTTTTCGTACTAGTATTATTTCTGTCCTTAAATTTGCTATCTAGAATGAGATATCTTTGTCAATGCTTTAGTTGGAACACATGATGCTGAGATACATGGCCTATCTGCACTAGATGTGTGTTCTTCATTGGCTATCTGCAACAGGCTGGGTTGGGTTCCAGGGGCATTTGCTTAGTTCAAAACTCAGTAGAAGCAAAAGATAAATTAATAAGTAATAAGTGTTTGCTTAGTGTCCAATCTTTAACTTTAGGAGAAATCAGCTTTCAGAATATTCTGCAAGAAAACTATGGGGATGAACACGCCCGAAACTAGTAGGAGAATAGTCCAAGACGAAGCAAGACCTACCAAAAGAAAATCTGCTAAGATAAACTGAAAATAAATAAAAGGAGAAAGCTAAGGTTTTGAATCATGCACAAGTTTTTACTGTTGTAAGTATTGGTTCCAAAAATGTTCAAACTTGCATCAAAAGATTTTGAATCATTTGAGATTTCAGGCTTCAATTCGGTTGAAAGCTAAACTCCAGAGTCTAAGTTGTTTCTCTTTTTCCCTAATAATAGAATATGCTCATTTTTCTTGATGTGGATACATGTTTAATCTCAAGGTCAGCTAAGCAGTTGTTGTCCTCTTGAGTCTTTGACCAATTTATTAGCTTTTGTATGCAGTCATTTAATGTAGGACAAGTATCACATGCAACGCTTTGACGCCACATATATGAAGCCCTCAAGCATTCACTGAATTATTCAAGAGGAAACTTAGAATGCTTCAAGAAGAGGCATAAGTTCCAAATTTTAAGTTAGAGCATAATTTTGGTTGGCTAACAGATGGAAGGATGGATGAGCAACTATACCTCAAGCATAACGAGAATACTTCTCCAGGGTTTTTGTGGTTACTGAGACCTGTTCTGTAAGCCTTCATACTTGAACGGCAATAATCGTCGAATGTTTTAACGAAGTCCTAGGGTTGGATATGCAATTTACACACCAACAAGATCTATATCTGAATCATTATCCATATAGATGCTACAGTAAAGCCCTGGAGATCCCCTAATCAAAAGAAATCATTGAATCCATTAGCCAGGGGAAAGCTTTTTCTTTTACTTACCATCCTATGCTCCTCTTTAGGTTGTCACAATTGGAAATTTGTTAACCATTATCCAAAGAACTAATTTTGAGCTTTGTAGATCAGTCCCTCATACACGGTTCCTTTTCTCATGCTTTTGCTTCAGGAGCTGGAGACAGATCAAGTTCTGAAGCAACTGAAGTATATTGAGATGGTATTATCAGTTTCTGTCTCTTTGGTATTGTCTTCACATATACATCTGTTATGTGATGTGAAATAATACTAATGCAACCATTTTGGCTGTGCAAACAATAAAAGTAACTAAACCCTTTAAATTGGTATTGTAGGCTTCAATAATTTGTTTTTTTTTTCTTCTTTATGTCTTGGCGTGTGTCATGGAGTTGGGGGGAGTGGGGTGCTGTAAAATGAGAAACATATGCGTTTTTTTTCTAAACATCCACAAGCAGACTACAAGTTTAGGTGATAAGAGGACAGTGTACTTTTGGTTGGTCCATAATTCAGAAAGAAGCAACGGCCAGTTGATATATGAGAAAGAAGTTGTGACTGATTTTATGATTTTATACAGAACATTGTACACAGAAAACGCATTCATTGTCTATTTTTGTCTTCTATATGTAGCTAAGGCCGCGACTTGCAGTTAGCAGACGAAAGTTTGTCCTATCCAAGAGTGAAGTCTCTCAGGGACCCTCAGAGAACGTGACCAACATATAAGCCCTAGAAGAATGTCAATGTACGTGCTTGATGATACTGTGAGGTGTCTGTAATGCCAGCCTCAGCTCATAAATTTCTTTACACAGAAATAGCTGATTCCAATTTTGAGTTTCATGTTTTGGTCCCTTCTCCCTATTCTCATTCAGCCATTGGTTTTTAACATTTTTGTTAGCTGTAGAAAGAGCATACGATCAGTCTACTATTAGTGAAATTGGTCCTTAGTTGATCATTTTTATCTAGAAATTTCTGTCTAAACCATAGTGACCTGTAGCCTTTGCCCACTGGGGGGAGGTAAGAATGTATCGTGTAGATTACAGTGTGCGAATAGTGCTTAGCAAAATGGTTCTAGTTCTAGTCACCGACTGATTTCCTTAATCCCGGTGTATTCTTCAACTTGATTTAGCACCGATGCTCCATCAAGACTGAATATTCGGAAGAACTTAGAAGATGCTGATTCTGAATTTAATGGTATTTCCCTGAATAGTCGGGACAAGAGCATGAGCAGGGGATTGTTATTTGCTATGAAATTTTGTCAACTATGAGAACATAAAAGATATTAACTAAGCTTTCGTTATTCCTATTTTGGATGGATTTGTGACTAGTTCCAATAGTAGGTGCAGACATTTTCTATACAGTCTTTAGTACGAGGATTAAATGGGAGACACCAAACCATTAGCCTAGCCTTGTCTCATGTATAGCATTCAGGTCAAACAATTCTTTGGAAGAACTACGTATGTCATCTAACATGGTGCTACACGGATGAAAATATCCCATTTCTTCTGTGGGCTGTTTAGTTTATGTAAAGCCTGTGAGGAATGATCTTTCTATTCGGTGATATTTCCGTTGGGAAGCACTTTAAACGAGAAAAATCTTTTTTCGGTACTTGGCACATTTGCATCTCGACTTTTTCCCTTCTTCATTCAGGATAGAAAGTACTTTTGAGTGTACCGGAAAAGTAGAGTATTTTGAGAGCACTAGTAGTTATCTGTCAGTGGTGGTGGCTGCCGGTGGCTTGGCTGCTGCTGTGTTAGCTGCTGGTGGTGGTGCCAACTGTGCTTGGTAGTTCAATGGCGGTAGCATCATGGTGGGGAATCCACCAACCTTTCGAGGTTGGTGACGACGGTGGTGGTTGCCGTTGTGGGAATGGTCAATCCAAGGTGGTGTTGGTGTCATTCCGCCAGATTTGCATGGGCGCTTTGTTGGCTGGCGGCAGCTTCGGTTTATGGGTGGTGACTGGAGTGTGAATTATCTACTTGTAATGTTGTATGCTACAAATACCAGAGAACGAGGCAAGAGTTTTCTGAAATTCATGTACTTATTTTCCGTTGAGAACGCTTCTGTATTGATAAGTTTTCCTGGATTCTGCCTGGCATCAGAGAAATACGATTAGGGAAAATCGACGTGGACAATGTCTTTGAGAAATGAGAAAGTGATGGGGTCGCTTAACTTTGGAGTAGATAGCTTCATAAATAACAGAGGTGGCAAGAATCGTGTCAAGTTAGATAAATCCTTTTTATATAAAACACCAGACCCATAGATCATATACTGATTAATGCTTAATCGATCGAAGAATGCTTGAACACGGCTTTCCTGTTTAGAAATGAAATGTTTCAAACATTCCTAGACATTCTTGTTTCCGTTGGACTGTTTTTATATATGTGCGCTTTAGAATCCCAGTCAACAAATCTTGCGGTTCGAGAAATAAAAGTAAAAGGACTGAACTTGTTTCTTCTAACTCTTTATCGAATTCGATGAATGTTGATTGATCGTATACTTTATTATAATTCTGTGATTGAACTATAATATTTTGGACCCATTTTCATTTGACCTTTAAAATGTTTAACAATACATATATAAACATAGGCTTAAAAATGTGAGTCAAAAATTGAGCCCATGGTCCATTTCAATGCCCAATAGGATGGTGTCCATTTTTTGGGCCTCGGAAGCCGTGCCTCAATAGATGGCGGAAAAAATTTGTAGTCTTGTTTTTTTGGGGAGACTTTTGTGATCCGAATTTCTAAATCATTGGAGAAAATTGTTCCAAACATTTTGTTTTACTTAATTTAATTTCAGAATCTTTGGACTTAAGATGAAAATGGCCTCTATGTGAAGCCCTCATCGAACTTGAACAAATTTTCTGGGCCGAGTTGGAAATGTTTTCTTCAAAAGTTTTCCTTTTCTATAACGTGTGTAAATTTGGGAATTTTCTGAGATGATTTGGATGCCTTATTTTGAGAAATAAAAATGCTGTTCCAGTATTTTTTTATTCTTTGAGTGACTGAAAATGGTGTTTATTAGATTTTGTGTTCTTCACGAAAAATGTTTATTAAGGTCTTGTTTATGACATATCCGAAATTGAGAATTTTCGGAGATCATTTACTATGATTTTAAGTCCGATTTCGTGAATAGTGCAAAACTGTTCGGTTTTGCCAAATTTCAAAGATTTAGCAATTTCTATATGAAAATGTTGGAATTTGACCATTTAAAACTACGCGTTCTGAGCTTTCAAATGGTTTTTCAAAGGTTGGACCAGGGGAAAACGAAATTTGAAATGGAAAATAAACTAAACTGACACGCGCGATGAATTTTCTCTTAATGGACAAAATTCCATTTTCCACTTTTTGAAAAGAGGATAACATTTTCCCCCCTCCTTCTTTCATCATTCATTATAATTATTTATATATTTTTTAAAATTTTATTTTTTATTTTTTAATCATCTTTTTTATTTTTGTTTATTTTCTTTCTTTTTTCTTTTTCTTTTTTGTTTCTTCTTTCTCTTTTCTATCTTCTTCTCCAACCCTCGGGTTCATAGGATGGTCGAGCCCAGCTTGAGCCTCACCGAGAAGTCATAGTGGGGATAGGAAAAACCCAAACCACAAGTTTATTGTGTAAATGGCTATGAAAATATGTGTTGTTGCCATGGCCCGAAGGGCCTGTTAAAACATGTTTGCATACTTTGTAAATATAAGGTTTGCTCATGATGCTGTTGTTTAAATCCCGCTGTTGTTTTGAATGTGATCGTCCCGAGTATGCTTCAGCGTGTTTGTAAATAAAAAAGGATAATGAACGGGACGTCACTTTAATGGCCCCGAGGTATGGGGCGTCACAAATGGCGGATGAAAAGTGTTTTGTGCTGGCTTCTAATCATTGGAGAGAAATGTTCAGTTTCACTAGTAAGCTGTCTAAACTTGGAGCAAAATGTCAAGCCCTCATCGAACGAACAAATAAGATAATTTTTCTCTTATAATTTAGGCTCCATTCATTTCGCGGAAAAATATTTTCCAGGATTTCCGGTGTTCAGGGGTGGAAAATAAACTAACCGCGGAAAATATTTTCTCTCAATGGACAAAATGCCATTTTCCACTTTTTGAAAAGAGGATAACATTTTCCCCCCTCCTTCTTTCATCATTCATTATAATTATTTATATATTTTTTAAAATTTTATTTTTTATTCATCTTTTTTTTTTTTTTTTTTTGTTTATTTTTTTTTCTTTTTCTTTTTTCTTCTTCTTTCTCTTTTCTATCTTCTTCTCCAACCGCAGCCCAGCTTGAGCCTCACCATAGGCCGGTGAGGCCGAGCTCTCCAGATCTAGTGAGGCCCGAGCTCGCCCGATATCGGCGAAGGCGGAGCCTCACCACAAGCCGATAAGGTTCAACCTCGTCGAAATCTGGCGAGCTTGAGCCTCGCTGGCGACCAGCCGAAGAAGAAGAAGAAGGAAAAAGAAGAAAAATAAAAATAAAATAAAATAAAATAAAAAATTATTAAAAGTATTACAAGAAGGAAAATCTTTTCCATACCAAACAACGGAAAATTTTCCGAAACTTTTTTAGATTTCAACCGAACACTCGGAAAATTATGCTATTTTTCCGGAAAACATTTTTCAAAAAAATAATATTTTTTTGCAAAACGAACGGAGTTTTAAAGGCACAAGCACAGTGGTCCTGTTTGGATACCAATGAAACACCTTACAAGTCCAACAAGCTACAGGGGAGTTCGAAGTGGTGTCGTAGGGACCGACATACTGTATAATGAGAGCAATTTTCTCTTTTGGAAAAAAGGAAAAATAAAAGGACAATTTCATTGAAGAGGTAGTAGTCTAGGATAACAGATGCCAGTGTCGTTGAATGTCGAGAAAAGGGCTTTGAGCAAAGGATGCAGCGGGTGGAGTCAAATAGCATTTTCGATGCATCTACACCACATAACCAGTCTAATTAAATTTTAGATTTGAATAATGGGCTTGGATCCCGTTTAAATTACTTTATAGTGTTTGATGACATTTTTTTTTGCTAGAAATTAAACTTTATATTGCAAACAAAGCAATTACAAAAAGGAAGCATTACCTACGTTAGAGTGAAATATAAAAGAAGACTCTACTAGTACAATATTTTTAACTCTAGAAGAGAGATCATGGTAAAGAAAAGAGGATGTGATGCCTATATGATTAGAGGCCCAATTTGCAAGTGCATGGGTAGCTCCATTCTTGGATCTATGGGTCCAGTCCAAGCTCCAATTTGGATTGTGCTGAAATTGAAAGCGAGAATCTGCAACGAAATGTTGAATACTCCAAGGACAAAGACCCTTTTGTTGGATGACATCAATTAAGACCTTACAATCTCTTTCAAAGATCGTTTTTCGAATGCCTAGGGACTAAGCATAATTGCAGGTGAGAAGGAGAGCTGCTGCTTCCACTTCCATCGGCGAGTTCCAACAACCTCTCCTTGTCCAAGCTTGGACTACTAATCCGCTAGCCAATCGTGCAATGATACCTATGGCTCCTTTGTTATCTTTCCATGCACCATCTACAATAAATTTGAGCTCTTGATCTGATGGTGGGAGCCAGGTGTCTATTCCTACTCCAATCGAATCGGCTTCTGGACTTGGTGCGACTATGTTTTCTTCCTTGAACTTGTTCGAGAATTCCATGAACTCCTGTAAAACCAACTCAATTGCCTGGGAAGGATTTGGAATAGCTTGATCATGTAAAATGGAATTCCTATAAAATCACATTCTAGTGCATAGAATCGCTGCATAGACAAAGTGAAGAGTTTGCAATCAAATCCCATTATCTTTGCAATTCGTCCTGGGTCAAGGAAGTGGTTTATCATTTCCTTTGGTGATATGAAGTTCCAAACAGATGAGATGATACCCCATGGGCTCTGTCTCCATAAAATCTGGGCCAAAGGGCATGCTGTGAATAGATGGATTGGAGTTTCTTTTGAATTTCCACACAATGGGCATGAAGGGTCTGGAATGTGAAATAACCTACCCAGGTTAGCTCTACAGGGCAAGACATTGGCCGTTGTCCTCCAAAACATCATCTTGTACCTCTCATGAACTCTAGCTTTCTAAATTTTGGTCCAGATTCTAGAGTTAGAACCATTTGTTGTAGGCACTTTGATGAGCTTATAAGCGGATTTAACGGTAAAAATTCCATCAATAGCTGGCTGTCAAATCGGTTTATCCATCCAAATGGAGGATGGAACTTGAATCTGTGAAGAATGTCTTGGACCGAGGTTGGGCAAAACACCTGAGTTAGACTGTTTACATCCCAAGATTTTGTCCTTGGTATAAAGAAGCTCGCTACTTTCCTTTGCTTTAATATAGGATCAAGATCAATAAAAGAAGGGAGATGCTTGGTACATGTGGAATCAAGGGTGATTACCAACCTCAATTGACTTACCATCTCCTACCTGATAAAGAGTGCCAGGTTTGAGTATTTCTCTAGTATCCATGATTGCCTTCCACAATCGAGATGTCGATGCCTTAACCTCATGGTTCCAAAAATTGGATCTCCGTAAATATTTTCCCTTAAGGAATCGAACCCATAACTTGCCTCTATCTTGTATCAAACCCCAGCCGAGTTTGAGGATCAAAGCATTGTTGAAATCCCTGGTATGTCTAAAACCCAGTCCACCACTTTTCTTATTTCTACACAAAGAGTCCCAACATTTAGGTGTGAAGAACCTATTTTTCTCCGTCGGGACACCCCACTAGAATTTCCTAGTGGTTACATTGAGTTTGTCACAAGTGACTCTGGGCAACCTATTGGATTGCATAGCATAGATCGAACTATTCTGAACAACCGATCGAATGTACGTTGCTCTACTTGCCCAAGACAAGGACTTCCTTTTCCAATGACTAAGTTTGTTATCAACCTTCTATTCAAGGAATTGGTATCTAGCTCTGCCATTTCCACGTTTGCAGAGAGGGTTGCCAAGGTACAATGCATCAAGATTTGTCTTCTTCATGTTGAGTTCGTCCATGCAAAATTTTTTCATTCCTATGAAAGTGTTTTTGAGAAGAAAATAGACAACTTTTGATGATTTAAGCTCTGACCTGACTAGGAGCAATAAATTTGAATGCTTTCCTTCAGCGCTCTCACATGTCTCTTTATAGCTTGAACAAATAACAACAAGTCATCAGCATACATAAGGTGTGTCAGAGGTGGACTGTCTCGCCTCGCTCTTATCCCTATGATCATCTTTAAGTCCTCTGCTTGATTGAGTATTCGAGATAGAAGTTCAGAAAAAATTACGGACAGGTATGGTGAGATAGGATCACCTTGTCGTAGACCCTTTTGAGGTGTAAGACCTCTAGCAGGCCTACCATTGATGAGCAAAGTATAATGAATTGTTGAAATACATTGATTTATAAGTCTACAAAAGTGATCAGAAAACCCCACGCTACGAAGTATTATATCGAGAATAACCCAATCAACCCTATCGTAAGCTTTGGACATATCCACCTTTATTCCCACAAAAGCCTTGCCATTTCGTTTCTTTTTCATGGAGTCTATGATTTCTTGTGCCATAACTGAGTTCTCTTGTATACTTCTTCTACCCGGGACAAAAGCCAATTGTTGAGGTGAAATCAAACGGCTAAGAAACCCCTTTAGTCTATTGGCTAACAACTTAGAGATAAGTTTGTAGCTCACATTACACAAACTTATGGGACGAAACTGGGTAAAGGTATGTGCATTCTGCGATTTTGGGAGAAGTACTATGAACGTATGATTAATGAAGTGGGGCAAATGACTTGTGCAAAAAAATTGCTGTACAAATTGGATAATCTGGGCCTTCACCATATCCCAACATTTCACATAGAAGATGGCATGAAATCCGTCTGGGCCCGATGATTTAAGAGGGGCCATCACTTTTAGGACTCTGTAGAATCTTCCGTTGGAATCTTCAAAAGTTCAAAGTTTTCCTCTTCAGAAATAGCCTTAGGGAATAACTCCCCTATGCAAGGGTGTGGATTGAGTGTTGGTCCCAAGAAAAGCTCTGTATACTTGGATAGAAAAAATCCTTTGATCTCATCCATATTCGTGATCCATCGGCCCCATCATCTTGCACTGCCAAGATATAATTTTTGCGCCTTATAATAGTGGTAGAGAGATGGAAACTTTTGGTATTTCGATCACCCTCTTATAGCCACAATTGTCTTGATTTTTGCTTTCACATCATCTCCAGTCTCTCCCAATGCTCGTTAATATCCGCCTTGATTTCTTTTTCTTTCTTGCTATTCTCTTCTGGAGGATCATCCATTTGAATGGAAACAAGTGATGAAGTCAACTTCTTAAGGCATTGTTGGCAAATGCCAAAGTGTTCCTTATTCCACTTTTTGAGGGCTATCGCAGTTGATTTTTGTTTCCTATGCCAAGAGGCCATTGAATTATCCACCACGCTATTCCAAGCCTCTTCCACAACATTAACACAGGTTGAATCCCGTAATTAAGCGACTTCAAATTTAAAAGGGTGTCTCGAATTATCCTCAAGGGAAGTCGAATTTAGCCAAATAGGAGAATGATCTAAATTTACGGCCGATAAGTGGACAACCCCTGCCCAAGGGAATTTCTCACACCATGAAGTTGAACAAATTGCTTGATCCAGCCTTTTTCAAATGCTTGCAAAGCCCCCTCTACCATTTGCCCATGTATAAGGTTGGTCTTTAAACCCAAGATCAACACAACCCGCTAAATCCATAAAGTTCGCTAGGAAGCGACAAAATGGGCCCGGGCCCCTTCTGTTGGACTCCTCTAAATCATAGATGATCTCATTTAAGTCTCCAATTCCAACCCAGTCCTCTCCCAAGTTTCGAACCCGACTAGTGAATTCTTCCCAAAATGCTTGCTTTAAGTCCAAAATAAGGGGGTGCATACACCAACGAAAGCCACCAAAAATGCTCAAGATTTTCTCTAATATAAACCTCCGTATAAATTTGGTTTTTGTCTCCGAAGGAAATGGATAAGACCACAGGATCTTTCCAAATGACAACTAAACCTCCTGCTGTATTATCCGCAGGAATTGAAAAGGAGTGGGTAAATCCAATCCGTCGTGTAATAGTTTCTATCCGACTAGTATCATATTTTGTCTTTGATAGAAACACAATATCTGGGTTACAAATTCGGCACGTAGCCTTCAACTCTCTCAGAGTGGGTATTCCTAGAATGCCTCAACAATTCCAGGCTATAATATTCATGGCAACATAGGGGCAATAAATGGCCCGCCTCCTTTACCCACTAGCGACAGAATAAGAGTTACTCCTCAAGCACCAACAACCTCCAAAGAAAACACCAAACTTCTCTAACAACTTCCTAGTAGGCATCGGAGCAAACACTTGGTGTGCTGAAATGATTTCAACGATTTTCATTAACCCCCCAACCATACATCGAATCTGTTCAAGCGGAAGATAACACCACCGATCGTAAAAAAAACTAGACCACACCTTGCTTATTGTTCAATGGACAATGTAGTGAATGCACAACCAGCAGAGAATAACAGTGTGGGAATTTATCTGCCCACTTAACTTCTGTTTATCTAAATTACATGGGCTGAGGCTAGAGTGATAATCACACCACCCATGAAAATGCCACAATTCTCCAACCGCTAACTACCAGGCATTACAACAAACACTTGGTGAGCACTCATTCATCAATCAAAGTATAGACGGGGATCACTCGATCTCTAGCATCACCAAGCACCAACGAGTCCTAGCTGAAGGAACATCTCCTTCACTGGCACACAACCAGCAAAGAACATGACATCACTGATGAAGCAGATCGTCCTCGCCACGGTCAGGGGGGAATTGGCAACCTTTGACGAGAAATGGGTGAAGAAGGGAATAAGTGGAGTTGATGCGATGACGAAAGGAGGGAACTCCAACCAAGTGGAGAGGTAGACTCCCACCGAAGGAGGGAAGACTCCCAAAAAGGGAGAGGTGAGCTCTCACAAAAGAGAGATCAAAGGACAAGAATCGTTCTCCCTTGAGATAAGGAAGATTAGAATAGTGTTTGAACAAGTCATCAAACACTGATGAATTGCACACCCCTAGTACTAACAAGTCATCAAACACTAATGACTTATTAGTACTAGGGGTGTGCAATGGAAACCACCCAAATCGGGAATCGCTTGGACTAGACCGGGCAGTTCTTGGTGATTTCAAGGATGCTGGTCAAATTTTTCATAAAATTGGAACTGGTGACGAGGCGGTCCAATTCCCGGTTCGGGATAGGGACTTGACCAGACGGATTTTTTATAGAGAAATCAAAATAAACATTTCTTCTTCTTCTTCTTCTCTATGGAGTCTCCACCTCCACACGTACTCCTATTACCCTACCCGGCGCATGGCCACATGTTTCCGCACCTGGACCTGCCCACCGCTCTCCCTTTGCAGACTTGCCCTCACCGTGTTGGTCACTCCCAAGAACCTTTCCCTCTCCTCTCCACCCACCCCTCCGTCCATACCATCATCCTCCCCTTCTATTCCCACCCCAAACTCTTGCCGAGCATTGAGAACCTACGCGACATCAGTCACTTTATCAACATCCCCATCATCTCTTCCCTTTGCCTGCTCCTCGCCCGGTGGTTGGCCCCAACCCTCCCGTGACCATCCTCTCCGATTTCTTCTTCAGTTGGACCCTCGACTTGGCCAACAAGCTCAACATCCACCAATTCTGTTGGACCGCCCAGAAACTGGACCGGACTGGGACCGATCACCCCTAGTTAGTACATATCCTAAAACTCAAATTTGACTGATCTTATTAAAAAATGAGTCCTAAGTTTGTTTTTTCTAATATGTACATTATTCATTGGGATTTTGTTATCGAGTGTTTGGCCCACTTGTTTAGCTAAGAGAATATTTGAATTGTCAATGTATTAACCATCAAGAGAAGGATGAAGCCTAAGAAAAACATTCACAACAAAAAGCCAGCAAAAACTGGTCATATGGTCTCAGAGTACAGAATGTACACAAAAGTATATCTCCGATCCAGCTATCTCCAAAATACCATTAGAGCAAAAACATATATAAACTGACCGAAAGCTAATGCCAAAGTAATATTAGCCTAAAAATCCCCCACGTCGAAGTACTTCTCCTAAGCGTCACGAGGTAAGAAGCCCGAAATGTTAATGAAAAAAAAAAAAAGAGGGAACAGGATTTAGTTTAGGGAGTGATACTTATCTCGGTACAAGATAGAACACTAACAATTTACATCTTATAAAGAACCACTTTCGAGAAAAGCATTTAATAAAACTTGTAGAGTAAAGCAACAAATTTGCAGCGGTAAATAAAAACAAATGCTCACAACATAACATTTTAATTTAAAACAAAAATAAAATACGTCAACGGTCGAGTCTGTTGATTAATCTCTTGTCCAATGTCAAGCACCAGAGTCGCGTTTATCCTCGTGACAAGGCTCGCAACCAAGTTTTCCCCCAGGTTTTAGGCATCCACCCTTTATTAGCCTGTGGATCGGCCTACACATGATATCCTAAAAACCAGTAAGCATACAAACTACTAACTTCCCCAACTAATGGTTCAAAACATATTAACATGGGCATGAAGTCCGACAATACCACATTTAATCAAGCATATGAACCATCACAACTTACTTTGTAAACAGGCTCATAAATCAAATGATATAATTCTTGCACAAAGCATTTCACGGTTACAAGCCATTCGGAAAAAAGTTCATTCTCAAACTAGGTTAACTCAACTTTAAATAGATAAGGCAACCACTCATAGTAATGAAAAGGCAGTCCATATCTTATTCGAGTTTCATAAAACAAATTCTCCAAAACACCTTCAAGCTGGATGTCCTAATGTTGGTTTAAAACGATAGGATGGAAAATACATGGTTTTATTGCCCGTTGGAAGAGTCGTAAACCGTATTTTCTTAGGCCTTCACAATGCTGAAATGAAATCTCTAGTCTCAAAAGTATGTCGTTATGCGACCGAAATACGTTTAGAAATTAGACATGTTCGTAATGACTGTTTTAAATTTGAATTAGGTTGTTAAGATGCTAACTGCGATGAAATTGCCTGAAACTACATGAGAAGTATCATTCGAAATATCTAATTTCAAAACGTGACTCCACACAAAAGGGTTGCATTCGAAATTCAATTTCAACTTCTAAGTCTTTTTTTTTTGTCGAACTTCTAAGTCATTCAATTATGTGTTATTCTATGTTTGTTTCTATGTCATGCGTCATGCAAAGTATATTCTCAAGGTACACACATTCACGTATAGTGGAGTCGCACAATACGCAAAAAGATGCTAACTTTCCACTTGATTCCGTATCAGTCAAAACTCGATGTTCAAACTCTTTTAAGTAAAATGCACGATAGATGCCAATTAGGGATCAATCGAGAAGTTTGGTAATGAAAGGGCATTGTGGGATGCTAATACACCCCTTACGTAACTGAACCCCCGACTATAGCCTCTGGTTAGTGCACTTCGACTAGTCACCTTGGACATGTCATCTAGGTAGTTTCCTTTCCTTAAAAAATTTTAGGCATTCAAGATTTCTAATCAACCTCTAGATTAAGTAAATCGGTTGGTAGTGACTCTTCTCATCTTTTCAATTTATGAATTCGGTGTGGTAGCCAAGTCGAACCTACGATTTGGGAAGATCTTAAGAACTGGAGGCACTACTAACGAGTGATCTCTGGCTTGCAAGATTCGAGGTGCCACACTCTCCATGGTAAAGGGTTGACGAAATGCGGCTGAACTCCCTATGCTCTCCATGGAATTTGCACGCGTAATAAGTTTCGTGGTCTTCAGCAGAGCATCCTTTTCCCTTTGGGAAATTGCCATCATATTGAGGAATATTGTACTGCCTGCTACGCTACGTGTGCATAACGACTTAGCGGCAAAAACCGAGGAAAAGCACTTTCGAATGCATGAATTGCTATGGTTGCGTTTCCCTATGCAGGTTACAAAGATGGATACATTATTTGGAGGCTAGCCACCTCGAGGTCGAACATTTGTGCTATTGCTAGCAGGGAGCTTATTGGTACTGGGTGCATAGTTTGCTTCCCGAAGATTTGTTGGGTTATAACCGCTAAGGGCTTTCCCTGTTGGCCACCATTTTCAGATAGAAATGAAGAGGTGGATAGTTCGAAACTCTCCTCTTCAGGTAGGGGGGTTTATGAATTTATGGGATTTCCCAAGTGGGCCCACTGAGGGCCTACCAAGCTTATCGTTGAGAAGCTCCAAAGTTCAAGAATACACTTAATAGACAATATATATATATATATATTTCTTGAGTTGTTATTCCATGGAGCAATCACTTGGGGAGATAGTGCAAAGTTATTTAGCCTTGAGAACTGATGGGTTTTATTTGTAACAAATGGGCCGCCCATGATGGGCTAACCCAGCCCATGAAAGAAAATAACTGCACTTGGCAGTTATTCTCTAAAAAAAAGGTGAGAAGTGTGAACATACGTGGGTGTGTGGTTGCAATTTGTGTGTTATCAGAAGAACACTCTCACAAGAAGACAAAAGAAGAAAGGTTTTTTGTCAAACAATCAAAGGATTGTTCACTCTCTCAAGGCTGCAATAAGGGCATTTAATCTGTGGCTAAAGAGGTATGTTCGTTTACGTAATATACTTCGAACGATCGGTGATTCAAGCGTAGAATGGGCATGTTTTTTCCACAAATTTTGTATTATGTTTAGGAATTTGTTTCCTTCAAGAACTTACTAAAGTTGGAAGGAGCCGTTGCATGCTAGTCGAGACCTCGCTTGAACTAACTGCCTTGGAAGAGACACATCCAACGAGTCGGAGGGCGGCTTCCATTGGTTCCCATTTTCATGTGTATACTCCATTTGGTTGTCAAATTGTTATCATCAAGAACTTGAGAGCTTTCCTGCACGTTGTTGCTTTTCTTCTTCTTCTTTGGTGACTCCACCTTCGTGCAATCCTCCCTCCCCAGTAGAGTCGCCAAAATGTTGGAGGATGTTTTCTCAAGTAGATTTCCTTATTCAGTTGAACTTTGATTTTGTGCATCCACTTTGACTTGTTTTTGAATTTTCAAACAACGTATATCTGACCTGGCACGTTGAATTTGAGTTTAAAAAAAAATGAAGTCATCAGCCCATTTTGCCAGCTCTATAGGATACAGACACGAACATCACCAGCATTTATATTTAGTGACGTTTGCATGTAGGTCATGTCTACGACTTGTAACCCCCACATCAATAATCATTTCTCAAACCATATATGACGAAAAATATGGCTACTGGCAAACACGCCATCATGACTTATCCGGTCTCTTTCAGTGGTATGAGTGAACGTGCACCAAATCGTCAATCGTGTTATCACTTTGCTTCAATCTTTGGAGAGAAAACAAAAACTTTCTACTTTTCTTCAATCGTGTCAATTTACCGAACGACAAAACCATGTCTCCGTACAATGGGGTGAAACCATAGCCACTGATGCATTTAGCTCCGGAGAACCTGCTTGGCCAGGAGAGGACAGCCCAAATGGTTGGTCTCTTCACTACCCTAGTCAAGAAACATAACCCCACCACACATTGCACTATGTTTTCTTTTGGGGATAATAACATAAATAATTCTTAAATTTTGACCCAATATATAATATAATCCATAAATTTTAACTTACTGATTAATGTAATATCTGAACTTTTAATTTATTTTATGTCATGTCTCTGGACTTATAGTACACGTTCAATTTAATCTCTGAACTATATGAAAATATTTAATGTAGTCCCTAAAAATGTTCAATGAAAGGATTAAATATTTTCATATAGTTCAGAGATCATATTGAATATTTATCATAAGTCTAGAGATGACATTGAATAAATTAAAAATTCAAAGATCACATTACATATTAGGTTAAAGTTCATAAATTATATTAGATAAATTAAAAATTTAAAAATTATATCGTATATTTAATTAAAGTTAAGAGATTATTTATGTTATTTTACCTTTTACCGCATACGATCCATGCACCGAAACCTACTTTTTAAGCGGTAAACCCCTAAATAAGGCTAACCCTATGAGGCTCACGCACTGAACATTGAATCTCGACAAGATCTTCAGATTTGGCAGCAGGCCGTATTCATTCAACTGGTGGGAGATTCAGCCTGCTTGGAATATCCAGACATCCGTCGTGCAAGATTAGGACAATAGGGGCCTTAACACGCGTCCTGTCTCCAATGAAATTTTTTACTCAATTGTCTTACACGAAATGAGAGTAAAGAAGAATCACGGGACGCTTCTTGTTGGATTTTAAACTCGGGACCTCCATGATGGGCTTGACTCAAGCCCAGCCTGTTGTGCGCGAACGCTTCCATAGGAGTCTTTCTCTCTTTCTAAAAAACTCCGTTTATTTCTCGGAAAATGTTACATTTTTGAAAAATATTTTTTAAAAAGTCACAATATTTTTCAGTATTTAGCTGAAACTTGAAAAATAACTGAAAAATATTTTCCGAAGTTTCGAAAGAAAAATCTATTTTAATTTTCCTAAATACACATATATTATTCTTGCCCTAGTAATCTTCGTACCGACAGCTAAGGAATTGAGCATAGGCGTTGCGATCTTAGGTCCAACCTCGATGGACCCCAACCCGGCCGCTGAGGTCCCGAGCATGGGCACTTTGGTCGCACAAGTACCGGTCTCGAGTCCACGGAGGCCAGGCCCGAGTCCTCGGTGCCCATGCTCGGATCCTTGGCACTCGAATGCTGGTCCACAAAAGCTAAGTATGGGACGTCGATGCCAAGGCCTAGGCCCGGGTCCATAGAGGTCAAGCTAAGGACATGGCACTCAAGCCTTGGTCTATCGAGGCTGGGCTCGGGATGCTAGTGCCCATGCCTGGTTCCTCGATGACCAGGCCTGGGTGCTCAATGCCTGAGCCCGAATCCACAAAGGCCAAGCCCAAGTCCATCTAGGCCAATCTCAAGACCCTCGTGCTGGTGCTCAGGTCTCTGGTGCCCAAGCTCAAGACCCAATGCCCGTGCCCAGATCCTCGACTCATGGGCCTAGGCCCCAATGGACTCGAGCACAAGCATCAAGGTCCTGGGTCGCGGCCTCAATGGATCCGAGCTCGAGTGCAAGAGATCAAGGCAGGGTAATGGGTTATCGTGCCCGACCCAGTTCCCAAGCCCGACCTCGATGCACTAGGGTACAAACGTTAGGATTTCTATGCCCAAGCACGGAATTTCTAGTCCAAGCGATATATGATCATTTTTTGGAAAATCATATCTAGTTTTTTTAAGAGAAAATCATTTTTCTAAATTTAAGCATGGATCATTGACTCATTTTCCTAAGCAATTCAAATATCAGATAACCAGGAAAATGTTTTTCGCGAAACATCTCGAGCCTAAATACATGGCCACATGCACAAAACAAGGGTTACCCATCTGTAGACACATAACAAGAGAAAGTGCTCGAGACGGAGAGAGCTTTGCTGGGTTGCTGCGAGTTGTTACTGCTGAAAAAGTGGCAAGCTATAGATTCAAAAAGGTTTAGCTACTGCCCGGTCGATTTTGGTTGAATAAGATGCTACTTCACTTCGCTTTCTTTAACTAGTCCTTTCAACTTTAGCAGGTGGGTCGATTGAGCACTGAGGAGACAATTTTCTATCAGTCCACCACCCACCTGCCTTGTCTTAATGTCCTCATATGGCTATATATGCCTTGTCTTCACAACTGTCAATCCGGTAAAACCAAGCTTGCATTTGATAGTACGGATTATTTGGCAAGACGGGATAGATTTACAATGCCAAATAGGATTGAATATGTGCTTGGTGTATTTTGGGATAGGAGAATATTGACTAGATTGAAATAAGTTAATAACTAGATATTCTAAAATTCAATAAGCAGAGTTGGTTCGAGGGGATGGCAAATATCGTTTGCTGCCTGTCATTCAACCGCCATGAGGTTGGCAGAGTCTCGGTGATACAACAGTGGTTGTTGCTCAGTGGCCACCGCCATGACAATCATAAAAGGAGGCCTTCAAATAGGATTCAACGCCAAATACAACGAAATAAATAATAAATGCGAGAAAATGATATCGAGACAAAAGGTTTTATTCTACTTTACCTTCAAACTAAGGTTACGTTCAATAAAGGATTTCACTATAATTATCAACTCTCACCTCTATATTACATCTCTCAATTACAAGAGAAAGTAAATATATATAGGCAATAGTAGCTATTCATGGGCCTAAACCCAAATTATCAATTAAATATAAGCTCAAACTATAAAAATCATCTAGTGTCGCAGGAGCGCGCCCCCTACTAGACATGGCCACGGGCCGGTTTTGGCCCAAGACCGCCCGGGTCAAACCCGAGATCGGCCCGTTGATTGGGCCCGCGGTTTGGAATCGGCCCGTGGCCTATGGGCCCGATTCGAGTTCAAAAAAAAAAACTGCTGTTGCTGCCCCATGTTCCCACGCCCACCTCCTCCAGTCCTCCTCCTCCAAATCCCTCCTTCCCCCCTCTCCCTTGCGCCTCCTCCAATCCTTCCCTTTTCTCCTCCTTCCTTTGCCCCCCATCTTTCCGTCTAACCCCCGCTTAGTCGTCACGTTGTTGCTCTCGTCCATGGCCGCAACCGCCGAGACCCCCTCCTCCTCCCCCCTCTCTACCCTGTGCCTCCTCCTTTTTTTCTCCTCAGCTCGCCCTCGGTCTCCCCGGTCGACCACGTCGGCGCCTTTGCCGCCCATGGCCGCTTGACTACCAGCCAACACCCCTCCTCCCCCCTCCTCCCGGCCACCCTGGCCCGGGAGGAGGAACCCTTGCTCCTCCTCCCCGTCCCCGTCCCCGTCCCCCTCTCGATCCCGTCCTTCTCCCCCTCGTCACTTAGTCTCACTTTCATCTCCTTGCCTTGAACCCCGCCTCCATCCTTGTGGCCAAAGCCCATGGCTCGGCGATGATGATGGAGGACCAGGCCTGCAACTTTAATTTTATAATTTATTTTATTAATTTTTAAATTACGAACCGAAACCGGCCCGGAACCACCGATTCTGGTTTATACATGACCACGAACCGGAACTGGCGATTTTGAACCGGAACCGACGGTTCCTTAACCATGGCCATGACTAACCCCTACAACCCTTGCTAGGGCGGCCCCTTAGATCCTTATGCCTTCCTATTGATGAGAAGTATCCTTTCCCCTATCTCTCTCTCTCTCTCTCTCTCTCTCTCTCTCTCTCTCTCTCTCTCTCTCTCTCTCTCTCTCTCTCTCACACACACACACACACAAAATATACCAAACACCAAATAGAACGATAATTGTTCAATTGCGTTAATATACCCCCTGGTCAAATATTGCCCGATTACTTGTCACAAGCAATCAACGGAGTAAGAATTGCATAAACCCTGACCCCTAGATCACGTCGATCCCAATTCAAGAACCCCAGGAAACATAATTTTGGCTTCCAGCAAAACGCATGAGTTTCCATACAACTCCCGCACCGAAATTAGAGCTATCCGCCACATCATCAACAGACCGGTCTCCACGGTATTCTTTCTAACCAATGTCTTTCGAACTACCGTAGACCAATAGGTCTAGTAACACATTGCATAGTCCCTTTCTTGGAAATGAGGGACCAAGATGGTCGCGAACAACCATGCAAACCGCGCAATTCAAAAGGTGCGATCATGGGAACCGATTCACCAAATCCCCAAAAGGAGGTAGAAAGGGGGGGAAGGAAGAAGACAGGAGATCATCACTGAGTGTTTTGATCTTTGGCCCCCTGCTCAGCCACAAAAGTCTTGCTCGCTTTTTGTCACATTTCGGTAACCACTTTTGTCCCCTTTGAGCAAAGAATGGGTTTGGGTGCGCTCATGTCCTTTTCCTTCCTGTACCCACGAACGGTGTCCCCTCCATGGATGGTGGCCAGGATCCACACGTCTTGACCATTCCTAAAGATGGACTTGAATCGATGATGGCCCGTTGAATCCTAAACTAACTTTTACCTAATCACCTTCTTTATGCCCGAGAGTGAGTAACGCGATTCTCGGTTCGGCGCGATCGACCGGGCGTGTTGAGAAATTCTAGTTTTGGAATTGGAGATCACGTGTTCGGATGCTGCGAAAGTAACCGGGCTTCTGTGCTCGTGGAGAGGGTTCAAAGAACGACTCAACCAGCCATCCGACTTCGACCCAAAAAAAAAAAAAAGAGAAAAATCGGCCATCCAACACGAGAATAAAGATCTATCTTATTTTGCTAGCCGACATGGTATTATCAGCATGGCCAACTAGTCGAAATGTTAAGCGGTTGATTTGTTGAGCTAATTGAGTGGGCCTATGGGACTAGCCACCGCAATGCTTAGTTTTCATGCTTATAATATCTCCTGCGCAAGAGCCATATTATAAGGGGATAGACTCGTTCATTGGGATTATTACTCAATCGATCCTAAACTTATTGTACGGAAACTTATTGTACGGACATTAATTCAATTCTAAACTTTTTGATTTTGATAATGCAGTTCTAAATTTTTGCGCGAAATTCCAATGTGGTCCTTCCTACCAACTGCTGCATGAAATAGCCGACATGTCAATCCACAAGTTATCCACATCGGCGTGCCATGTAGGATAGCCGCTAATCGCCACGTCACCGGTTTCCGGCGGCAATTGCCAGGATGGGCTGGATTGAAATCCCGCACAAAGATGTAGGAATACCATTGGCGAGATTAAAAAGTTTATAATTGAATTGACATCCGTATAATAAATTTAAGATCGAACCGGTAATTTTTCGGCTCCAATTTGAGCATTGAAGTGCAATAATTGCGGGGAAGCCCTCGGTCAATGCTTGATCGCTGGAACCACGGAATTCCCGTGGGGTCAAGGGGGCGTTCTTCCAATCACGGGCCGATGCCCCCCGACGCGTCGCGGGCATTCCTTTTCCGCTTTATCTATTTATTTAATTATATATATATTTCGAGACAAGTTTTCTTTTCTCCTTTTCCTTTTTTCCTTTTTCTCCCTTTCCTCCTTTTTTTTTTTTTTTTCTCTCTTTTTTAATGGTAATTATTGTACGCGAGAGGGAGAGGGGGAGGAACCTGTTATTCCCGGACTCTCGTTTTCGGACAGCGAAGGGTAGCGCTTTCCTTCGAGTCACATGCGGTGTCCGAGCGCGGCGACAAAGCGTCGGGTGGGGCCCGGCGCTCACATGCGGTCTCGGGGAAGCGAGCCGTTGCGAAAGCAGCTCCTCCTCCTCCTCCACCACATTTGTCAGATCACGCCGGTTGAAGATCGCCTCCCCCCGCTCGCTCGCACGGAACGTGACAAAAACACTTCGGGAAACTGGACACGGGGCTCGGACCCACTCCCACCAAAAACCAAACAAACTTGGGATCTTAATTGTTTTTTTTTTTATTTATATATATAAAATGGAATTAATGTTACGAAAAATCATAAATCGGTATATTTATAACGAATTTACTCCACCGGTACACTTGCGATCAATTTTGCCGTGAATTTGTTGATCAATTTGGGATTTCAAATAAAGATCCCAAGTGGGGTCCTTTTTCAAAAAGGATTTTTGAATTTGTTTGTACCTCCGCTATGACACATGGTAAAAAAAAAAGCAAAAAAAAAAAAAAAAAAGAGGTTAAATGACAGAGCAAGTCCACTGGAAATCTATATCAATTCAGGGTAAATTTGTCACGGGTATATTAATTTGAGATTTTTGGTGACCCCAAAATTAGTTTGTGAGCAAGTCCACAAAAATTTATTTCATAAAACGTATTCATATATTAATTTGAGTTTTGGTGACTTAAAAATTAATTTTGAGTAAATTTATTATAGATGTAGCGATTTAGGATTTTTCATCGTATCAAATGATATAAAATGAGGTGAAAGGATGAATTTTTTTTTTTTGTGGATGTATGCGAAGGAGAGTGATGGGATTGTAGAGTTGATGTGACTGGATTTTGGAATTCTTTTCATATCTACTCCTCATTTTTCATTTTTTTCTTTTCAAAAAGATTTTTTTAATTATTATTCCATGCAACTAATTTTAGTTTTTTCATTTTAATTTTTCGTCTCCTTTTTTTTTTCTAATTTTCATTTTTATTAAATTAATTTGAATGTTTAGCTAAGTAAGTCTTAACATATCAAAAACATGATTTCACATAGATCCATTTTATTTTCTGTAATGTAGTTAGCGATTTTTATTATCACCCTGAATTTAATTTGCTTTTAAATTTATTTACGGAAGTAAAGTGAATGAAACGAGTGGTCATAAAGTTTATTGTAGTAAACTAAATATCACGAGGAGTAAAGGTGCTTATTGTGGGAGGCAAGTTGACTAAGATCAACCCAATTATGCTAAATTTAATTTGAATGAAAGAATGAATTCTTGTTGTAAACCTGTTCACTCAACAGAGATTTGAGATACTAACCAAAATGATATCATATTCCTTTTGCTTTCTTATTTGAATTTATCATTTTCTAGGCCTAATTCCAAAAAAAAAAAGCATAAACTTTCTCTTGAGTGACAATTCTAACTCAAACTTTTTTTGTCTAAAAAAAATCACAAACTTTTACTTAGATCCCAAATATGGCTTGAATAATTCGAAAATTTCACATCACGGGGCCAGATTTGAAATTAGAGTGAAAAAAAATTGAGACAAAAAAAAGTTCGGATTAGAACTGTCACTCAAGGTAAAATTGATGCTTTTTTTTGAATTAGCCCTTATTTTCTATGTGCAATCTTCTCTATATTTTACAAACATAGTTGAGCGAATAAAAATGATCAATGAGGGACCCCACGGAAATGACTTGGTAGTAGTTAAATATATAAAATAAGTGAATAATAAAAATAAAATAAAAAAAATTCCACGAGCAGCAATGATGCTTATTGTGGGAGGCAAGTTGACTAAGATCATCCCAATTATGTCAGTTTTAATTTGGATGAGAGAATGAATTATTGCTATAAATTTGTTCACCCAATAGAGAATTAAGATACTAACCAAAGTGATTTTCATATTCTTTTTGCTTTGTTATTTTAATTTATCATTTTCTATGTGCAATCCTCTTTATATTTTACAAACATAGCTGAGCGAATAGAAATAATCAACGAGTGTCTCTGTTATTTTAAAATACATATCTGTTCTAATGTGGGACCCCTCATAAATGATTTGGTTCATTATCTAGATATATATATATATATAAATTCACTCGGAAAAAGTATTTAAATAAATTGATTTTTTTATATAGAGTGCTAAAAATTTTGAAAAACTAGAAAACGATTAAGCGAGCTACAATATCAAATTTTTAGTATAACGAAAAGACTGCTGATATTGTGATTGTTAAATCCTTTTGGTTCTACAGAAACTCATGGGTTAATATTCTAGTACACACTATAATAATAGGTTAGTGTTGGAGTTAGTTTAATTATAATAAGCACGCCAGTCTCAAGTAGAAAAGCTCAAGGTTTGCAAATTTCCCCGCTTGTTTCACAAATCGGATAAGCCATGAGTTAAAATTTACGGTGAGTGATTACAATGTAATACCGTCATGGTGTTGTCTGCCTAATTCGCACACACAAATTTGTTCTTGACTTTTTTTCCTTCTATGAAAATTTTATAACGTTCCAAAAAAAATCGATATACATGGCTATGCAAAATTTTTCTATGAATATTTTCTAGAATCTGGTGAGGAAACCAAGAAGTCGATTTTTACAAATTCATAGCTCAAATGAAGAAGATCAATATGCATATTTTTGTATCTTCCGATGTATCACTTGAGAGGACGGTTGGAGATATAAGTTAGAGACCAATTAAATGATAAGATAATGAGACAAATGGTCCTTGAATTTTGGTTCAATGTGCAATATGATCCATGAACTTTTAATTTGTTCAATGTGCTTTTGAATTTTATCCCAATATGCAATGCGGTCTCTAAACTTTTAATTCGTTTAATTTGATCATGAACTTTTGGTACATATTAAATTTAATCCCTGAAATATATGAAAATATGCAATATTGTTCTTCCATTAATTCAAGTTCATGGACTAAATGTGAATATGTACTGAAAATTCTTGAACTATATTGAATAATTAAAAAGTTCAAGGATAACATTATACATTAAGTTAAACTTCAGGTATCATAATGAGTAAATTAAAAATTTAGGGATCATATTATATATTATGTCAAAATTTATGAAGTGTTTGTGTCGTTTTCTTTAAAGGATATCTCGAGAAACTGGAGAGATGAATTATTAATAGTAGAATAATGAGCAAAAGCATACTGATGTGCCCTCTCTATCCTCAGCTTCAAGGCCGGGGGGATAAGGTCTACGGGTCATTTTCAGGTGAGGCATCTGGGGCCTTTCGTAACCGGATTCGGCTTCGTTGCCTGCGTACACGATGACATAAAATGTAGGTGCGAGCTTGACATTCCTGTTCTACTGCTCCCTTCAAGCGACACTTTATTTTTTTGGGGTTAATCAAATTCAAACTTGGGTCCCAACTAGAATAGAAGATCGGCATGATTTTTATCTTGACAGGTGTTGATTCAATTATTGATACTTTAATATGCGCCATACTTGTAATGATTACCCTCTTATCACAATCTATTTTTTTAAACAACATGGTATTCAATGCGATGCTTCTACCACGGGTGTAATCGACGAGTCATCATTGTCTGTATGTCTAAAATATCTCACACAAATTGCACCAAGCAAGACGGAATTCATAATGCGGAATTCATAATGCGCGTTGTACGGACAAAGTGAATAGTCTATTGCACTACACTGATACTGTCTCGTGATATAATCGTCATGTATGGTACTTTTTCTTTTTTCTTTTCCTTTATGCTATGTAAACCAGCAATATATCCGTGCATCACATGGGCGCGAATTTTTCATTTGTGTAAAATTGGAGTATGCAACATTTTTTCTATTGAAACTGCCAACGAAATGCTAACATAACTGCCATGTCTACGCTGACTAAACAACCAAATGATGACATGGATTTTTATTATGTTGAATGGACCAAAGTAATAGAAAATTAAAAAAGCCCTCAAATCCGAGGGGGGGGAGGCCCGTTGTAAGGGTAGTGGCGATAACGGTGACGGTGACAATGGTAGTGACAAAGGTAACATCGGCAAGGCCGATTAGGGTTTGCCAACCTTTGATAACTATAACACATCCATGGCTGCCTTCGATCCAAGTATAGATGTCTGCACACACGCATGAGCAAAGAGAGAGAGAGAGAAATTATTGCGGTTGCAAGACCCTAGCGCTTCCACTATAGTTGCCAACCCCAAGCCATCACTTGTCGGGGTCGTGCAACCCTAGTCCATCTAGGTTCGTGGGATCCACGGCTTGCCATTGTCGAGGTTGTACGACCCCGCGACCCATAGCTTGGCCCTCGCGATACTGCAGTCACTACCATAGCGGCACAAGCGGTGAGGTCTACGAGTTCACTTCTTTTTTTTAAATTTTTTTTTTCCATTCTTTGTATTTTAATATATTAATTAATTTATTATTGTTATTTTTATTTTAAATATATCAACTTAGCTTTTTTATCGTTTTACCTTTTAAAAGACGCACAAGATTTTTTTCCCACTAAAAGACACTTAGACCGTGCATACAACGACAACTTCACGGGCACGTCAGCATTTCCTTTAGCTTCTTTCACGGAAGGAACAACTGGAACAAAAAAAGGATAAGATTCGAAAATCATATTGGCAAAAAACAGCATAGTAATCACGTTGAATAAATTGGAAAAGCATAGGGACCCATTGTGTCATTACCCTTAAAAGATTCAGAGTTAATATCACGAAAACTCCAAAATCAGTATTTTTGTGATAAATTTACCTCAAATTAGTTTTTGACCACAAAAAACTTCAAATTGGTATACATGTGATAAATTTACCGTAAACTAATCTTTTGGCCACAAAAAGCTAAAAAATTAATGCATTTGTGACAAATTTACCCTCTGTTAAATTGGATTAATACCACGAAAAATCACAAACTAGTATACCTGTGACAAACAGAGGATAAAATTCCAAGCTGATAGACCTATCAACTACCATATGTCATTTAACTCAGTAATTTAACAATAAAATTAAATGAAAACTAACATAGAGTAAATTTATCATAGGTGTATCAATTTGGGATTTTTTGTGGTATTAACCCAAAGATTTATAAAATCATTCATTCTTGCCAAAGAGAAAAATGACTTACGAACATTGTGGTCGACCTAAAGTTTTTATATCATTTTTTGAGATATATTTATTTGAATTCTCATCCACGCTCATAATAGTGTTCTATATACTACAGAATAAAGTGTGGACTTTCTAGACATTTTTTTATCTTTCTTAATGAACTATTTACAAATATCTTTGATAATTTGAATGACGGAAGTTCATGAAATGCCACTGTTCCCTAAAAAAAATTTGATAAGGAAGAGATTCATCAATTGTAAACCTAGTTCTTTCAAGCTAAAAATGACATGAACTAGATAGATAGGTTTACACGGTCTAAGCAACTCCATTTTCAATCGCTTTATTTTGCTTGATTGGGTAAATTGTTTGAGAGTGATATAATAGTGAATAAAAATGTTAATACCATGAAAAATTTCAAACTGGTACACATTTGATAGATTTACCCCGAACGAATTTTTTGACTACAAAAAACCCCAAACTGTTGCACCTGTAACAAATTTACCTCAAACTAATTTTTTGACCATAGAAAACCTAGACTGATACACTCATGACAATTTTACCTCATGTTAAATTGAATTAATACCACGAAAAATCACAAACTAATAAATTTGTGAAAAATAAAGGGGTAAAACCCTAAACTAGTACACCCATCTATTGTGACGTGTCATCCAGCTCTGCAATCAACGAAGGGTAAATTTATTATAGGTGTACTAGTTTAGGGTTTTTTATGGTTAAAAAATTAGTTTTGGGTAAATTTATCACAGATGTATTAGTTTGGAGATTTTTGTAATATTAACCCTTGAATAAAATAACTAATCACAAGCCTAACAAGGAAAAATCAACATGCATCTTAATTGTTTATCCATAATATATTTCCTAGGCATTTTAGAGATATTTTACCGTACATTGTGCACTGCTAAGGCTTAAGTCTAGTATTTCTGCAAAAGAAGATTTTGAATAGTACATCTTTGTGAAATCAAATGTATCTTTCTTTTATATTATGTGGGTCAGTGTCATATTTTGAGGGTCATATTTTTCTTCAATCTTGGTCTTAGAAAACTCCTTCTAACCGCACTTCTAATTAGAGTGTGTTTGGTAACCATTCTGTTCCTAAAAATAATTTTTGTTCAGGAATAATTTTTTTTTATTCTGCTCTTAGAAACAAATTCCGAGCATTTGAAAGCGTTTGGTAACTGTCCAAAATTTCTATTTCTTAAACTGAAAAAGAATATAAATGCGTTTGGTAACTGCACAAAATTTCTTTGTATTAATAATATTTTAATTTTTTTAATATTTCTTTTTTTTTCTTTTATGTTTTTTTTCTTCTTCTTTCCTGGTCTATGGCCGATGGTTGGGGAAGGCATCGCGACCCTCGTCAGCAACATGTGAGGGCGAGGGTTGGACACTCGTGGCCTAGGCAAGGGCTGCCCTCACGCTTGCGGCCTAGGCTAGGGCCGCTCGCGGCTTGGGCGAGGGTTGCCCTCACAGGAGGGTCTAGCCCTCACCCTCACTTGTTGCCTGCAAGGGCCTCACCAACCTTGGTCTGTGGCCGGTTGTCGGCCATCAGCCATGAAAAAGAAGAAGAAGAAGAAAAAAGAATTCTCTTATGTTTCCGATTCTTGTTCTCGGAATTGAGAATAAATTTTTTTTTTATTATTGATTCTATTCAAAACTATTTGGGAACAAATTTGTTCCCGGGAACAAAAAATTTATCAAACAGATTTATCTTCTTTTTTTGTTCCTGTGAACAAAAGAATAGAATCATGCACTATTTGGTCAGTTACTAAGTAAGCCGTTAGTGTGTTACAAGCACGAACATCACCTAAATTTAATTTTGGTTGAGTTTATATTTGGGCGATATCTATAACTTATAACAACCAATTAGAGGTATGATTGGAGTGAGTTTCCTCCTTCCAAGATTTAAAGAAAATGTTGCCCTATTTTTAAGTGTCATTTACATTAAGTCTTTTTATCGTTTAAGCTAAAACTCGATTTTATTTGTTTTACTTATTATCAAACTTTATTTAAATTTTAATATTAAAGAGAAAAGTTGCCAAATGATAAATCACTATGGGTGTGTTTGTTTCAATGAAAAAAGTTTTTTACGAATTAGTTTTCTAGACTTTTACGTGTTTGGTTCGCTAAAAATGATTAGTTGGCTGAAAAACATTTACGGGAAAAAAAAATAGACACACTTCAAATTAAAAAACGAATTCCCATTTCTAAAAAAAAGGATATCATATTCCCAAGCATAACAAGTCTCTTAACAAAAGCTCACTTCTTCCAAATGAGATCCAAACACCCAAAAAATGTTTTCAGTCACACTTTTTTAGTATATCACCAAACAAATGAAAAGCAACCATTTTCATTGAAAATGATTTTCACAAAAAAACGTTTTCCTTTACCATGAAACTTTACGCAAAACAAACACACCCTAAGTTTAAACTTTGCATACTTCTCTATAAATCTTCAACATAAAAAATTGGAATAATTTTCCCATCCTTAAGGTAATTTGAGCTCAGTACATTAATAGCCAATCTTAAGAGTCATTTGTTGTGGTCCTAGTATCATGGGTTGGCAGTTCCTTGACTGCAGAATAGCCTGTGCAACACTTGGTGGGTCATTCACCCTAGGCTAGCTCTTGTTCTATAGTTGTTTCAAAGAATAATACGGCGAAGAGCTTCCTCGTATCGAATCGTAGCATGTCCAACATAGCTCGGGTGTCTACTCCGTCAAGCAATATACACATAATATTTTAGGCATGACAACTACTTTCGGCCTGCCATGGTCTTATTAGAAGAGCAGCATCAGCTCTCGACCAGTTTGTGTATGGGAGGTCAACCTTGTCTTTAGAGCTTCTAAACGCATATTCATTTCATCCTATAACTCTTAGCACCAACTATTATAGACACTATTTTCACGACTTAGTTGTATTCATCCCTTTTGCATCACTTTCACTTGATAACCCAATGTTCCACTGGCAAGAGTATGTGAGTACAAGAGAATCACGGTCCATGACATTCTCCCTCACTCAATTCCGTAATGCCCTCATTGTAAGCTGTTTTGTCACTTCCCAGTGTCGCTTCTAACCATCAATGTCACTTTTTCGAGACTTAAAAGAGTGGTGGACGCTTGCCCAACAAACAACTTCACTTTACTGGTGACTTTTTTCGATCAGTTTGTGTACGAAAGGTGAACCCCGCCTTGAGAGCCCTAAGAGTATATTTATTCCATCCTAGAACTCCTAGCATCAACCGTTTTAATACCACTCCCACGACCCAATTGTATTCTTCCCTTCTACATCACTTACTCTTTACCCGGTAATCCCAAGCTTTACTCGCAAGAATACGCGAGTACGAGAGAATCACGGTCTGTGACACTAGCATGCAACTTTTTAAACAACTCAGAGGATACTTTCTCAAGTTTCATGCGAACCATTCCATAGTCCCCTTCTCTAAACACTCTATTCCTATGATGAGCATGAGCAGCAGATTGGTATAGGCTGATTATCGGTTGCACACTTCTGAGCAATCTCAAGATGAAGTTTTTGAATGCGTGATGCAAAAGACCCAATAGACTTGGAGGGGGAGGCAATGGAATCAAGACGTGGATTCTCTACATGATATGATGCTTCTGTTGGTACCTCAATAAATCTCAACCTTTGATTTATTCAAAGGAGAATTCAATGATTGAGATTTATTGAAATACCGAGAGGAGAGGAGCACGGTGAAGGGTAGAGGATCCCGACACCCTTGACACTGACGAGTCTATTAGGATTGCATGCTAGAATACTTCTTAAAATTGACATGTCTTTAAGATAAGGTGAAAATGTTCTAAATGGGAATCCCTTAGGTTTCGTCGTTGTTGGTAAATGGGCCTTTTCGTAGGCGCCTATTGAGGACTACTCTATTTAGTCTGGTTGATCTAGTGTATCTAGGTTTAAGTGAAGTAGTTAGAGGTATTCTATATGTCTAAAGTGTATCGGTATTCTAAGATATGCAACTTACCATTCTCACTCTATAACTGCTCCCTAGCCTGGAAAGAAAAACCTTAGATCCCAAATTACAATTCTCCCTCAGATTTCTCAAGTTAAAAAGAGACATTTATGCCATCGGAAATAGGATACCTTTTCGCCACATGGGTGCATCCACGACTGATAGTAAATTTTGCGGACGAGATCATGTTGTTGGATTAGCGCAAGGTCGATGGTGATTTAATCGGAATCCAAGGAACCTCGAAAAATGTGTACTTTGTTTATTTCATGCAACTATATGCGAGTGGATTTACCATACGCTTTTTGATAGCTATAAATCAAGATATCATCCAAATGAAAGAACCATAGATTTCTCAATGAAAGGACGGAAAGCCTAAGCCGTGACCATCATTAAAAGAGTTAATAGAGTTTCTCTCGAATCTTGATAATGTTATTGGCTTTTTTTCACTTGATTCTTGATGATTTTGTGGACCTATTCACTTGCACGAGCATGATGAGCATGCACACTGTAACTCGAATTGACAATAACCTTTCATCATTAAAGTTCAACATCTTTATAATGTTTCCAAGAACCGTATCCCCTTAAAAGAATGGAAGAAATATTCAGTTACAACTTTTAGATAACCTTTTAACAACAAAATAGGCGGGGTGAAGAATGAGGACCTCTTTATAAAAGGACGATTTCAATTTACCACAATGGGGAGTCCTTTTGAAAAAGTTAAAGAGCTGAAATTTCACGACCTAATCATTGCACAATAAAGAGCATTAACTAGTAGGATGATGAGACCTCCCACGTAGTTTGCCGAATGGGATACAAAAAAAATGATTTTTTATTATACTACCGACATGTATCCGATAAGTTCATTATAAGTCATAATTTTTTTTTTGGAATAAATACGCGGAAAGTCCTAAAATATGTTACGAAAGTGCAATCGAGTCCTAAAATTTTCAATAAATACTATCAAATCCTAAGACTTGTAACGAAAGTTCAACCGAGTCCTAAAACTTTCGAAAGGTACAATCAACTGAAGGACTTGATGGATCAATTTAACAAGTTTTAAAATTTAATTGCATTTTTTTGAAAATTTTAGGACTTAATTACACTTTTGTGACTTAATACTTGATTGCAGTTTTTGAATGCTTTAGGACTTAATTGTACTTTCGTGATAAGTTTTAGTTATTCCAATGCACTTATCCCAAAAATTTTAAGGGCCACGATCGATCCCTAGATTTTCTTGGAAACAATCAAATCATAAATTTTTTCTTAGGCCAATATCATTCAATTGATGTATTAAATTCTACATCTTTACATAAATGTGCAATCAAGTGTTTAATATGTTTTCAAAGTGCAAATAAAAGTTAGCACATAGGCATGTCTAGATCGCCATGTAGGAATCTCATGAGCGATTGCCTTATGTCCATGGAATTTAGGGAAATAATTACAACTCAAATTCTAAACTTTATGTAGGAACGCAAATGTACCGTACAACTTTTAATTAATTCAATTAAGTCATACACTTTTATTAAAAAGTGCAATCAAATTTTAAATCTTTCAAATGATTTAACGAAATTCTATTCATTTACGAAAAAGAGTGATTGGATCATAAGTGCGATATCAGGATGCTACATATTCAATTTTTAAGTGATATATAAACAACTAGGGCTGTTCATCGAAAGGACTTGATTAGACTTGAAAGATTAAGAACTTGATTAAATTAATTGCAAAATTTTAAGATTTGATTGCATTCTATGCATAAGGTTTATAATTTCTAGTGCACTTTTTCCTGAGATTTAGGACTTCCACTAAAATTTCTAGGGTTGCTCAACCTTTGAATTTGATAAAAACAATTTTATGTGTAAATAATTTTATATTACACATGCCTTTAATCAAATAAAACTCATAAAAGTACCTTAAAATTAAGGGTTAATACCATTAAAAATCCCAAACTAGTACACTCATGCTATATTTGCCCCCAAACTACTTTTTTTGTCATAAAAAATCTCAAATTGGTATACTCGTGTCGCATTTATCGCAAAACTAATTTTTGTGCCAAATTTTTTTTAAAGTCGAACACTCATGTCACGTTTACCCAAAACTAATTTTCATGTCACCAAAAATTCTAAATTGAATTCATGCCACATTTACCTTAAACTAATTTTTGTGTTACCAAAAAAGAAATCTTAAACTGAAACACTCATGTCCCATTTACTTCAAAATATCACAAAATATTCCAAATCACCAAAATTAGGGATTTCCCAATCTAAGAATTTGGTGATTCGGGATTTCTGTAACGTGAAAATCAGTTTGGGATAAAAATGGCATGTTTATACACATTTGGAATTTTTCATGACACAAAAATTAATTTGAAATAAATGCGGCACGAATATGTCGATTCGAGATTTTTCGTGACACGAAAATTAATTTAGGATAAATATTTTCTTTGGTCGAAGTTTGGGGGTAGATTCGACATCCGATAGAAGCTTGAAATTTTCCGGTGGCGTTAATCTCCATCAATCTCCGACGACCAAAAGCAAGAAAAAAATCTCTCCGCCAATCGCTCCCGGAGGGGGCATTCTCGTAACTCCGCCCGCTCTCCCCGACAGCATGCCGCGGGAAACACTTTACCGTTGCCCCCCGTTTTTCAATTCGCTTTATCGAAGCGAACCGTCGATTTACAATCTCCGCAAGCAAAGCGAGCGACGAGCGGCCTCGCCCGGCTCATTTTTTATTTTATATTGTTTTATATTCGTACACAGATTTTCCGCCATTTTTTTTTATATTTATTCATTCGGGGGCGGAGGAGGAGAAGGGAAAAAAAATAAAAAATAAAATAAAATAAATAAAAAGAATTCGAGAGATTTGAAAAAATGATTCCACATGGTGGGGCCCCCCTCTCTGAGAAATCAGAGTGGTAGAGACTAGAGAGAGAGAGAGAGAGAGAGAGAGAAAAAAGGAGGGAGGAGGAGAGAGAGAAACCATGGCGTCCTTGTCCCGGTCTCCACAGTACCGGAGTACAGGGCGGTGAAAAACCCTAAACCGGTAACCAAACACCCCCACCACCACCCCTCCTGCCCTCTTGCCTTTTCCCTCGTTCGCTCGCACTGGCACTCTCACACTCAAGCTCCCGGATGCTCCCTCCCTCCGCTAACCAACCAACCGCCCAACCACCCACCGCCGGGGGCTCGGGGGAGTAAAGGAAGGTGATGCGGGGACCGCCGTCGCCGGATCCCGTCCCGCCGTGCGCGACCGAGCTGAGTCCGGCTGGCGCCGCCGCGAACGGGCGGTGATCGGGGGGCGGGGGCGGCGGCGGCGGCGAGGCGTCGGAGCATCGGGGTTTCCGGTCGGGCTGGCGGATCAAATGTGAGTCGAGGCGCTCGTTTGTTCGATCGTTTCGTGCGCCGTGGTGTCTTTGATCGTGCGAACGCGCGGTTTCGTCGTGTCGCTCTTTGCTTTGGATCGTTCCTTGCAAGCGCCGCCGCCGCCGCCGCCGCCGCCTGGATTTTGTTGCGCTCGGCTTCGCCATTTTTTTCTTGTTTTGGTCTGCGGTGTGTGGGGAGCAGCGCGATTCGGTGTTGGCGGAAGCTCTTTTCGTGACTGCTTTCGTGCTGGAAATCGCTGTTCGATCGTGACTGCTTCGCGCGATCAGTTCGAAGCAGTAGTCTCTGTGTTTCGTTGAGTTTTTGACGTTCCATCTCTTTTCTGAGCGAGTTTTTCTCGTTGTCCTGGTCCCTTTCGTCTTCGTTTTGCTCCTCTGTATCGTCCAGCAATAGAAGCTCCATGTGCTCTTTTGTTTTTTTTTTTTTGTCTTTCCTTTTTTAACTTTCTGTTTGGCATCTACGCTGTTGAGTAATGTCGGCTACCGGAATGAGTTTTGATTCGGCTCGAGTTGTGTCCTTGCGCGCGCCCCTCTTGGTGCTGAGGATATTTGATCGGGGGTCGGTTTTGCTTTCGCAGTTTTATTCTAGTTCCTTTCCGCGCCGTTTGTGCCTAGATTACCCGGTTCTTCACATGCGCTGATTCTGGATTTCACTTGAACGAACTTGTGTATATCTCGGTCGAGCTCTTTCTGGTTGATGCTTGCTTCTCTGAGAAATAGCCGAACCTCCTGAACTTGAAGGAACCGACGGTGGTTTCTGAGCACGAACTGTTTTGGTCGTTGGCCGTGTTTCTCGTGCTGTCATTTGATTACTTGATATCTTTACTGTTATTTATTGGGTTGCTACTCTTTGAAGCAGACTTTGAGGTGCTCAAGTTGGCAATAAGCAATAGCTGCGAGAATGGGAGCCTTGGAGTTTGCATTTAGGACCCTCTTGTTGTCTTCTCTACTAATTATTTCGAAGGCAGAAGTTTATATTGTGACTATCGAAGGAGAGCCTGTCATAAGTTACAAAGGTGGTGTCAACGGTTTTGGCGCAACTGCGGTTGAGTCTGATGAGAAGATTGATACTACAAGGTACTCTTTTATCTTACTAGCACTTGCCATTCGACATATTCTCGGAACTTTTGGTGTTTCTTGAAATTGTGCATTCCACATTTGACAACAATATCCTCCCTAATTCTTGTTCTTGACTTAAGGATCATCATTGTCATAGCATGGATTGGAAGTTCATGATGTGCATGGTGAACTAATTTTTCCCCTGAATTTGGTTGATATAGATGTTGTTGACTATTGAGCAAATAACTTGTCAACTTTGCCCCCGTCATTTAAGTGGTTGACTTTAAATAGCAAAGAGCATTTAACAATTGCAAACTCACTAGAGGCAGAGAAACCAAAAATGCATTCTGAAATTTTGATTTGAATATATTTCTAGATCTAGTTTTCATCTAACCTGCATATATCCGATTGTGAACCAGTATGGAGAGAGGATGAAAGGAAATAAAACCTTAAGAGTAGTTTGTTGTATTGTGAAAGTTGTTATCTGTAAACCCAAGCTGTCGCCGGTTATCTCATTTATGGTCTTTTGAAGAGGTTTGTAGTCTTGCTTTTCTTGTGCACTCTGAGCATTACCTTTGAATGTTACTATTTCCTAGCATATTTTATTAGCTTCTCATAATCAAATAGATATGACTAATCTTCATCCGTTTGTGCCATAGACAAAGTGCAGTCAAAATTGCTCTTTGTTATAATTGGTATTAAGGTTTCTTGTACAGTCTTAGTCGTTGTCTTGGCGTTGCATTTCTCTACCATCAAGCATAGTTGAAACAGAGCTTTGTGGAATTGGCAGCGACTTTAGAAACTATCTTTTCAGGTGTAAATTGTTACATTGTGGTGAGCCAATATATTAAATCACATGATTGTTAGGTTATCATATTATGATTGGCAAATATTTTTTGTAATGCATAGTCATTAGGTTGTGCACTGACACAGATATTGTTAATCAAACAAAATAGAAGAAAGAGAAACTCAATTACTCATCCGTTGCCTTGCAAGAAAAACCTCAATTCATTCCTTCACTAGTGAAATGTCATTCACCTTCCTATTACATGCCTAGTCCCCTGCTCAGGTGAACATGTTGGTTGCTATTGTTAAATTATCTCTTTCTCTGCTCCTTGGCTCACGGTATGCGTTATCATCCAGTGAATTGGTTACATCTTATGCTGAACACCTTGAGAAGAAACATGATATGCTTCTTGGGATGCTGTTTGATCGAGGAACGTACCAGAAACTCTACAGCTATCGCCATCTGATAAATGGTTTTGCTGTTCACATTTCTCCTGCACAGGTGAAACCAAGTATCCAAGCTCCCTCATTTATCTCTGTATCTGACTTTTAGGATGGTAGTCCCTTCTTTTTTGCGTATCATGGACTTATGCCCTTCCAATATATTAGTAGGCGGAAATCCTACGACGTGCCCCTGGTGTGAAATCTGTGGAGAGAGATTGGAAGGTGAAGAGACTTACAACTCACACTCCACAGTTTCTGGGACTACCTACTGGAGTATGGCCCACAGGGGGGAGGGCATGACAAGGCCGGAGAGGACATTGTGATTGGCTTTGTGGACTCGGGCATTTATCCTCATCACCCTAGCTTCTCTTCGCACACAGAACCTTATGGTCCACTGCCAAAGTACAGAGGGAAGTGTGAAGTTGATCCTGACTCTAAGAGGTCTTTTTGTAATGGGAAGATTATAGGGGCTCAACATTTTGCCAAGGCGGCCATAGCAGCTGGGGCATTTAATCCTTCTGTTGATTTTGCTTCTCCCTTGGATGGTGATGGACATGGAAGGTTAGGCCTTGTAACATTTACAAATTGACTATTAGCAAGCTCTAATTCTGTATAATCTAGACCTTTTACCTGCTCATCTTAGCAACCGTGACAAGCAGAAATTTTTTTTTTGAAATGTGGGAGATAAAGTCAGGCTTTGGTATCCTATATATTCTGTGCATCTGTACTTTCCTAATTTGTCTTAGATGCATTAAAGTTAATATTTATTAATGTGCTTGATGATCTATCATTTCTCTACTATGTGAACAGCCCAAGATGATGTTGAAAGATTCTGCCCCATTGCCGCATAAAAGCACATGTTACAAAGGTCTTATCAGTTGCAGAACTGGCCCTTAAAAATAGTGAGAACTTATGAGTTGACCGATAGACATTCACATTGACGAGAACAACATGCTGAGTAGATTGAGTTGATGGTAGTTGTGTCGTGCACACTGATCTAAAGAGGGTATGGTGGAAGCTAGGCACAGTAATTAACCAGCTAATTTATAGAACCGCTTCTCCTTCTCAATGGTATGCTCGGGGTAGTAATTTGATCTAGTAGTTATTGAAAAATGGAAAACTTGCTGTGTGACTTTTAAAATAGGGAAGGAAAAATATTGTCCTTAAGATAACAAGCTTGACCTTGTTCATCAGTACCTAAGTCCTCAATAAAATCAGCTCCAAATGCCCCTCCAAAGTTACTAGTTGTTAAGAAGAAAACAGTTGCAAAAAACTCATGCTGTTCACGATGTCCTTGATTAGTTTCGCAATATAGTCGGATGACAATCTCCTTTAAAAATCATGAATAAGTCAAACACTCTGTAAAACTTGCACGATAAAGATGGCTAATGGAGTGACTGTACAACCAATCTGCAATCTCATCAATTATGTTGTTTTGACACTTGAAAATAAGAGTTGTTTGTATTGGTTCCTGCTGCTTAATTTTATCATGGAAGTTTGGCTTTGGCAATGTTGGTGATGTCTAAATCACTAGTTATTTATTTCATCATTTCTTTTGTTTCTGGATGCATCTGAATCAGTTGGAGCTTCATCTATAAGATATCAAGATGAAGGGAGTTGCCCCTTCTGTTTTGTGACTTGTGTCTCCATACTGTGTGCTAATAATGACAGGCAATGAGTTATCTCATAGTTCAACATAGGAGCAGTTCTATTTCCTTTGTTTAAAATTGAGTATTTTTACTGCTTTGTACACTGGTTGCTTGGTTTACATACATATTATCTTACATGATGATTGCCACCATAAGTGGAGCTAAAGGATTTATATGTCTTATGATGGAATAAATTCCTTTTTCCAAGCTCTTTTTTGTTAAGTAAAATAACAATAGTTATTCTGTCTCCATTCACTCCCTTTATGTTTTTTTTTTCTCTCATGAATTTTATTTCCAGTCACACAGCTGCCATTGCTGCCGGTAACAATGGAATACCCGTGAGAATGCATGGACATGAATTTGGGAAAGCAAGTGGGATGGCTCCTCGAGCTAGGTAGTCTTCATCAACTTCAGCAATCTTAGTGAGCTCTTCTGACAGTAATTAATCTCTGAAATCTGTTGTGTACAGGATTGCTGTTTACAAGGCACTTTACCGACTATTTGGAGGTTTTGTGGCTGATGTGGTTGCAGCAATTGATCAGGTATCAATATATATGACCCACTCAGAAGTGCTACGAATTCTTATAGATTGGCTTGCATTTCTTGACTCCCCTACCATGTCGATAAAGCACTCTTGTAATTTAGATTTCTGCAATTTGAGGCCAACTGGATTCAAACATCCTTTTTTTTTTCATTTCTGGTTTAAACACACTCTCAGTAACACACACACACAGACTTTGGTTCAGAGTTAAAGATTCTGGAATTTGCCCTGCAAATATAACGTAATTAAAGTTTTGATTTCTAAACTAACTTTTCTACCACAGAAGATGAGATATCCTTTCGTGTTGACCACAAGGATGCTGTCATTTGCTTTCTAAAAAGCATGTGGAGAATCTCAGTGCATACTGAGACGGATGATTCTATACACAATAACACCTCAATGTTGCATATATCTAGAAAGTTAATCTATTCCTTCAATTCAGTCATGTTTGTCAACAAATTTTGATAGTAATCTGAAGGAAGACTATACAACTTCTCCTACAGGCTGTTTATGATGGTGTGGATATCCTCAGCCTGTCAGTTGGACCAAATAGCCCGCCAACAAGCACTAGAATTACATTTTTGAACCCTTTTGATGCCACACTTCTGTCAGCTGTCAAAGCAGGTGTCTTTGTCGCTCAGGCAGCAGGAAATGGAGGGCCTTTTCCTAAAACTTTGGTATCCTATAGCCCATGGATAACATCTGTTGCAGCTGCGATTGATGACAGGAGATACAAAAACCATCTTACATTGGGAAATGGGAAAATATTGCCAGGCATTGGATTATCGCGTGAGTTTTTTAAGCTTGACTATTTGACTTTGTTACATCTGTCATTGGCGTAGTAGATTGATAGTGTGATCATTTAATTGGTGCTTAGCAGAAGTATTGAGCCATTTTGATCTCTTCTGATTCTGATGGTATTTCAATGGGAATAAATTGTTTTTTCCTTTCTTCTTTTTTTGTTGATGATATTTGTATGTTATGTGTAATGAATTTGTATCACAAAGATGTGACAACCAGCAAACCAGGCTGTTGGATGAAATGTAAACTTGCTTGTTAAAGTGTTTCTGGACAAAACTATGCTCCTGGAAGAATGTGAGCGAGTATCTATGAAGAACCATTATTTATTCAATAAGCCTGTTGGAACCTGTTTAAGATGCTCTGTTCATCTGTCGTTGTGCTTCCTGTAGGGTTGTACCATGTTCATTCTGCTGGAACTTCAGTGGTTGTCACTTTGTGTCCTTCATTTGACATTTTTCTGAGGTTCCCCTGGGAATTCATGAGCTGTTTCTGACCGAGCATGAGTCTGCTAGTGCGTTTTCTGGGAACCATATATTTGTTGGACTGGTTGGTGTCAGTGATTGTATTTTACACTTATCGAATGATAGAGGATGTTGAGTGCGCAGAACTTCTTTCTTTTCTTGGTTAAGGAGTTTTTTTCCCCATTTTATTGACATTTAATTTCGTTCATGAGAGCAGCCTCTACACAGCCAAATCGGACATTCACCTTGGTTGCAGCAAATGATGTGCTGCTGGATTCTTCCGTCATGAAGTACAGCCCCTCTGATTGCCAGAGACCAGAAGTTTTGAACAAGAACTTAGTCCAGGGAAACATTCTTCTCTGTGGATATTCCTTCAACTTTGTGACAGGAACATCATCAATCAAGAAAGTTTCAGAAACGGGCCAAGAGCCTCGGTGCAATTGGCTTTGTTCTTGCTGTTGAGAATGTATCTCCAGGAACCAAGTTTGATCCGGTCCCTGTTGGTGTTCCAGGGATTCTCATCACAGATGTCAGCAGATCAATGGTAATAACTATTTTTCGTCCATTCTGTTTTTGACTTGTATTATTGTAGGAGATGTTTCTATGATACCCTTGTCATCTTTGTTTGGGCTCGCTTATCCTCATCTTCGCTTTCTGTTACTTAGGACCTCATAGATTATTACAACGTCTCTACCATTAGAGACTGGACTGGACGAGTGAAGAGCTTTAAAGCTATAGGCAGCATAGGGGATGGCTTGATGCCTATACTCCACAAATCTGCACCACAGGTGGCATTATTTTCTGCTAGAGGACCCAACATAAAAGATTTCAGCTTCCAAGATGCGGATCTTCTTAAACCAGATATTTTGGCTCCTGGTTCTCTCATTTGGGCTGCATGGTCACCTAATGGGACAGATGAGCCTAATTATGTTGGTAATGACAAACAAGTCTCCTTTGTTTTCTTATTAGCTTTCAGAACCATGGAATTTTGGTGGTACTCTTTTTGTCAGTTTAATGTTCAAAATAGGAATGGTAATATTATCTGCTTTTCTTTTACCCGGTTTTCAGAGCCGCCTTCTAATATAGCTGTGAGAATTACACCAGAACTGAAAAGTATAGTTCACTATTTGCTAGTTGTTAGAATTCAAATCATGTGCTGTCATTTATATATATACCGTTGTGCAATAGCTTTGTTTATCACAGGGGAAAAAAATGAATACTCACAGTTTAACACATGCTTTGAGCAGGTGAAGGATTTGCCATGATCTCAGGAACTAGTATGGCTGCTCCACACATAGCAGGAATTGCTGCTCTTGTAAAGCAGAAGCATCCTCACTGGAGCCCAGCTTCCGTAAAATCTGCTCTCATGACAACATCAACAAAGCTGGACAGAGCAGGAAGACCTCTTCAGGCACAACAATACTCTGAGACAGAAGCCATGAAGCTGGTGACTGCATCGCCTTTTGATTATGGGAGTGGTCATATCAATCCTAGAGCTGCTTTAGACCCAGGACTCGTCATCGATGCAGGTTACTTATCCTCCCTCTTTTCTACCGTTGTTCATAACTGTTACGAATGGTTTTCATATGAACTGGTTTAAGTGCTTCCAGGTTCCTTTCGCTTTGATAGAGCACATTTGCTTCTAATGTGAAATGTCTATAGTTTAAAAATCAATTTTTCTTGGAATACATACCATAAGCCATAAGTTGTCTGGTCTGTCAGCAAGCAGATGGCTTTCCTCCAAATGGTTCTCTAGGAGCTTATCTGAGTTGCATAAGGGTGAAATACTTAGACATCCCCTATAACTTTGAATCATTCGCCAAGCGAGTCCCTATACTTTTATCTGTCAACAGAAGTTCTTGTTCTTCTCGTGTTGGTAAAAGCAACCTTTTGTCCAATTTCTTTTGGAGTTTCTGAGTGATGTGGCATTCTTTGCAATATGAAAACTTTAAATGTTCACGTGTACTTTGATGGTAATTTTAAATTTACCCCTTTACATTTAGAAAACTTTAGGAAAGTGACAACCGAGTGAAGTAAAATGAACCTGACAGTATGGTGAAGGGTATATAAGTCCATTTTCACATGGTACTATAACAAGTTCTACTGAAAAGTTCAGGTGGTCAAGATACCGGTGACTCAAAGCACGTGGTGTGTATGTATATGGATAGTTTGCCATTGTAGTTGTTCACACTAATGAGTGGGTGATTCCTATGCTTCTCATTACAAGATGTCTGATTTCTAGTACTTGAAACCTTGGCAGGTTACAATGATTATTTGGGATTCTTGTGCACAACTCCTGGTATCGATGTTCACGAGATCAAGAACTACACAAACTCGCAATGCAACTATTCCATGGGCCACCCGTCAAATCTCAACTACCCTTCCATCACCGTTGCCCACTTAGTCCGGACTCAAACTGTCACTCGCACGGTCACAAACGTGGCTCAGCAAGAGACATATGTCATTACGACCAGAATGGATCCGTCTGTCGCTCTTGAAGCCAGCCCTCCAGCAATGACGATAAGACCAGGCGCGTCACGGAAGTTTACGGTCACTCTCACTGTCAGGTCTGTGACCGGAAGATACAGTTTTGGGGAGATTTTGATGAAAGGAAGTCGAGGGCACAAGGTGAGGATCCCGGTGGTGGCGATGGGATACCGGCGATAGATAGTTTGAGAGAATAGGTGCCTCGGTTGAAGTGTTGTGGCTGTGATATTCTTTTTTTTTTATTGGCGGGAATAAGTAGTACTAAGTTAGGTGTAATATGGCTTTATATACGTATAAATGCGTAAAATGGTGTAAAATAGCTTGTACGAGGCGGAGACTCCTCGTTTCTTCCGACTTCTGCTCATTTGTTCAGTAATCCGATATCATAGTTCACACTCTTTCGATGCATATGAAGTGAATCCAGTGTGTGTTGTGACAACTCTGATTCTGTCCCCGGTTTATCTTATCTCGTCTGCTGATTGGTTATAGTCGATACTGCTTCTGATCACGCATCTGCAGAATTCGCCCACTTTAGAAGTTAAATGATAGAAGTGCGAAACGGATGTGGGCTTATATTCCCCTAGGATCTCTCAATGCAAGAACGGAGGGGAAGTTCTACTTCGTCGCAAGTATTATCTTCCGGGAGGGGCTACTTAATTGATTGTGATTAAAATCTTGCCAAATTTATGGTTATGGCCTGCCAATTATGATGAAGTTGGACGTGCGGAAAGAAATTACGACATATTCAGCTATTGTCAAACAACTTTTTATATCTATTTTAGCATATAAGACTGTCGACACCAAAATTCAGTATTTAAATTCTCCGCACTGATTTCTCAATTTTATCAAATAGGCCTAAATGCGCATAGATTGGTGCATTCACATGCATCTAATAAGGTTAGATGCCTCCTCAAGAGGGGTGGGCGTGGCCTGCAATTCAAGATTACTTTGAGTTGGAGACATAATTCGATCAGGGACTCATCATGTACGATCAAGCACTAACCCATGCAATTTTCTCGAAATTTTTTTTGTTGCAATTAGCCATAAAACAACATAAACAAATTGTTGATCGGCTAAAGGGCCAGTAATGCCCAAAGTAAATGCATGGACGACTGCCTCTTTTGTTTTGTTTCTTTCCTACGAAGCTTTGGTTTACACACAAAATGTTAAGGCGTTGAGGGCAATGCATATGAACCCTTTAGGTCACTCGAGCAAACGAGAAACCTTAAAAGAAGCGCCAATCTCAGCGATCCTTGCCAAAATTGAAGTATAGAACAAGAAAACATGAACAGAAAAGAGTCTCCTTTTCACCAATTCGCCTCTTGCTGAATAGAGGAGGCATAATTAGGAATCTTGAATTCATATTGACGCTGCAAACAGCCAAGAGGAAACACGTCTGATAATCACGTCGATCAAAGTGAATCTGGTCCTTACCACCGTCTGGAGATGCAGACTACGAACACAACATCGTTACTATCATCGAGCTCAAACACGCAGGCGTACCGTACACATGAAAGAGTTTCTCTTCCAAATGCAGGCCATCTAGCGGAAAGGCAAAATTGATGCTCCTTTTTACCGGACAGTTTTTGCATTTCCCCAAAGTTATTTAGGCTAAACTGCTTCGTATTTCCCTAAAATCCCTTGAGAAAGATGAACCAAACGCAGTCTAAGTGGCTCATGAAAGCCATTGATTGATCTTAACCTACAATGTAAAGCATTCTCAAACAAGCGACTACCCCCGAATTGCAATTTTTGATTAGTTTTCGATTCAAATATCTGTCCATCCTTTCCCTTGGATAGTGATGGAGCAGCAAGTTGAGGATATCCAAGTGAATGGACAGCCCCGGTCCGACTACAATCTTTTATTATGAGATTATGATATCACAAGTGTCATAACTTTCGTACTGCACTCACTTGAGTACAATAACTTTTTTTTTCTATTCACTTGAGTGCTACGACTTCTAAAAAATATTCATTGGAGTCCCATAACTTTCAATCAATTACTTGAGTACCATAACTTTTAAAAAACATTCACCCAAGTATCAGAAGTACGCGACATGACACTTGTGGTGAATATTTTTAAAAAGTTATGGAACTCAAATGATTGATTGAAAAATTATATGATACTCACATGATTATAGAAAAAGTCATCTCACTCAAGTGAATGTTGTACAAAAGTCATGACACTCAAACGATGAAAAAAGTTATGGCACTCAAGTGAGTGCCGTAGGAAAGTTGTGACATCTGTGGTGGTATTTTCTCTTATGTTTTTTCTTTTCTTCCTTGATTCCACGGTACTACACCATTGGGAGGCCCCATGATCACTCCATTAAAAATAACATGTCATATGGTTTCCAATACAAACCAAATCAACTAGGGAAAACACTATTGAGGCAAGATTTTGATAGCGATGGTAATCGAACTTGAGAGACGGCAATAACGGATTAGGTTCAAGAATTTACCATTTTTTTTAGATGATATCACTAGTTTGAACAAAGGATCCTCTTAATCAAATTCACTGGCTAATTCAGGAGGAGTGGGAGGCCTCGGAGGAGGAGGATCAATAAATACTGGCTCATAATGGTTTAATCTGCATTTAGGCTGTTTGTTCCTGCCTAGAGTTAAAAACTTTATAAGACATTATGGGTGGGAATGTTTATTTAATTGATTTGGATGCATTTGTTTCACTGAAAATTTCGTGTAAAGGATAATATTTCTATGGAAATCATTTTCAAGGAAAATGTTTTAAATTACTTGTTTGATGATTTAGGGAAAGTGATTTTTTTATTGTCAAAAGGAGAAGTCGGTTTCTCCCAATCTAAAGTTCTTGTTTTCAATTTATGGAAAATGTTTTCCATACAATCAACTAGTTTTCTATCATCAAAATATGAAAAAAGTCTGAAATCAATTTTCTAGAAATAGTCTTCCTTCAAACAAACGGACCCTTTGTATGTAACATCCCTCCTCTGACCCTCCGCTCTCCACTCTGTTGATATCCTACATGGCTTTGGGCCAAGCCCTCTCATCCTTTTAAAACCGTCTCAACTCCGGGAAGAGGTATCCACAACTTATAAAGCCGATCCTATCCCTACCAACCGATCCCGGATCTCACAATCCACCCCCGTCCTTGGACCAGGTCCTGGTCCATAGGTTCCCGGCTTCGGTACCGGCTCGATACCATTTGTAACATCCATCGGACCCTAACTCCCCATGATATTGTCCGCTTTGGGCCAAGCCCTTCACGGTTTTAAAACAGCCTTGTTTGGGGAAGAGGTATCCACAACCTATAAAAGCCCTTGCCCCTCTCCAACCGATGTGGGATCTCACATTGTACGAAGATTAATATCTCCCTGTTAGGGAAATGCTGAGCTGACTGTCTCCATTAGTATGATGGAATGATGGTCAAAGCTCAGCCACTTTGTACTATTCCACTTGTTGGTGGAAATTTCCTCTAATTGATTCTTTGAGTTGGTAAGTTATAAACATGAATATAACACGTTAATTTTCAAGTAAATTGATTATGTGAGCGATTTCCATATTTGCAACTTACCAATCAAAGGCATGAATGGAGGGCTTCCTCTGATGAAAAATGGAGTAAATCATAACCCCAAGAGGACGGGTGTGGCGACATTTGAAGTCTACCTTTGTTTTTAAGATAATGACACAGACAGTCTTTGAACTTTGGCCCAATATGTAATTTGGTTCATAAACTTTTAATTTATTCAATGTAGTTCCTGAATTTTAGCTTAATGTTCAATGTGGTCCTTGGACTTTTGTACATGTTCAATTTAGTCCCTAAACTATATGAAAATGTTCAATATAGTTCCTGAACTTGAATTAATGGAAGGACTAAATTAAATATTTTTATATAATTCAGGGACTAAATTAAATATGTATCAAAGTTCAGGGATCATATTGAATGGATTAAAATTTTATGAACCACATTGAATATTAAGCAAAAGTTCATGGACTACATTGAATAAATTAAAAGTTGAGTGGTCAAATTGCACATTAAGCCAAAGTTTCATAACTATTCGTATCATTTTCCCTTTGTTTTTCAAACTATAGATGAGATGAGCATGATCATTCCAGTAATGCTCCACAAAGTCATACCACTCTCTTTGTCAGGAGTAGCCCAACATGTCAGGAGTTGATTTGAAATGTCCTGATGATTGTTCATCAAGAATGCCTAATAGGAATGAGTCCTATTATGGTAGGACGCTGAAAGGGAAGAAGTTTAAATAAGAAGAGTCTTATTTAGGAATTACACTAGGATGAAATCAATTTTGATGATAGTCCAATTAGAAGAATTCCAATCGATCAGGAAGAATTCTATTTGGGAGGTGATTGTCAATCAATTAGGGAGATTATGAATTTGGGTGAAGGTCTACCACTCTGAGGGCTTTGGTGGAGGTTTCTTTTGTGCAATAGAAAGACTACAAGAGTCATTAATAACATGTGTAAACGCGAGTGAGTGATCGTGAAAGTCATCAAGTGAGAATGCAATTGTGACAATCGTGATGATCAATTGTGATAGAAACACCATTAAAGTGTTAATTGTACTCCTTTGATTATAGTGAAGCAATCCTAAACTAGTGTCTCGTGATTTTTCCCATATAAAGTTTTCCACGTAAAACTTCCGGGTATATTGTTCTTCTTGTCTCTTGATTGCTATGTTATTTACATTTTTTTGCAAAGAGAATATACAGCCGTATATCGTGTTATTTTGACAGTTAGAATTACGCTGTGATCGGTTGCAATCCGACTTAATTTACAGCACTCTTCCACAACTAAACATATCAAATTTACATTTCCTTTAGTCCTAAAGGCCAGGTTGAAGTTGAACCCATGCATGTGGAACATTGAGAAGCACCGAACTAGAGAGATCATCCCCAGAGAAGGAATGTCATAAGATTGTCACCAGATCAAACAGGAACCAAAGCAAGAAAAAAGATGTCATACTTCTCATTGATACATCAAAAGGCAGAAGGAGGCACAATTGGGAAATCTTGAATTCATGGAAATACTTCTAGTGTACATCTCAGTCTTCATAGATCAGCTCCGGACCTAAGTTCCTGAAAATGGAGACTCTGAACACGGAAAAAATATGACCAGTGAGCTCAAACATGCAGATGTCTCTTACTTGCAGGCGTGTTTCTCTTGAAAACACAGACCAGCTGGCAGCGAAGAACCCCACCGGCACACTTCGATAGAACCTGAATTCCTCAGGCCACGATCTGTCTGAATACCTGAGAGTCACAGGTTGCTTCTCTTTCATACTGTGTTGCTTGATGAAATTATGAGGAACACTCTGCCCATGTACGATAAAGGAAGACTGTAATCATCTGATTCTAGCATGTGCTTATGAAAGAATCACACCAGAGGTTTATAGCATAGTGATGGGTAACAGAAAATCTTAACCAATGCAAAGAAAGCCATCAAAATCTTAGTTGCAATCTAAATTCAAAAGGCAAAATGTCGATTGATTGATGAGAAATTGAAAAAAAAAAATTTGTCAACTCGAATTTGTACTGCATCAAAACTTAGAACTTAACAAAATATAGTGTGTAGACTTTCTTTCAGTCCTATTTCGATTTTCGATTTTTCAAATCGACCATATAATTAAACAGGGCCAATATCTCTTCCTTTTTTCTTATGAGAAAGGTCAATACCTATATACATGCACATAAAGAAACCTTCTTTTCATGCATCTGATCTCGTTTGAACAAACTAAAGTGACCAATATACAATCTGATGAAGAAACTATTTTTCATCATTAGACCAATGTCATATGAGGCAAGATATATAGTTAGCATTCATAATTAAAGTTGGAAAGTCTAGTGATGATTTAACAGCCAGGATCTTACGATGTTTTTCGTAATATGAGTAGGCTGCATTACCGCCTTGAAAAAGGGGTTCCCCAATTCAAATTTGCTGGCTAATTCAAGGCTAATGGGAGGGCTTGGACATGTAGGTCGGCATCTAGACTGTTTGAGGTCGCCTATATACTCAAAAAAAAAAAATTGAAAGCTTTAATAGACACCAGCATGAATGTTTAATTGATTGACTTACTATTTAAAGTAGGCGGGAAATTAAAAAATCTAGATAATTTGACGAAATAAATTTCATATCGGCCTTATAAGCGGCCTAAAGCGACACTTCTAGTGTTCATCTCAATCAACATGAATATCAGGTACTTACCAGCACTGCTGAAGATGGAGATATTGAACAGGGTATCATTTTCATCAATGAGCTCAAACACACAGACATCTTCTACACACAGAGTTGGTTCTCTCGCAAATGCAGACCAACCAGCACAGAAAAACGCTGCATGAGCTCCTAATTATCTTCACCGGCCACGATCTGTCTAAATACCTAAGAGTCGCAATTTCCTTGTTTTCGTGAACGTGTTTCTTGATGAATTCACAAAGAATGCTCTGCATGCCCATCCATGAACAGTTTGAAAAACAAACTTGTAGAAAGAACAGAATATAAGCATACAGTCACAAGGGAAGCACACAAGATGTAGACTTAAAGGCAATATTTGCTAGTTTCCGGAATTTGAATCAATAGTCATCACTATCAAATGAAAGCAATCAATCTTAACCAGTAACATGAAGGCAAAATTATCAATATTCATGCTCCTAGACTAATCTAGGATAGGGTACATAATCTGAAGTGATTAATCTCGTGATATGCAAGAATAGTAGCTGCAGGTTGAATGGAAGAAGAAAGAAAAGAATGTCAATGACTTGAAAGTGGTTTCATCAACTTGTTGCTTCAATGTCGGTTTAGTGGCTTTTGATACCAATAGCCTGAACAGAAGCTAATTATGTAAAGTATGAAAACTTCTCTTGATAAATCTCAATGGTTGTCACAAAACGAAACAGGAATCTCCCATTTAATAAAATGACAATTATAATTAGCCTTTGACAAAGCCAACGAAGCATCACAACGGGATTTTACCAATTTTCCCCTGAAATAAGATGGCCGCATCATGACTTTGAAAAAGGGATGCTCCAATTCAAATTTGTTGGCTAATTCGAGACTAGTGAGAGGCCTCGGACGTGTAGGGCCATGAAAAAACAGCTCCAGGTGGCTCTCTCCACATCTTGATTGTTTAGTCATGCCTGTACATTAAGAAGTGAGGATTTTAGTCGACGCTGAATTGACATTTTATTAATTGACATATCAATGAAAAGATTTAGCCATTAGCATAGATTGGGAAATAATACCATTGCAACCAAATTCTAAGTAATCTGCTGAACTAAATTCCGCATTTTCTTCGCCTATATTAGAGGTAGCTAGTTAACACAACTTGCACCACTACGAAATAATCATACAAAAAGCTTACATTAAAAAAAGTACAATAATTAAAATGAACTAAGTATAAAAAGTGATGCAAGCAGAAATCAAGACGTATAAAAACAAAAACTGGACCTCCAAGTTCTCGTGAGGAGCAGCTCCGACTTAGCTGAGATATTGTCAGATGTGATTTGGCCCTCGATCTTTTATGTGGCATGAAATTTTCTGCATCTTCGACTTCTATGACATCTCCCCTTTTTCATTAGAGAAATTCAGCCTCGAAGTTTGATATTCCGCCACTGCTCGATGAGTAATCTATCTCAGAAGCACTTTTATCAAATATTATCACATGAAAAATGGAGTTCGCTTCATATTTGAAAACTATGAGGTGACCATGACCAATTGAGTAATGCTCCATAAATTCCTGCCACCCCTTCCACAGCCAAACCATTGCATTGTTGCACTTCTTTAGTTCTATAGGCCTGGTTGAACCACCTGGGACCTTGAGAAGCACCAAACCTGGGAGACCATTTCCGTATTTCCTTCAGAACCTTCTTGGAATTCCCTGTTATATAGAGAACTTTAAGTAAGTCATCTCGAGGCTCTCGAATATCATTAAAAAAAAACCTGGTGAAGACTTCATGTTTTACGCATTGGATGACAGATCAATTTCCATTGACATTGTTGAAATAAAGAGCATTTTCCAATCCGTACATCAAATTGGCAACGGATTTTTTTCTCATAGACAAAAACCATTGCAAATTTGCAATGGATTCCAAAAATAAAGGGCATTTTCCAATTAAACCATGTAAATTTGTTACGAATTCCAAAAATAAAGCTGATTTTCCAATCCATCGGGTCGAATTTGGGACAGATTTTATTTTTCACACGGACCACAAATTTGTGACGGATTTATTTTTCCGGCGCTTGATCTTCATAGCACATGGCGCCCATTTTTTCAAATCCGTTTCTAATTTGTAATGGAATTAGGGACGGAAATGTTTATATTGACCATTTTTTCCAATCCATCGCTAATTCTGTCAAAACCTTGAGTAGATATGAAGAAGCACTTTTACATATAATGACACATTACTCATATTTGATGAATTAGTAAATGTCATTATCTAATTGGAATTCTAAGCTCCTGCAAGTCCGGTGATGTTTTTTTTTTTTTTTTTTCATTAGAACAGGGAAGGAATGTCAAACAACTACGGGATGTTGTTGAGAAATGGGCCATGTGACTGATGTGGAGAAACATTGTGGAGAAACATGACTGATGTGGATGTCGTTGTTATAAACAGACTCAATTGATGCTTTCTCAAATAACAATAGGGCTCTGATACAAAGTCAAGAATGTGATAAAAAAAGTAAGAGCAATATATATATATATCATTGTCAAATCAAAAGTACACGAACCTATTTATCGGTCTTATAGGATGACTATCTAAAAGGGAAAATATCAATTACAATCAATTAAAGGAAATATAGAGAATCTTCTAAACATTTCTCTAATAGAATGCTTGCCCTCTATTCACTCATAATTCCGATGTAACCTTTTTGGAGTAATTCATCTAATTGGTTAGATCAAATCGGTTAGGTCTAAATAAGAATATCTTTTTTATGATCTCCTATAGATATCCCCATATATATACATTGACTTTACATTTCATACATCTACCCGATTCCGATCTATTTGAAAATTGCTATAATTTATTGACCCATATATTTACGATACATAAGAGCTACGTGCGGAGGAAACCGCCATATTCAACTAAATAGATATCTGTTATTATCTATATCTAAGTCTTGAAAAAAAAAAAATAAGATAAAATTTGCATCTATCAATTCTAAAAAAATTTATTTGGGATGATAACATTTTAAGAGATTATCTAATATCTTGAGTTTATAATAGATCTTCTTATCTAATTTGAATTTGTAATATCTAATCTCTCTTAGAATTTGACGTGTAAATGAATCGTCCAATCTCTTTTAATTTAAACTTGTGACAATCATCCAATTTAGTTTGAATTTCAATTAATAATTGTTAGTTTACATTAGATTGATTTCATTAGGCAATATTTAGTTTGTCTTGTGATGGAGTATATTCCTTATGTAGTCCTCGTCCTTATCACGAGAGATTGAGACATGGTAATCATTGTGGTTAAACTTAGAAGAACTTAGGTTTAGTTTTAGAACACTACAAAAAAAAAGGTTTTAGCGACCACTTTTTGTGATAAAAAATTTGGCAAAATTCATCGCTAAATGAATTTACAATGAATCCGTCGCAAAATCCGTTCAAATTTGAACGTGGTTTTGCCGTTTCGCCGCTAATTTGGGACGGATCTATTTTCCGTCGCAAATTAGCGATGGATCTATTTTCCGTTGCAAATTAGCAACAGAAAAATAAATCCGTTTGCTAATAGCGACGAATTTATTTTCCGTAACAAATTCCGTCCATCGATTTGCGATGACTAATTTTCCGCCGCAAAATTCCGTTGCTATTTTTACGACGGATTTATTTTGGTGGGTTGCTAATTTGCGGTGATAAGAACAATTTTTATTTCTCTTTTTATTCCGTTGCAAATTAGTGAAAAAACTTTTATCATTTTTTGTTTCCAATCTTTTTTTTGCAAAATTAGTGACCAAAAATTTTCCGAAACTAAATTTCATGGCAAAATCCTTGTTTTTTGAGAAATAAAAAAATAAAAATAGAACACCCTTGCTTGTTGGCCAGCAAGGGCCTCTATGCCTTTGCCAAGATCCAAGCTTTGCCTAGTCTATCCAAATTTCAAAGCCACGAGGCCCTCACCTTAGTGTCGGCATAAAGGCCTTCACTAGGATTTGGGTGAGGGCCATTGTACCTTTCTTATAGCTAGCGAGGGCAAAAAGGCCTTCACCCGTGGTTGACAAATGTATAAAATGACAAAAACCCAAATTAGGCGAGGGTCGATAATGTCACCTCTTATTTTTTTTGTTCGTTCATGTTTTGAAAAAATAAAACAAAGAAAGAAAAGAAAAGAGAAAAGAAAAGAGAAAAAGAAAAGAATTTCAAAATTTTAAAAATTGTAAAATTTGTCTACATTAGTATCGATCGTATAGACTGTTAAATGTGTGGGTTTGGTCACAAATAGTCTAACCCAAATTGACCCATTAATCCTTTTATGACCCATTTATGTGCAATGCAATTTACTTGATCCATACTCAACCCCACCCATATTGCTAAAATACTTCCATATTTAACTAAATCTAGGAAAACTCATACATAAACCGATATGAGAGTGTGAAGTAAGTGAGGGCAAGATTGAGTGAGGGCGAGCGAGTGGAGTTGAATTTAAATAAGTTGTAAATTCATTTATGATCCATTTACAATCCATTTAACACCCATATTATATCTATACCTATTTACTAAATATAACTAACTCATTTATGACTCATTTACTAATATATTGGATAAGAAATAGGTTTGTGACCCATTTTAATTCTTCTACGGTCATGCCAATTAAGATAGCCGGTGTCATTTGTCGACAATTTCCGATGAAAATTGACCATATGGACTACATTGGCAAATCGTCAAAATATTTAAAATTCACTAATTACGATTGAAAATTTTAAGATTGAATTGGCACAAGTGCAATAAGGTTATGAGTTCTTTTGTTTTTTTTTTCCCTTATTTCATAGAACTAAACCATCTCAAGTGGACTTCTCTTATTTTATCCTCAATTGACGTAAAACTCACTTTTTCTCACGTATCATTTCTTTTATGCCCGCTCATCTTACGAGACATTAACATCTCTGGCACTAATTTTAGGCATATGCTGCTGTTTAACAGACCAACTACTTAATTGAACGAGCAAAACAGTCGACCAGGCGCCTGTAGTTGGCATCGGCTGCATAGGAGAAGGCACGAGCGCTGGTCAAAGCCCCAAAGTTCCTCAAGTCTCGATCCGAAGAGGAGATGGAAGTGGAAACATATCACATTGATTTGATAAGCTGTCGTTCAAACTCATGGTAGATCACTTGGGAGTTCGATCTACTTTTCAGTGAAGCCCATAGTCTATTGAAGCCCTTCTCAAAGCTGAGAGTGGCCCGTATAAGTAGAGAGGCAAATAGAGTGGCTGATTGGACTGTGAAAACTCAAATAATAAAGTATTTACCAAGTAATTAGGTCCTCTATTATCCCCCGGACCTGTAGGACTTTCTTTGTTCCGAAGCTTATAGATTGTATTCACGAACTCTATCCTATTAAATGAATAAGTTTTTTCTGACCAAAAAAAATAATAATAAACAAACCAACAACTTTTGTGTCATAAAAGCATCGTTGGCCTTATTATCATCTTATAGAATTTTGGGTTAATATAACGAAAAGTTCTAAACTGTTATACTTGTGATAAATTTATCCCAAACTAATTTTTTGATTACTAAAAATCCCAAACTGATATATTTGTGACAAATTTATCTTCCGTTTGTTTTCATTAAATCGGATTAATACAAAAAAAATCGCAAACCGGGTGTGAATGGACGGAAGGTAAAACTCAAAATGGAGTTAAATTACTTTTTTTAAATGACATGCGATAGTTTTGAGTTTTACTTTTCATTTGTCACACCAGTTTGTGAATTTTTTTGTATTTAATCCAATTTAATGAAACAAATGGAGGGTAAATTTATTACAAGTATACTAATTTGGACTTTTTGTGGTCAAAAAATTAGTTTTAGATAAATTTATCATAGGTGTACCGTTTGAAATTTTTCGTGGTATTAACCCTAGAATTTTTATTCAAGTTTAAGTGATATTCTTTTATTGCATAGACGCATCTCTTCCCTTCATCCATCCAATATGTATACTTATGAAATAAGTCAAAGAGTAGACTATTGTATATCAAGTTGAGCATGAATAATCTCACAATACCATCACACATCATCACCCAACGAGAAGTTTGGTGGTCACCTCAAACCTCAAATTCCATTTCTACCAGAAACTTCACCAGCACTAACAAGACTAATATACAAATATAAGAACAAACTCACTCACCATCAACAAGCTTCAAAGCAAGCAACCACTCGAACAAAGCTGCCTTTTCTTCTTTTCTTTCTTCTTCCCCTGTTTTTCTTCTAACCCATCAATAAATATGTTGAGGAATGTTTTGATTCAAGTAGATTTACCCTATCTGATTGCAATTAGCCAAAAACAACAAGATTTATTCGAGCAAGCAGAAGTGAGCGCTTCATTGATCATTCACAGTATAGATAAAGGAGGCATCAACTAGTGTTAGCTAATTTGTTTCTCCAGTTCCTCTTGGCATGGAAAATGGCCTGAAGTGTGACACATCTGCGGTTAATGTCAATTGATGCAAATTACTTTGTTATCGGCGCTACTGAAAAATGAGAATCTGAACTCAGTAGCATCCTTATTAACAAGCTTGAACATGCAGACATCTCCTTCAGGCAAGCAAGCTGATCTTGCAAACACGGACCAACCGACTGCTCAGGATGCAATGGGGAATCGCTGGTAGCCCGGTGCTTCACCTCCACACGATCGGCCTGACTAAATAAGAGTGACCATTCGCTGGTCTTCTCAAATGTATGTCTTTATGAACTCCCGGGGAATGTTCTGCTCACATAGTAGTTTGATGACCAACCAATTTATGATAAGAAACGAGCATAATATAAGCAATGACACATATTGTTGATTTGGAAGCATAGAAGATGTAGATAAGTTAAGCTCTGGCTTACGAAATATTTTCTGTCAATATGATTTGGCAATATAACAACATTGAAAAACGGATACTCCTATTCAAATTCGATAGCTTTTCCATGAGTATTGACAGGACTCGGACACGGAGACCCATAAAAAGCTGGCTCCGAAGAGCTCTCTTGGCATTGAGACTGTTCAATTGCTATCGACCTGCACTACAAAGAGGAGAATTCTCATGAGCACCAGTATGAACTTTTCATGAATTGGTAATGATAGGATTTAACGTGGATCACAAATCAATATCCCTGATCATTTTCATGTTCCCAGAAGATATAACCAAGTCAATTTCGCACATCCAAAATCACGATCTCATCAATCAACAAACGAAAAGCTTCTTAAGAGGTTTTATTAGGATTTGAAATCAGATTTAGACTAGAAAGTGTATCTGCAGAAACATGAGTCATGAAGCAACAAGTGATTGACACCTCAAAATGTAGATTAGAATGTGGTGCCATCAGCGAGCGTGCATATGAATTACTAAGAAACTCACAAACCCTACAGCAAATTTCATCATCTTGGAAGGCTCTTAACTAAGGAAGAAAAACAGAAAGAAAGTGCTCCTTTTCTGGATTCGTTGTTACTGAACTGAACAAAGGAGGTGTAATTATTAGGAATACTGAATTCCTAGGTGATTTAGACGGCGTCCATCACTGCTGAAAATGAAGACTCTGAACACTGTCGTCCCTATCAATGAGCTCAAACATGCGGATCTCTTACTTGAATGCCCGTTTCTCTTGTGAATGAGGACCAACCGGTAGAGAGAAATGCCATATATCTGCGTTTATAGCTCCTCAGCTTCACCTGCCACGATCTGGCTGATCACGTGAGAGACGCGATTTGCTTGTTCTTTTGAACACGTTTCCTGAGAAATTCATGAGGAGCGCTCCGCCCAGTTGGTGTTTGAACAACCAATATATGATTAAGAAAGGTGATAAGATAAGGATACACTCTGCAGAGAAACACGCATGATATGTAGATTTATGATTCAATTTGCTAGTTTCAGGAGTTTCAATCAACCATTTTCACTTGCTAGTGGAAGTCATCATTCATAACCACTTATGCTCCAATTTTCAATTTTGCATCCAAATGTCAAAATATATGCTCCTGGACAAAAACTGAAGCCGTTTGAACTTGGCCAAGAACAAGGCACGAACCCTCTGAATCTTCAATTTCCACGACATTTTCCTCTTCTCGTGAGAGGAATTCTCCCTTGGGGATTGATACATCACAGACAAACACATCAAGTCCTAAACTGGGCTTCCAACAAAGGCGCTACGAACAATTGCTACCCAGATCTCAACTAAATCTCAAACTCGGAATGGTAGGGGCCGCGCGAACGCAGACCCCTGCTGCCACAAATTATGACATAGGCTCAGCCGCTATGGGCTGATCTTGGGCAAGCGCCCCTCCGGAGTGCAATGGAGGTTGCTAGCCTAGGCCATGGACCTTCTTGATAGCCCATCGACCCCGTCCAGGTAAGTATGATGGAATTGTCTCCTAGGCTGTCTCTTGTACTCTGTCCACCTCCTCTCTTCTGCTTTGTTCCCCACGTGGGACTCCTGAAAACAGCCTTCTCAACCGAGCCAATGGCTGCATGGTGTGCTGTATGGTAGCCTGCCGTATAATTTGAGGATCTTTGCATTCGCAGTGAGCATGTAATATCCACACACCCAGCAACTCTGCTTTTTATTTTTTTTCCCAGTGTGCTACTTCCACTTGTCACGAAATCGGGCTACCGGAAGCCTCGTCCGGAACTCTGATTGAATCCGCGCCAACATTCACCCAGCGGCCAGACTTCATTGAAAATGGCAGCACCGCGCATAACCTCTTATTTTCACCTTTTTTTTCTATGGGCTTGACCATCATACCTTTTTGTTTTATGCTGAAATGCTTTGTAAGGACTAGAGGTGTCAAATGGGTCTTAAAACCCATATATGATCTATTTAAAAATAAATGAGTCATACATGGGTCACTTTAATTTTAAAGAGTCAACCTTAAATGGATTTTAAATTTTAAAGCTTAAAGATAAATGCGTCTAAATGGATTGAGTTTGGAACTCATGTCCAATCCACTCACTAAACCCATCCACACACTCTCTCCCTCTTTATAAAAATGTTTTAAAAAAATTGAAATTTAATTATTTTTTTTTTTCTCCTTTTCTTTTCTTTACTTTCTTTTCTTTTTTTTTTTTTTATTTCAACCGGTGGTCGGCCACGGTGACCGCCATTAGGGCGGGATGACCTCGGCGATTCCGTCGACCTCAAGGCTCGCCCAATCTCGGCGAGGGCCTAGGCCTCACCAACTGTGGTGAGGCTCTAGCCTCGTTGACTTGTGGCGAGGCTCCAACCTCATGACGGCGAGACTTGACTGAATGCCTTGGTCTCGGGCGAGCTCGACCTCGCCAGGATCTGGCGGGTGGAGCCTTGCTCGGGTCTCAAGACTAGAGCTCGGCAAAGCCTTGGGCGAGCTCAACCTCATTGGATCTGGCGAGATGGAGCCTTGCCCGGGCAAGGCTCGGCTCACCAAATCGGGCGGTGGAGCCTCACCTAAGGCCGGTGGGCGAGCTCGTCCTCGCTTGTGATCGGTCATTACGACCCACTTCCTTGATCAACCAAAAATAAAGTAAAAATTAAAAATTAAAATTAAAAAAATTAAAAATTCGATTTAAAAAATGAAAACATATTAATATTATTAAAATGAATGCACAAAGTAAAATCAAATAAGATTTTCTATACCAAATATCGAAAAAATATTTTCTAGTTTATTTTCAAGTTTCAAATAAACGTTTTCTTGGATAATGACTTAATGGAAAATATTTTCTAGAAATGTCACATTTTCCGTAAAACAAAATGAACCTCAATTTTAAAAAAAAATTATAAAAATTTTTCACTAGCTTTGTTTTGCATAAAATGTTTTAGCAAATAATTTTAAAAAAAAATCATAAGAAACAAATATTCCTAGATTAGGTTAAATATAAAAGTATTTTAACAATATGGGTCGGTCAAGTATGGGTTGAGTATGGGTCGGGTTGGTTATGGGTCGGGATATTTACACTACAAAATAAATAGGTTATAAACGGGTTAATGGGTCAATTTGGATCGGATAACTTATGACCCGACTCAAACCCCACCCGACCCACTGTTTATTAATGATCTAGTAAAAACTAAATATTTTGATCTATCACTATATTGCTCGGTTCTCTCTTGGTGCCTTATGTCATATTATTTGGTCCGAATAGAATCATATGCTTTTTAGGAATAAGCCCATGTGCTTACCAGCCATGCGCAATCACCTTGTTAAGGTTTTTCGGGACAAAGGGTTATCCATGCATCCTGTACAAGACACTTTCGCCGCAATAGGAAGATCCAATCCAATTGGGGCATTTAATCGTCCATATTTGTGTAACTTGCTTTAGAGTTCTTGTTGGGTATTTTCCTAGGTTGTTGGCTGTTGTTTAAGTCTTCTTGTACTTTTCTTTCATACCTTGTTTAGCCGTAACACCGTTGCACTGTTGGGACACATATAGGTGTCGTTATATGTCTGTGGGGGTTTTTGTGTTCGGCTACCATCCTTGTAAGCTTGGCTTTGAAAAGTTTATACAATACTTAACTTACCAAAAATTTTTTTTTTGATCTATCACTATAGAGATTTTGCTATAGCTTTATGTGTTGGTTAAATGTTTTGCCAAAGGTAGTGATTATAAAATGTACATAGTAGGTGCTTGATCCCATTGTGAGATAATTATCACTCGTCGAGCTGTGGTTTGCTCAATCATTTCTTTCAACCTTTCAGGTTTCTTACACAACGCATAGGAGTGCTTCGATGTGGGATTTTAGGCTATACTTTTTGGTATTAGCTTTTAGCCAAAGTGTATATGTTTTCGGTATAGTGGGTTACGACTATTTCGAGATTTCGTTCTCTTGATGGACCTCCTCCGTGTTGTCCCTTTTTCTTGAATCGATATAGGGTGTGACAATGTTAAACATAGGACTATCATTTAACGTCACCGCTAAACATCCCCAGCTTTTACAATTGTTTTGCATACACAAACCTCTTCGACTAGTTTGGATGAATGCCATGTCTACATTAGAGTTTTAGAAGAATTGCTTTGCTCTCAAAGATTGGCTTCAAAACACATGATGATGAACTGTATGTATATCGTTCGATATAAACAAGATCTTACACGGTTTGTACATGAAATAGAAACAGTTATGACGGGTAGGTATAGACAGTAGGCTTGGGGAGGGAATTTTGAGAAGCTTCCTTGATATCCATGAATTTATATTTTAACCAAAGTTTTAATTTGATGCCACTAATTTGGTGATTTTGACATTTACCCACCTCAAAACTTTATGAATTAGCAGTTGGAAATAAAGAAAAAGAAGTTTTTACATGCCATTGGTTGATCTTCAGTAATCTACCACACGCAGGCGAGTCCAATACGGTGTTAAATAGTGCTTGGAATTCGATGCTTCTTGCATCATATATGGTCTTGGAGTCGCGGGAAATGATCAGGGCTTACTTTTCCTCTCTTTTTGCTCGAGTCAACTATAATTTCTCTTCCACGTCAATTTTTCGTCTTAGTTTCTTTTATAACAACGTCTGTTTTTTTTTTGTTGAAAATGACGTCTGTTTGAGTTGGCAATTTTTGCGTTGAAAACGACGTCTGTCTGAGTTGACGTCTGTTTGAGTTGGCAATTTTTTTTGATTGAAAACGATGTCTGTTTGAGTTGGCAAAAATTGTGAGCACCTGAGGTTGTCGCTGTCTCCTCATTTATTGCTGAGGCGTTAAATGAAAAAAAAGTTGGCAATTTAGTTAGAAAGAAATTGATAAACCACTCAAATAATGATCGATACTTCCATATAAGAATTGATAAATTTAAGGCCTTGATAAAAAGATAAATAAAGTTGATAAAAGATAAGAAAAGTTGGTAATTTACAAACTATGATAGAAAGTTAACGATTTCATGAAAGTTTCGTCGAGTTATAAAATAAGACCATGAAATTAGGTGATCGGGAATTTTTTTCTACAAATGAATTTTGATACCGATCGATTCTTTTCGAAATCTACCGGTATGATCTTTGTTTTTTACTTTAAGAACGGAATAGTTAAATAATCTGCTAATCAAGGAAGGGGGCCGAAAGAGGAGAGTTAACCCAAAGACAGAACCAATGAAAGCTCAACACGATACGGTTCCAGTGGCGAATGGCCAAACAGATAGCTCTTAGAACCTTGTCATCCTCGTGAACAAAGGCAAATACATTTCCTAGTTGCACACGCCTCATAGACAATGCAGAACACATTTGCCGGAGTTTGCTTTGCGATTACGGACACACGTCCCTCCATTACTACACTTACAGAGATTCTTTTGATTTCGTCACTACAGTCACAGGTCGTCTATAAAAGAGTAAGCAGCAGAGCTAACGTATTATTTTTCTTAAATAGTCAATGGCTTTCTCTGCTCTCGTTGACCCACTTGATTAAGAAATGAGAGGACGCAGTTCATTTTTGTAATAAGGAATATCTAAATCTTTCACTCGACTTCTCCTAAGAAAGAGAGAGGACACAATCTTATGGAATAGATCGACACTAGTAATTCAATTCATTGAATAGTTTCATGGGTTCAACAGTCAGTTTAACCAACTAAAGTGAGCTTCATCGCAAAACTTTGCGAGTGGTCACTTGTGCGAGATTATCTTAGACCTCAATGCAATCTGACAGCATTGAATAGGTTCATTGATTGCATACAGTTGCGGCAATCAGGGATGTGATGCAAGCACAAGTTGGAGCGGACATGAATTGATTATTTGAAACGCCAAGTCTTTTGGGCCACAAGAAAGATTATCATGATACAAGATTATGTGCATTGATTACGTATAGTTGCGGCAATCTAGGATGTGATACAAGCATAAGGTGGGGCTGCCATGAATTTATTATTTGAAAAGCCAAGTCTTTTGGTCCATGAGAAAGACTATCATCGTACAAGAATATGGATGTGATGCAAGCATAAGGTGGAGCTGCTGTGAATTGATTATTTGATACACCAAGTCTTTTGGGCCACGAGAAAGATTATCATCGTACAAGAACTTAGGTATCTGAACGAACTCCTAACCAGAAAGACTTTAAATGCGAGAACGTTGATACCTAACCCTTTGATTTCGGGACTATTGATAGCCTTATATAATAAAAAAAGGGACGTAAATAGGCTGACATAGTAGTTCGGTTTCATGAACTTTCTCAAGCTAACCACTGGGAGAGATTGTTGTAATTTATCTTGTGTAGCAAAAACAAAGAAAGTGGAGCGAGTACTTTCTTTTCTTGTTGATGCTTCGCAATACTCCACAGGAGAAACTATTATTGAACATGAACTATATTTAACTGGTAGCCCTATATTTAACTGGTAGCTGGAAAAAAACTTTTAGGAATTTTAACCGACTTTCGAGGAGTCTTGTGAAGCAACTATTATTGAACATGAACTATAACCAATCCTCCCGTGCCTTTTAAAGCATTGTTTCCTTTTTGTCCATGCAAATTTGTATTATTGAGTTAGTATTATGATAGGAACCCAAAGGGATAGTCTCTTAGGGCTTCGTTTTTGGTTTAGTATTCCGTTTTGAGAATTAACAATTTAAGGTTTGAGATCAAAGGTATGGCATCTAGGGATTTCTACTATACTGTTAGGATTATGGGTTTCAAATCAAAGGTATGTCTTTTTACTAGATTGTTGTAGGGCTTAAGTTCCGGAATACCAAATAAAACGTTTTGTTTTGATAATTACAGTTCGTTGTTTTGACGGGGTCTGCTTTTTATGTGGTTTTTTTTTTTTGAGAATTTAGGACCTATGTTTTTTTTTTTTTTTCGAAAAGCAAATATTTTATTTATATGTCCAGATGATACATGAGAGATTCAAAACAAAGCAAATTTCATATAGTAAAGTAGAACAATAAAGCACAAATTGCTGTGATAAGCACACTCACGTCCCACAAAAACGTATTTGTCTCGGCATCAAAACAGAAATCGAATGGCGGCCGATCACCGAATCTTGCATCGTCATCAATGATGAGCGCACACCGTAATCCCCTTCTCCAATAGCTATGGTTTGCCCAATCGGTGATGCGTGCGAAGTTCAGCATCCTCAACACTATCACCGTATAAAGACAACAAGCTCCCAGATCTAATTTTAGGATCTAGAGTTGGGGCTTGGGTTTTCTCATTGAGGGTTTGTGTACTAGATTGTGATAGGTAAGGTTCTGGTTTTAGGATTAAGGTATTTTGGGGTCGAGAGCATTGCAATTAGATTTTTTGCACTAGATTGTTGTTAGCTTTTAAGATTTCGTATTTTATGCTGGAGTTTTAGTAGGGTGGCTAACTTGAAAGGTTTAGGACTAACTGGGTACAAGTGTAATATGTTTAGGACTTTTTGGTAATTTCCTCGTATGTTTTGTCACAACACATGCATTCTTTTCTAGTTCTTTATGGGCATTCCAATCTTTAGGTTTTTTATGTTTTATTTTTAGGTTAATACTACGAAAAATTCCAAACTAGTAGACCTGTGATAAATTTACCCCAATTTAATTTTTTTTGACCACAAAAATCTCAAACTGGTACACCTTAAATTACCAAAAACTAATTATTTGACTACAAAAAACTTTAAACTGGCACATTTACAACAGATTTATTCTTCGTTAAATTAGATTAATATCATGAAAACCGCAAATTGGTAAATTTATGACAAACAAAGGGTAAAACCCCAAACTGGTATACCCGTCAACTGTCACATGTCATTCAACTCAGTAATTTGACGGTAAAATTTAACGAAAATTAACGAAGAGTAAATTTATCACAAGTGTGTCAGTTTGGGGTTTGTGTTAGTCAAAATATTAGTTTGGGGTAAATTTGTGTCTAGGTCAAGTTTTCGCACACCTCACCTGGTCCATCTCCCCTGGACGATGTGCTCGGCCTGGTGCATTCCGGATTCATCCATGGAACATCCCCAAAGACTTGAACTCAAGATTACAAAGAGAGGGGCAAACCCTCTTGCCGTCTAACCCAACACAACTTGTTCGATAGACAAGTGACGTTCAGTCCACATGCTAACACGTAATTCAGACCCAAAAAAAAAAAAAAAAGGACACTTAGGGTCAGTTTGTTTTGCAAAAGCATATTTTCGAAAAACACTTTCCTCATTTTTTGGCATGCTTAGGAAAATGAGTCAGAGAAAAATGTTTTCCTAGTCAATGGAAAATGTTTTCTTACTAAAGTTTAAGTTCAGGAAAATGATTTCCCTTTAAAAGAACCAGAAAAACGTTTTCCAAGTATGATTGCTATTGGCGCTTTAACTTAAAACTCTACGCTTAAGCACGAAAAACCCGAACGTTGGTTCCTGTGTACCGACATTCGTGATCAAGTCCTAGAGGCCAAGGTTAAGACCTCGATGTCCGGGCTTAGGCCCCCGACGCCCACGCCTGGGTCCATTGAGGCTAAGCCCGAACCCGATGCTCCGACACCCGAACTCGAGTCCATAAAGGCTGTGTTCAAGTCCTCAATGCTTCGAGCTCTAGTCCCAACCCTTCGACTTGAGTCCACAAAGGCTGTGCGATGTCCTTAGCGCTCGTGCTCGGGTCCTTAATTAATGAAACGTTTGTTCTTATAAAAATATTAAATTAAAAATCAAAATTTTAATTATTTAATTATTTTTTTTAAAAATCATTTTTTATTATTTTAAAAATCAAATTATTTAGTATTTATTCTTTTCTTTTCTTTCTTTTTCTTTTCTTCCTTTCTCCTTTTCTTCTTCCTCGTGTCGGTCATCGCCCATGGCAACGGCCGCGAGCTCATGACTCGTCGGATCCGTCATGAGCCATGTGACGCCCCAGAACGTCACGCGCGACACAAATCCGTTATAATTATCTTTAATATGGTCAGTGGAAGACAAAGACTAAACATGAGTATTACACAAATTTAGTCAAAATACTTTTTCTTATCATTAATAAACCCTTGTCGGTTATAACCCGGACAAAGCATCATACTAGTATAAAAAACAAAAACCGGGTAGGTCGGGGTTGCTTATCTCTAACTAGATCCTACATCCAAAAGTCTGCCTAAAGTCTCGAAGCCATCACGGGTCGATTACTTCACCCTCCGCTGCGGAACCATCATTGTCTAGGTCAAAGCCCCTCAACAGGCCAATCAAATCGCCCTTTAAGTTGAAATAACAAGCAACAAAAAGATAAGGAACCCATTCCGGAAGCCCCACATCAACCCATATCGTAGTGCTACACTTAGTATATACGGCATCGACTCCAAAGACAAACACATCCTCATAAACAGCGTCATGATAAACAAGAACTCCAAAATGTAGGGGGCTATAGAACATCCATCCTGCATGTATGAAAAATAATGGAATGAGCCAAGTCCAATAAATGAAATCTCTAGTTTTAAGTTAGGAAAATCAGCTTATCACTTTACTGGCATAAACACATACACATGCATAGCAAACGATATGCATAAAACTTGAATGCAAGTTATACCTTTTTCATTTGGATGTGCCGCAAAAATCTGAATAATGTAACATATCATAATATTTCCACTCAGATGCAAGCATGATGTAAAACATTTATGCTCATGCAATTAGGTTCATTACTTCATCTTCTCGAATACTCCCGAGGCATCCCAACTCCGAGGCATCCCGCACACACCCGGGACATCCCGACCAACGAGGCATCTAGACTCTGAGGCATCCCAAAACACTCCCGAGGCATCACGACCTATAGGGCACCCCGACACACGGGACATCGTCACACACCACTAAATGGGCGACGGAATTAATATTATTCTTGTGCAAGTCATGGCAACCAAGTATTTGCATGTATAAATCCGTTTTGGCCCGTCTCATCTTGAGCCATCACGGTTTTTGTACTTTAAAACCATGAAATGCATCATTCGAGTAATTTAAATATGGAACAATACATTTTAAACTCAGAAGCAAACTCAGCTTATAAGCAAATTCGGGTTTAGAAGCAAATTCGGTCATCGAAAGAAAATACGAGTCATCAAAAGTAAGTTCGGACTCGGGCGAAGTTTAGAAGCGAAATCAGATTCATAAGCGGGTTCGACTCAAGAAAATTCAGACTCGGCGGGTTCGGACTCATAAGGAAATTCAGACTCATAAGCAAGTTCGGACTCGAGAAACGGGTTCAGACTCAAAAGCACATTCAAATTCAGAAGCAAGTTCAGACTCACAAGGCTAAAGTCCAAGACAAAGTTTGAACGGTAAAAGTCCGAGCAAGAGAGTTCGAGCGGTAGACTTTGAAGCAAAGTCCGAGTGGTAAGGTATGAAGGTAAAGTCTGAACATAAGGTTTGAAGGTAAAGTCTGAACAGTTTAAAAAGTATACTGAGCCAGATTTTGAGATTAAAATCTATCCGGTTTAAAAAATAAACATAATCATCACTTTGAGTATCAAAATAAACATAATCATCATTTTGAGTAAAACAATTTTCTATTCTATTTAAACATACATAAACCAAGAAGAAGTGTTCAACGATTACCCCAAGGATAACACTCACACGCTCAAGTTTAAACATTCCGCTTGTAGATTTTCAATATAATTTTATAGAAACAAATCACATCCATTTGAACATGCACAGAATTAGCAAAACAGATTCAACCATCATCACAACCTCACTATCACACAACAAAATAATTTTTCTCAAGCAACCAAGTTAAAAATGCCAAGTAGATTTACTTAGCTGAAATTTAGAGTTTTCACTTACTTTGCATAAAATCTGAACACCCCAAAGGTTAAGACTCTCTTGAAAATTCTGGATCGGTGATGGTGAAAGTAGAAAGTGAAGGAGAGAGTGTGAGTTTGGGTGAAATTATCTTCGGTAATTACCCAGGCGAAGATGAAAACTGAGAAGTATACGAAGGGGTGGGTAAATTCATTGTATTCACATGTGGCACCTTATCTCTTCATCATGGTCAGGTGGAAGAAATTAGTGGCTTAATCGTAGGAGTATTGGCCAAAGAAAATGATTACCCAAGGCTTAGGTGCTTAGCCCAAAGGGACAAATGGCATTCGGTCAACTTTTCCTTCAATAGCCACGTGAGAGAAAGAAGAGTCTAGAGGGATATTTTGAGAAAATGGCAATAACATTACTTAACCAAGATTAATCAATAATAATAATAATAATAATAATAATACCCACTAATCATCAAGATAACGATAATTTAATTAACACCGCACTACGATTAACGCACATGACAACGTCTAAATATTAAACACGCCGACTTGGTATGATTACGTTTTCGAATCCGCGCTTTCACGAAATACGATCCAACGAAAATTCCTATCGTCCGCACGAATACTAACTCGAAAATAATATTTAGCTTTAAATCTAAGTATCATTTTCAAATATAGAAAATTTCTAACGTCACAAACATATTATTACGAAATTTTCCGGATGTCATAACTCTTCCCCCTTAAGAAATTTCATCCTCGAAATTCAGAATTACCTGATCATTCAAAAAGATGTGGATATTTGCTTTGCATATCCTCTTCGCTCTCCCATGTTGCTTCTTCCGTGTCATGATATTGCCACAAGACCTTGACCAACGAAATGGTCTTATTTCTCAAAACTTGTTCTCTTCTATCCAAGATCCGTACTGGTTTCTCCACATAGGTTATTCTTTCCTCTACCTCGATCGTCTCAAAATCCAATACATGAGTAGGGTCCGATTCATATTTCCTCAACATACACATGAAAAACATCGCGAATATTGAAAGTCTGGGTGGCAATGCCAATCTATCGCCAAGTCACCAATCTTTTCAAGAATTTCAAAAAGGCCCTATAAACCTTGGACTCAGCTTGCATTTCTTTCCAAATCATGATACACCTTTCATCGGTGACATCTTTAAGAATACATGGTCATCAATATTGAATTCCAATGGCCTTCTACGTTTATCCACATAACTCTTTTGTCGATTTTTCCTCTCTTTTTGCTCTTGAATCAAATATAATTTCTCTTCCATGTCAAGTTTTCTTCTTCGTTTCTTTTATAACGACGTATGTTTATATTTTTTTTGGTCGAAAGCGACATCTGTTTGAGTTGGCAAAAATTGTGAGCTTCTAAGGCTGTCACTATCTCCTCATTTATTGCCGAGGTGTTGAAGGAAAAAAGTTGGTAATTTAGCCAGAAAGAAATTCATAAATCACTCGAATAAAGATTGACACTTTTGTATAAGAGGGGTAAGAACAGCATTGGTGCCAAAACTTCGTGACGGAGGCCACTTTGGTGATAAAACTTCCATTTGGATCACTTTAGTGCCAAATCGTAGAAAAAAATAATCATTTTTGTGCCAACGGCGAGAGATTCGACAAAAAAAAATACGTGGCATTTATATTAAAGAAAAATAAGTTGATGTGGCAAATATTTTAAATCGCAGTCCACGTGGAATGGCATAAACGACGTCGTTTTCCATCCTCCACAACAAACGACGTCGCTTTATTTTCCTACGTGGAATGCGTTTAAAAAACGACGTCGCTGAAGAAGGGGACTAAAATTAGGGCTCAGATCTTGAGTTCTCCCTTGCTCGACGTAGCTCCCTCGATCGCCTTCCATCGCTCGCCCACCGTCGCTCACCCGTCGTCGCTCGGCCGTCGTCCACCGCCGTCGGTCTGCTGTCATCGTAGCTGCGCCATTGTTTGCTGGCCCACCGTCGCTCAGCCGCTTCACTCAGGTTTGTCATGTTCTCGCCGTGGGTCAATTGGGTGGAGAATTTAGGGTTCCGACAGGCAAATTGGGGAACGAAGGACAAAATGAGGGCTCGGCTTGGACTGCTTTTATGGAGAGGGAAAAATGGTAAGGACCTCACTTTTGTTTAATCGCTTTTGTAGGGAGGGCAAAATTGTGGGGACCGAATGTGACTGAATTGAAAAATAGGGCGTGGAGGGAAAAATGAGGGTTTGGCACAGAGGGAAACTGGTTGGAGTGCTGGGGACAGTGGTGGGGACCCGACTTTATTTAGTTAGTTAGTATTTCTGTGGGGACCGAATGGGGTCGAATTGAAAAATGAGTGTTGGGGACATTACGTTGTCTAATCAATTGAATAAATCGGCTTCCTTTATTTCTTTCGATAATTGTTTAATCAATTAAATGTAAAGTTGTTGATGATTCTGCTATGGGGTCCCAATGAATGACTTTTTATTTTTATTCTTTGGGTGCAGCATTGAAATGGAGGGGAATCATGTGGGCGTTATTGTTTGCTATGGTGGAGAGTTTGTTATTGGCCCTAACGACTGGGAATATTGTGGCGGAAACGAAGGTACTATTTATGTCAATGTTGGGAAGCCATCATATATTAATTTTGTGAAGGATTTGTTGTATTTTTTTCGATGCAAAGTGCGACAATTGCACTATTGTGTTCCCCGGCAGGAATTGAAGGATGGTTTGAGATTTTTAGTGATGATAATGGTATTAAGGATATCATTTACCATTATCTTCATGGCAATGAACCTAAGGTCTATATTGAATATTATAGTGATGATGAGACTGATGAGGATGATGGAAATGATAGTAATCAGGTTGGGGATGAGTCTACGTTAGATGGAGGGCAACATGAGAGTCAAGTGAGGGAGGAGAGGGAGACAGATTTTGATAGAAATGTAGGTGAAATCTCAGTTGAAGTTCGTCACGATGAAGACTTAGTTGGATTAGAATGGGAAGTTACTCAATATAGTATGTCAGAAGATGAAGCTTTGCCAATTGTCAATTTCTTAAGTGATGAAAGCGATGATGAACTCCAACAATCAAGACAAAAACAAAGGGAATTTTTCAGAAAAAAACTCCTAGCTTTAGGAGAAAGGGTTGAGCTGGATGGAGTTCCAGCCGGAGGTAATGGAAGTGAAGATACAGCAAGTTGCGGCAATGAAACTGCTGGTTCGGAGAATAATAATGAAGAATTTGTTCATCAAAGAAGAAGTTAGTACCCTTGCTATGATCCAAATGTCGATAAACTTGTTTTGTGTGTTGGCATGAAATTTGATAATGCAAAATAATTAAAAGAAGCTATTATGGAGAGTTCTATTGTTGAATAGAGGAGCGTAGAATTCAATAGAAATATTTAAAGAATTTGTGAGAACTAAGTGCTCACAACCCAATTATTGTTGGAAGTCAGACGGGCGCTATGAGTAGGAATGGGTCATTTCAGATTAGGTCCTTCCAAAAGGAACATATTGTTCAATTTATTTTGATAACAAAAGGGTAACAAGTGTGTGGTTGGCAAAACATTTTTTTAATACAATCAAAGCAATGCCCGAGATCAAATGCCCTTAGTTGAAGCAGTTAGTGAAGGAGGAGGTAGGAGTTAATGTGTCGAGGAATCAGTGCAAGAGAGCTAAGCAGAGGGTGATGCAAATTTTGATGGGTCGGTACAAGGAAAAATATGCGCAAGTATGGGATTATGCCCGCGAATGCGTGGTTCAAAACCCATCTAGTAGGGTATATGCTGAGGTTGTAGAGAGGCCACTGCCTGATTGTGGGCCTAGGTTTGATAGATTTTATGTTTGTTTTGATGCATGCAAACGGGGCTTTTTGGCTGGTTGTAGAAGAGTTGTAGGATTGGATGGATGTTTTCTTAAGGGTATATGCAAGGGGGAGTTGTTGGCTGCTGTGGGGAGAGATGCCAACAATCAAATGTTTTCGATAGCTTGGGTAGTTATCAAGATTGAGAACAAGGATACTGGTCCTAGTTCCTCAAGAATTTAATGGTTGACCTTGACATAAATGATGGGAGAGGATGGGCATTCATGAGCGACCAACAGAAGGTAATACCATTGTCAATTAATTCCCTTTTAATATTAATTACTTGAGTATTTTCTGACTTGTATTTGTTGATTTGAATTTTTGTAAGGACTTGTTCCTGCATTGGCTGAGTTGATGCCATATGTTGAGCATAGAATGTCTTGAGGCACATATATGTAAATTGGGTAAAGATCTACAAAGGAGATATCTTTGCGCAAGCGCTTTTGGCGAGATAGCAAAGAGTACCAACATAGCTGACTTCGATTAGCCAAACAGGGGATTGTTGTCACGACAAAAGAAGGCTTTAATGCACTATTCCGGATAGAAGCTAAGCAATCGTGTCGGGCCTTCTTCAAATAAGATTTTAAATGTGATATAATTGACAACAATCTTAGTGAAACTTTCAATGGCGAAATTTTAGAGGTCGGTGCAAGCCAATCATCAGCATGCTTGATGATATTCGTGTTATGATCATGACCAGACTGCACATGCAAAGAGATGAGGCTACCAAGTGGAGCAGAGAATGCGGTCCTAGAATTGTAAAGAAATTGGATGCTAACGTTGTCGCTAGTAGGTTCTCGCCATCCGGTTTGGAATGGAGAAAATGGATATGAGATCATTCACAATAATGATAAGTATATGGTCAATCTAGATAGAAGAAAGTGTTCATACCGAGCCTGAAACTAAGTGGAATTCCTTGTCCCCATGTTATTTGTGCCATTTTGATGAAGCAAGAAAAGCCGAGGGATTACCGACATGATTGGTACAAAAAAAATCTCATACCTTAATTCATACCAATTCATGATGCAGCCTATCTGAAGTAGCAAATTTTGGGAGCTAATAAATCATGAAGACCCTCTACCTTTACCACTAAAGAAGCAAATAGGAAGGCTAAAGAAAAAACGAAGAATACAGGAGGGAGAGGCATCAAGTCAGAGGATGAGTAAGACCGGGGTGAAGATGAAATGCTCTTATTGCCACAAGGAAGGGCACAATAAGAAAGGTTGTCAATTGAAAAGGCAACGTGAACAAGAAGTTGTTGCAAGAGCTGATCGTGGGCCAAGAACAACACCTACTGAAGAGGTTGCTCTTGGGCCTACTGAAGGGCCAACAAAAGGCCCTGTTGTAGGCCCAAGTGCAAGGACAAGTACAGGCAGGACAACAACAACAACAACTGAGTCCACTGTCGAACAAATGAGGAAAAAATATCCAGTAAGCTATACATTATTGTTTTTGTCTTTTATGGGCTGAGTTTAATTTTGTTATGTGTTTCTCAGGTGAGAAGACGACCAACTGCACAAGTTGCACAAGAACAGGGAGCCCCACAGGTTGCTCCCCCACAAGTTGCTCAAAGTGATGCACCACAGCGAATAAGAGGGGTTCTTGGAAAAAGAATAAGGCAATATGGTTATGGGATTTACACAAATGAACGTACTGAAATGACTATTTTCAATGTAAGATTTGTAAGACTCATATATTTAATTTATGGTATTTCAATTCAGTTGGTTAACAATATAATTATGTTCTTGTAGCCTGGAAGAAATTCGAGGTGCTTATTTCTCAAGATGGGCCAACTCAAGAGTCAATGGCGCAGCCAAAGAAGAGCGCAAAGAAGAAGAAGAAGACAACGAGTATAGCTTCAAAACAGCCACCAACAAATGAAGTTGCACCAGTTCAATTTCAACCAACAGAACCAGTACTAGTTCCTTCTCAACCGACTGATCATGGGACCAATATTCCTACGGAGAGATCTCCACACATGACACGTGCTACAAAAAAAAATTGTTGATGCTAAGAAGAATGTGACAGAAATGCTAGTTAATGAACTTACGTGTCCAGTTCGAAAGAGTGCCCGAATTATGAATCAATTCAAAAGTGCAAAAGGAAAAGGAGCCGGGGGTGTTGTGCATATTGACTAATGGGAAGGTGCTGGACATGGTATCTTCACTGATGGGGATTGCTGCCATTGTTGTTATGTGTTCGCTTTGACATATTAGGTGGGAGGGGATAGTTGACTGATTGGGGGCTGATGTTTTTTATGGACATGTTTATTTTTGTAAAGAACCAAGCAATGTCAATGGCAACAATGTTTTTGTTATTTTTTCTTGTCTTGCACCTTATTATGAGGCTGATGTTGTTTTTGAAGTAGTTGGTTGATTATTATTACTGGTTGAAGTTGTGGGTGCTGAATGTATGTGTTGGTTGAAGTTGTGGGTGCTGCATCTTCTTGTAGTAGCAAATACAAGTACTGGTGTAAGAACAAGATGCATTAGCACAGCACTAGTGCAATTGTGGCTGTTGGTGCATCCTGTTGCACCAACACAGCTCTCGGTGCAACTCACTGGGTGCTGGTGTGTCTTCTTCTACCAACACTTGTATAAACTAGTGCAAGAACAAGATGCACCAGCAACTCAACTGGTGCAACAACATGCATCACGATTGGTGCAAGCCAACGGAAACATAGTTGAAACCGACTTGTTCTTTTTTTAAACTCTTGCAACACGAGTGATCACTTTTTTTATCGCGATTGACACTAAAATGATCACTTTAAAAAAAAATTGGCACCTGAAACGATCACTATTTACAACTTATGGCACTTTGAAATAGTTACTCGTGAATTGTCACCACCCTTTAATTTCTTCATGGTTTGCGGATGTAATGGTTGCAAAAACCATTACATCTGATGCAAAACCAAGCAAACCAATATATACAATACAGAACCAAGCAAAAAAAATTTGAAGTGCTCACAACCAATGAATTCCAACTCCAACCTTCCATTTCCACCATAGATTGGAACAAAACCTTTTGTTCCATACAATTTGCAGCAAACCAGTAACACAGTTTACTTACAAATGACCCAATACAAGTAAATATTCCACATCTTTGATTATGGTAGACATACAAACTTCTTCTCATTACTCACTTCAAATTTGAATATACTACACAAGAGAACAACAACACAAGAGAACAACAACACAATCAATGCTCGATAAAAGTTTCTTTCAATTTTCAGCCTTGAAACTTCCCTCTTCAAATGGTCGATTAAAGATGTTAAACCCTTCATTTGAGCTTGCATTGAGTCGACATCATCTAACTCGTCCATTAATGTAGGTGGAGGTTGATGTCGTCCTTCAAGTAGCTGCAAGATCACTTCTGTGGCTCGGCCGGAGAATTTGGCATCAACCCATTTGAAATATTTGCACTTTGAGCCTTCTCTATACCTGCCGCATCCATGGAATCTTCTCCCGGGATTTAACTGAGTCCAAGATGTTCTTCTCGGACTTGGTAACCCACAAAAACAGTAACACTCACCATCTAATTCGCTTTTTTTAATCGAATGTGAGCCGCTGCTGAAGCTTCCGCCCTCCATCTGCAAGCGCGAGCTGATAATTGGGGATTTAAGGTTCTGATTTTCGCGGGTTAGGTATCCCAAATGTGAGCTGCTGCTGAGCTTTCGCCCTCCGTCTTTCAATTTGGGGATTAGGGTTCTTATTTTGGGGAGAAGAAGCTAAATAAAACGGCGCCTTGCAGGTATGGTGAATAAAACGCGGCTGCGTTTATTTTTTTGCAAGTTGATCTGTACTCTCCGACGAGCCACGCCAGCTTCAAATACTAATAAAAATTGCCACGTTAGATTCCCCGACCAATCAAATCGGAGTTGGCACTTAAAAGATCGTTTTTCAAATTGTTTGGCACTAAAGTGATCCAAATGGAAGTTTTGACACTAAAGTGGCCTCCGTACACAAGTTTTGGCACCAATGTTGTTCTTACCCCGTATAAGAGTTGATAAATTTAATATCCTGATAAAGAAGACAAATAAAGTTGAAAAAGATAAGAAAAGTTCATAATTTAGAAATTATGATAGAGAGTTAATAATTTCGTGAAAGTTTCGTTGAGTTATAAAATAAGTTACCATGAAATCAGATGACCAGAATTTTCTCTACAAACGGATTTTGATACGTATCGATTCTTTTAGAAATCTACCGGTATGATCTTCGTTTTTTTTTTTTAAAGAACGGAATAATTAAATAATCTGCTAATCAAGGAAGGGGGCCGAAAGAGGAGAGTTAACCCGAGGACAGAAGCAATGAAAGCTCAACACGACACGGTTCCAGTGGCGAATGGCGAAACAGATGACTCTTAGAAGCTTGTCATCCTCGTGAAAGGCAAATACATTTCCTAGTTGCACACGCCTCAACGACAATGCAAAACATATTTGCCGGAGTTTGCTTTGAGATTACAGACACACGTTCCTCCATTACTACAGTTACAGAGATTCTTTTGATTTCGTCACTGCAGTCGCAGGTCGTCTACAAAAGAGTAAACAGAAGAGCTAACGTATTATTTTTCTTAAATAGTTAATGGCCTTGTCTGCTCTCGTTGACCCACTTGATTAAGTAATGAGTGGACGCAGTTCATTTTTGTAATAAGGCATATCTAAATCTTTCACTCGGCTTCTCCTAAGAAAGAGAGAGGAAACAATCTTATGGAATAGATCGACACTAGTAATTCCTCGAATATTTTCATGGGTACAACAGTCAGTTTACCCAACTAAAGTGTGCTTCTTTGCCATAGAAAACTTTGCGAGTGACCACTTGTGCGAGATTATCTTAGACCTCAATGCAATCTGATAAGCATTGAATATGTTCATTGATTACATACAGTTTCAGCAATCTAGGATGTGATGCAAGCATAAGGTGGAGCTGCCATGAATTAATTATTTGAATCGCCAAGTCTCTTGGGCCATGAGAAAGATTATCATCGTATAAGAATATGTTCATTGATTACATACAGTTGCGGGCAATCTAGGGTGTGATGCAAGCATAAGGTGGAGCTGCCATGAATTGATTATTTGAAACGCCAAGTCTTTTGGGTCACTAGAAAGATTATCATCGTACAAGAACTTAGGTATCTGAATGAACTCATAACCGGAAAGACTTTAAATGCAAGAACATCGATACCTAACCCTTCGATTTCGGGACTATTGACAGCCATTAGATAATAAAAAGGGGCGTAAATAGGCAGACACAGTAGGGTCGGTTTCATGAACTTTCTCAAGCTGAACCCTGGGAGAGATTGTTATAGCTTATCTTATGTAGCAAAAACAAAGAAAGTGGAGTGAGTACTTTCTTTTTGGTTGATGCTTTGCCATGCTCTACAGGAGAAAGATCATAAACGATGACAGAGTCTCGCAACCCTATATTTAACTAGTAGCTGGAAAAAGTTGTAGGAATTTTAACCAACTTTTTGAGGAGTCTTGTGAAGCAACTATTATTGAACATGAATGATAATTAATCCTCCCATGCCTTTTAAAGCATTGTTTCCTTTTAAAGATTCGATCACTGAATCTTGCATCGTCATCAATGATGAGCGCACACCGTAATTCCCTTCTCCAACAGCTATGGTTTGCCCAATCGCTGATGCACGCCAAGTTCAAAGATCCTCAACACCATCACCATATAGAGAACAAGCTCCCATATCTAATTTTAGGATCTCATCACACGCCCGCACTTCTCGGTGCGCCACATCCCTCGCAAAGGTCGATTCGTTGTGCGACGTCCCAGGACGCGTCGCCGACCCAAACCCAAGACAGAGATTCAAAGCACATGCGGAAGCAATTAAATCCACCCTTACACAGATAAACGCATAACCAAGGGTAACCATAGAAATCCACACTTGTACTGGTATTAGAAATCATTTACAATATCCAAGTACAACCCGAACACCAACAAAAATCAAAAGCGGTACAAGGCCACTACTGACAAAAAGGGGTAAGTGGCTCGGGGTTCAGGCACTACAACTAGCTGAGGGCTCTTCCCAAAAATGCATCGGTACGCCTGACGTCCTCAAGGTCGGGGATCTGAAAAGTCGGTTTTACAACAACCGTGAGAATAAATCTCAGCGAGTAATCCCCTAAACCTAAACTAGGCTAACATGCACCTCCTGACAAGCACTAAACAGCACATAAACACACATAACTGACTCAGGCCCTCGGGCCTAAATCTAATCCCACTAGACCCTGCAGGTTAGGGCGTTAAATCAACAAAAAGTAATTACACGACATAATTTAGTCACAGCACATACACGCATTTCTATGTCACAACGCATGTTATGCATATGCTAGTGCTCAGCACTCATGCTCATGCCTCATCAATGCATTATCGCACACTTGCACACTAGCACTCGACCATTTCTCAATTTCTCTTCCGACCCGCGTTAACGCATCGGGTCCGACCGGCGTAAAACGCATCGGTCTATCACCGAGATCGATCTCCGGCCCGCGTAACACGCATCGACGCTCATGACACATTACCCGCGTAAAAACGCATCGGTTGGTCATCTTCCACGTAAACCGAGCATCGCCCCGCGTAACACGCCTTAGGGCGGGTTCACTACCCCACGTAAAGCGCATCGGGGTTTATTGTGATCACACTTTCACAAGCATCAATTTTTATTCGAACCCCGCGTTAAACGCATCATGGCAAATTTAGGTGATCACAATGCACATGTCATCCGGCACGCCAGATATGCATATGTCGTGCCAATGCTCATGATACACACCCATGATCGCAATAATCACACTTGGGCACTCGTAAATTTCACAATGAGCATTTAGTTCAATGAATCACAAACCCAAGAAATCAAATCATCCAAAGACAAATATGGCACAAATTCGCACGTAATTTATGCATATAAAACACCCAATTGGATCAAGATGAAATTTATGCACCAAGCCGTTAAGCTAATCCATTCATAGTCCCGCTAGACATGCGACGGAGCATCATCAAATCAACTACAATCAAGGCTTAATTGGCCAATCAATTACACAAACCAATCAATTCCGTAATCGCACTCTTAAACCTCAAATTAATCGCGCCCTACCCAATTTAGTCCCGTCGTGATGCGACCATCAAACCGTAATTTCTAGGCCAATAATTATCACCCAAATGCTCAATCATACTCCCCAATTATCATTCTAATTGGCCATCACAAAATCAAAATACGGCGCCAAGACTATACTCCATATAATAAACCCGAACACTTCCGAACTCGAGCCGATTTAATCCAAACCGACCAGCCCATTTATCGTGGCCTCTCGGCCACTAAACCTCCATTAATTAATCGGAATAATCCACCAAATCGACCACAATCAAATTCCCTAATCAATTCCACAATTTAACCCCTAAATTAACCCATAAATAACCTAATTAACCCCTAAACCGTCTAGAAATGTAAATTATCCTAATTAGGGTTTAGGGTTGTACTCACCGGGTGTCCCACGCTTTAAACGGGCCGGACGGATCGATTCGGGTTCGGGTGAACAAAGGTGCTCGCCGGAATAAATGTCGCCAAGGCGGTGAACAAAGTCGCCGGCGGTGAATAGTGCTCACGAAAATGAACGGGAGCGAAAACGGCGAGGCAAGCGGCTCTGGGGGGCGGCAAGAAGGCCGGGCGATCGCTGGTCGGTCGGGGAAGCAACCAGCGCGCAATGACTGACGTATGCTCCGCGCTTCCCAGCGAGGGCTCCAACCACCAACAAGGGGAAAAGAGAGAGACCTGAGAGGAGAGAGAGAGAGAGGGAGAGCCGCCAGACGGCAAGGTCGCCAGTGGACCGACCGGGTTGTGGACGGATATCGGCGCATTGCTGGGGCGACGGGCAGGCGCTGGCGAGCGGCGTGGGCTTCCGCTACAGAGCACTCGCGCCAGCTACAAGGCAAGACGCTCAAGGCAGTTTACGACGGCGACGTCGCTGCTAGGGCGACGGGCGCGGCGACGGCGAAAGTAGCTGTGCCCGGGCGCGGGCTGAGCTGGACGGCGGCCGAAAGGGATGAAGGTATAAGGCGCCGGGAAGCCACTTAAGGATGTAAGTGAGAAAGAAGAGAAAAGGAAAGAAAAGAAAAAGAGAAAAAGAAAGAGGGAGAGAGAGGGAGCAGGAAGGGAAAGAGGGGACAGGACGTGACCAAGGGGGGGGGAGATGTGAATCCGTGGAAGAGAGAGAGAGAGAGAGAGAGAGAGGGGGCGGGAAATTTAAGAAAAATTCATATTAATTCAAATATTTAACGCGACCCGGTGTCCCAAATGAAAAATCGAAAATTGCCCATCGCTCCTGAATAGGCCTCGCACATGAAAAGGGACAAAGGCCAAATTATTGAGACTAAATTTTTACGAGGGGTCTACTAGTCCAAATTCGCACCTGGTCCAAAAACTCTAACTTTTCCATTAATCCTGACAATCTCGATACCGGCAACTTTAATATTGACACCGGCCCAATTTATTTCGTCCCCTAAAACTCCCGAAAATTGACCGCCAAGTTTAGGGTCTAAATAATCGACAAAATTTGATCGAAAAGCGATTCTAGCGAAATCTCTAGTTTAAAATAATAACCGGGAGTGATGACTTCCCCGCGAGATTTTACTATAAGCGACCGACAAATTATACATTTTATAAACCCCAAAAATTAGTCAAAATCCGGAATGTTACATCTACAATTCTTGGCTTGGGTTTTCTCATTGAGGGTTTATGTACTAGTTTGCAATAGGTAGGGTTTTGGTTCGGGATTAAGGTATTTTAGGGTTGAGAGCATTGCAATTAGATTTTTGCACTAGATTGTTGTTAGCTTTGAAGATTTCGTATTTTATGCTGGAGTTTTGATAGGGTGGCTAACTTGAAAGGTTTAGGACTAAATTGGTACAATTGTAGTAGGTTTAAGATTTTTTTTGGTAATTTCCTTGTATGTTTTGTCGCAACACATGCATACTTTTCTAGTTCTTTATGGGCATTCCAGTTCTTAGGTTTTTTTTATGTTTTATTTTTGGGTTAATACTACGAAAAACCTCAAACTTGTAGATCTGTGACAAATTTACCCAAAACTAATTATTTGACTACCTAAAATCTTAAATTGGTACA